>CM045772.1:33438844-33914308 GCA_025200525.1 Camellia lanceoleosa
GGGTTCGAACCCCTTATCTCAGGGTCAGCCTCTTACTCTTCAACCACTGGGCCAAACCACTGAACCCAAGCCACACCTGTGACCCAAATGTTCAAACAAATATATATATATATATAGAAGACATATATTTATACATAAAATGAATACAAAACAAAAGAAACACTCAATGTAGGGTTTGAACCCTTGACATCGGGCTTAGGCTTTCACTCTTCAATCACTGGGCCAAACCACTGAACCCAAGCCACACCTGTGACCCAAATGTTCAAACAAATATATATAATACATAGATATACAATACATATACATATATATATACAACTCTCCCGCCTCTCTTATTTTTGTCTCACTCTCTCTTCCTTCATCTTCTTCGAGCGTCGTGTCTGGCGCACGATTTCAACAATCGCGACGCCTGATTGACAGGCTATCCAATCCTGCCCCGATTGGCAATTATCGTCTCGAGCCTTCCTCCCTCTTTGTCTTCTTCTTTTGGCTTCATCCTCTTCTTAAGTTGAGGCCTGCGAAAGAGAGAGGCAGAGCAAAAACCTGCAAACCTTCTCTGCCACCACTCTGCAACCTCTTTCTTTTGCATTACTCTTCTTTGCTATGGCCTTTTCACAAGGTTCTCTCACTCTTTTTCCAGACCTGAATGAGTCTACGATAGAGATGACCAATTCTGACTCCCCTGAACCTCAACCACGGGCTCCTCCTCCTTCCTCTGTTTTCAACTTTCTAGCAATGTCAGTTAAACAAATCATGGCGGCATAATCTGACATCGAAGCAAACTCGTATACGCTGAGGTCATGTGTAGAGACCGTGACAGCGGTCTCCAACTTGTCCCGTCGACTGCAGAACATGACGTGTGAAGTACATCAGTTACATGCACAACTTTCCCTCCTTCAATGTATGTACAAAGACGCTCGAGTAGAAATTGGTGGGCTGAAAAAACAGAACAAAGAGCTGAAACGACTGACGACCTCCGTGACTTGATTCGGAGTTCCTTCGCACAACCAATTTGATGGCCGGCGAGGAATAATCTCCTTTCGAAGCTCTGCCAAGGCCGAGGCAGAGTCTTCAAAAGCTTCGAAGGAGTAAAGATGAAACGAGGCAGCTGATGGTAAAGTTAGGCAATAAAGCTGTGTGCAAATGAAACCAGTTGCAATCTTCGCCGCTGAGCTGCTGCCGGAAAACTGAGAAAATGCTACTCTCTCTTTTTGCTTTTTTTTTTTTGTTGTTTTTGTTGTTTTTGTTTGTTTGTTTTTTTGTGTCTCGGTGATCGGGGATGTCCTCCCCTGACTACAATAAAATCAGTTTAGTTTTTGCACATGAATGGTGTGACTGGCATATCACTCTGAATTTGAAAATAATTTTGTTTGAATATGATAATGATTGAATTTGAACTATGAATTGGACATTGATTCCATACTGACCTAAATAAAAAATGACTTAACGAAAGAAGAACGAAGCAAAACGATCCAAACACACTTATACATTGACTAGTATGAATACATCGACTGGTATGAATACACTGACTGGTATGAATACACTGACTGATATGAATACCCTGATTGGTATGAATACACTGACTGGCATGAATACATATATACACTGAATAGTTGACTCGAGCGGTGGAGAAAACAGAATCTCTAACTCGACTATGTCCCTAATTCATTACCTTGAATTTTTTTTCTTGATTTTTTTTAAAAAAAATGTTTTGATCAACATAAGAGTTAGATTAGCATACTTATTCCATTTTCTATTTCAAATCATGTAAGCTAAACTGTGAGCATCGAAAATTTTTCCTTTTCAAATCCAAAGAATGGTCCAAGTTTTGCAAAAATGGAACAATTTTCGAGAAAAATTAGTCAGCTTTATTCAAATTAATCAAAACCTATTTTTGCAAATGGCCACTACTCAACTAACATGGAATCAACCATTGGGGTGCATAGTCCCAAGCCAGATAATCAATGGTGATAACTGAACCAAGCCAATATGAACCGAATGAAGCCAAGCAGAACTGGACTGAACCGAACCGCCAAACAAAACCGAACCAAGTTGAATCGAAACCAACTGAACTGAGCAGACCGAAGACAAACCAAGAAAATGTAGATAGGACAACCAAGTCGACTAAAGATACACCAATCAAACATGGACGAAATGAATGAGTTGAAAAATTATTAGGGCCGAACTTCAAAATGAAGCCACCTACGTATCCTAGAGATAGGAATCAAGCCATCGTAGTTCAGGTTAAGGTTCACTCGGGTATTGACACTCTCTTTTTGTGCTCTAACTTTTGCCAAAGCCGCCCTTTCGGGTTTTCAACCTTGCGAGCTTTTGAATTTTTTTTTTTTTGATTTTTTTCTATATATACATACTAGCGTATGCCCGTGCCTGAAGGCACTGTGTAATTCACAACCCATATCTAGATTAATCAGTGGGTGAAACTCTGTTAACCTCCACTACCCCTGCAAAGTTTCCAAATCCAAAAACTGAATCTCTAGTTTTCAAAAAATGTAAGGTTATTTCATCTAGTTTTCAAATATAGTGGAAAGACACAAATAAATAGAAATTCATAAGACATGAATTATTAGTTCAGCTATCAGTGTCATGTGCAAATTCAAACTTCTAGGAACACTCTGTTCTCTCAACAGCCATAAAAATTAAATCATAAATAGATTGTCAATGAAAAACTCAAAATCAGGAATAGGTAAGAACAACTTACTTAGTCATAAATACTAAACACGTATTTTCTCACAAAGCAAAAACAAAAAGAGTTGCTATCCTTCCATACACTGTCGGTACGGCCATTTTCGTCCTCTATATCCCTCACAAAATTTAATTTTGGGACCAAATCCAATGAAAATATGGATTTACAGAACAGTTGTTTTCTCTATCATTTCCCCCAAAGTAGAAAAATCAGCTTCAAAAAATCACTTCACAATTTAATTTTTGTTTTTTACAATTTAAAACAGTGAACACTAAACACTATTAATGAAGAGAATAAACACTGATATACATTTACAATGATGTACACTTACAATGAGAAAATAAAAATCTAACAACAAACAAATAAATCAAATCCAAACAATTGCATCAAAACACATAAGATTGCAGTATACATTAATTTCAATCCAAAATAAACAAAACAGATCGGCAGATCAGAGAAACAAAATACAATTGTTCTTACCAGTATACAAAATAAACAAAATAAGAGAAATTGATAAACATTATTGAGAGAAATAAAAAAAATACAATTGTTCTTACCAGTATACAAAATATACAAAATAAACATTAAACAAAATAAACATTACAGCATACACTAAACACTATTTCGTTCTGTACACCAAGTCTTGAATATCCAGAATAAGAGAAATTGATTTGAGAGAAATAAGAGAAATATAATTTAAGAAAAATAGCAGAAACGGATCTTGAACATCCAGGTCAGAGAAACAAAATACAATATCTGATTACATGAAAAATAGAAGAGAAATAGTTGGATCTATGAAATTTTTTGAGTTAGTATTGGGTTTTCTTCCTAAAAGACTCATATGAAGGAATATATTAGACAACTACAAACTCTACCTACCAAAAATTGAAGTAATCAAGCCCCAAATTCATCCAATAAAAAGTAACCCCACAAACACATACACATCAAACCATCAAACCCAAGCATATATAAAAGAGGGGAAAAACAAATCAAACAACAAAAAAATAAAAAATAAAAACCAAAAAGAAATTTCAAAGAAAATCCGAGATCTATGCATATATAGGAGGAAAAAACACAGAAGGTTACTTTTTGCAAATCTTGGTAGTCCTGCAAGAGAGTCTGATGCTTGATCCTGGCCTTAGAATCCCCAAATCCACCATAAGATGATGGATCCAAAGCAACCCCTTTCATCTTCTTATTAGAAGAAGACATCAATCAGATCACAAAGAACCCCCCCTCCAAAAAAAAAAAAAAAAAATACAATGAAAGAAAATAGAGAGATAGAGAGAAAATATGAAATAATATAGAGAGAGGGAGAGAAAGAGACAGATATGGTGAAGGAAGAAAGAAGAGAAATAGGAGATAGAAGAAAAACAAATTGATCTTGAACATCCAAGAATAGAAAATTGATTTGATCATTGAAGATATAAAATTTCTCTTATTCTTGGATAATATATAATATACACCAAATTGATTTGATCATAGGAGATAGCTTCCAAGCGTTCAATCAGGTTTGCGATTTAATAATCAACCAACAACCGCAATAATCAACCAACAAAATTGAATTTATTCTATGAATCAACTTATATGGAAAAATAAAAAATAAAAAGTAAAATTGTTTTGAGAATTATGCAGTGCCTCTCAGCCCCACTCCACAATTTAGAATCACTACAACAGACCGAATATAATCTTTGAGAAACAAAAATTGATCCAACTTTCATTTACTAACTATGCACGTGGAGAACTGGATGCATTCTGAATTAGCAAACCATATTTACACTGCATTTTAATGCAAAAGTTTTTATTAGCTTTTGACTTAAAAACTGTAGAAATCATTCAGAAGAAATTTACATTGGACACCTTGGTTCCCTACCACCATGCTGTCAACCTTATAAAGGAGGTATACAAACAGCCACTCAACCACAAGATAAATTGTTGGTTCCAATCCCAAGAAGTACCTTCTTGCAAGTTTGTAGTCTTTAGACTCTTTGTGATCATTAATAGTACACAAATACAGACCCTACAGCTGGATGTTTTTGCGATATTAACATCAAAACAGATACTCATTAATAAATGTGAGAGTGTGGAGCATGTATAGCAATTGTTTTGTTACAGCTACCTTCAAGCTCTCCCTTTGGCCCATCATATTGGGAAAGAATGGCCACTCCGGTTGCATAAGACTCTTCTAGCATTCTGGCTGAGGAACGGGCATATTGCATTGCTTGTGTTTCATCATCGAAGATTCTCAATACATGAGATGGTGAGGTTTAATAATGTGTGAAGACCAACAGATAAAAACTGACAGCTAAATATATCAAAGAGGTAAAATATTTTTCTTCTTCTTTCTCTCCTCTAGGATCTCCAAATTCCTCATATATATACACACACATTTGCAGAGATATATATATATATATCTGAAATTTTTATGCTTTCTTCGCAAGCCTTTGAAGGCAAAATCTGAAATCGCAATTCAAAGCAAACTCAAAGACCTGAAATTTTTATGCTTTTTTCGCAAGCCTTTGAAGGCAAAATCTGAAATCGCAATTCAAACCTGGATGCCTCCTGAGAAGAACAGAAAATGACACAAATCCATGAATATTTGAAATTTCTACCTTTACCCATATCATAGTTTCAACAACAATAAAACTAATCATAAAATTAATCACAAAAGATACATGGGAAGGAGTAGCAAACAAACCTGTACAAAGATTATGGTAAGCTTGACGAACAGCCCGTTTCGAACAACGTTGACTGTTAAAAAAAAATCAAAAATCAAAAATCAAAATCAAATCCAACGAAAAGCCCTGAAAATTGAATGAAATTAAAGTGTGAGGACCATTTAGCAGGCTCGGTGAGAGGCTTGTATTTGCCGTACTTGTGTTTCCATTCGATCTGGTCTTTACAGCGATGGCAAACTCCAGTTACATCTGACAAAGGCCTGAACTTGCCTCCTACTTCCTATTGTTTTATGTATTTAGATTCATACATAAATACATACACATATATATATAAGTGAGAATTGATGAAAGAGCGAGCGAGAGAGAGAGAGAGTACGGTTTCGTTGATCTTGACGCCGGCATTGGGTTTCCAGGCGAATTTGTTTTGGTGCTTGGGAGGCCTTTCCAGCTCATCTTCGCTACCGTCCTGAAATTTCAGGTCAAAACTGCATCCAAACAGAGCTCCAAGTTAGGAAGGAGTAGCAAACAAACCTGTACAAAGATTGTGGTAAGCTTGACGAACAGCCCGTTTCGAACAACGTTGACTGTTAAAAAAAATCAAAAATCAAAATCAAATCCAACAAAAAGCCCTAAAAATTGAATGAAATTAAAGCGTGAGTAACCATTTAGCAGGCTCGGTGAGAGGCTTTGCGTTTCCATTCGATCTGGTCTTTACAGGGATGGCAAACTCCAGTCGGAGAGAAGGAAGAGATAAAGAAGGGTTGCGAATACAGAAATAAAACTAAAACTATAAATACTATATTTCAGGTCAGAAATGACCATAAATACAAATACAGAAATGACCTGAAATTTTTATGCTTTCTTCGGATGAAATGGGAGGAGACGGCGGCGAGGAGGGTTGTGAATTGAAGCCAGTTGGAGAGAAGGAAGAGATAAAGAAAAGGAACAAAGAGGGAGACAGAGATAAGGATGAAATGGGAGGAGATGTGCAACAGAAAGGGAAAGAGAGATAAAGATGGAAGGGGGAGGAGACATGGGAGAGAGAGAGTAGAGTGTGTTTGGGCAGGAAATAAATTACTCTTAACCGTTAGATATTCATTAGGATTGATCTAAACCATTCAAATGAAGTGTATCTCTGATACATTTTATATATTTTCAAAAACCGTTCTGTCTTATTTTATATATATATATATATATATTTCATTTTGTTTATTTCATTTTTTTTTCTTTTGAGTTTCTATTTTTTTTTTTTGGTTTTTCTGCTCTAACTTTTGCTTAGGTTGCCCTTCCGGGTTTTCAGCCTAGCGAGCCTCTCAAGGGTTACTTTCAGTTTAACTTGTCCATGTTGATTGGGTGTGAAATCTCTAGGCCATCTATGAGAACAACTACTACACTTGACCAGTAGATATGGTGATGTAGGGACTAGACTGAATTGGGTCCGAATTTGCCCCTAGTGTAGTGGATAAGAACTCGACTGTCCTTCAATAATAAAATTCATTCTCTCAAATTCTGGGTTTTTCCTTTCTGGGCGGTCTTCATTGGGAGACGATTCAGTTTTAACTCTTTGATCACATCCAACCTTTTGCCCCTAGTTCAAAGGCTCCTTCAAATCTAAATCACATCTGACCTTCTTGCCCCTAGTTTAAGGGTTGTTTCCAATCTGAATCACAGGCTCTACATAGTTTTGGCTAGGGTTCACTCGGGTATTGACACTCTCCTTTTACGCTCTAACTTTTGCCAAAGCCACTCTTTCGGGTTTTCAACCTTGCGAGCTTTTCATTTTTCTTTTTATTTTTTTTCCTTTTCCTTTTTTTTTTTTTTTTTGTGCTCTAACTTTTGCCTGGGTCGCCCTTCCGGGTTTTCAACCTAGCAAGCCTCTCAAGGGTGGTACCTTTTTGCCCCTAGTTCAAGGGCTGTTTCAAATCGAAATCACATTTTCTGCCCTGAGTTCAAGGTCTGTTTCCAATCTGGATCACATCATTACCCCTAGTTCAAGGGCTATTTCCAATCTAAATCATATTCGACCTTATTGCCCCTAGTTGAAGGGTTGTCTCCATTTGAATCACGTCATGGCCCCTAGTTCAAGGGTTATTTCCAATTCGGCTATGCAAGCCTTACACTTTGATTGATCATGGGATACTTCAAATCACGGTTTGAAAGCTAAGGAGCTGAGGAGGTCGGACCACGAGTCAAGAGGGATCCTATGCTGTATAACTAATTCCAGGCATGTCTTCGTAGGACCACGCAAAAACAGTTTTTGAAATCTTTTCACAAAGTGACTAATCACTCATACTTTTACGAAGATAAGATAGAACCAATTTGGACCAAGCCAGGATCCTTCTCAGTACCCACATTAACAAAAATGATTTTATTCATCAAAGGCTTAGCACACCTCTCTTTTTCTCTCAGTTGATCAAACTTTGCAAATCCTGAGGAAATTCTTCCTCTTTGTTTTTATCAAAGTTTTGGAAAAAGTTTTGAAAAACTTTGGTCAATGCGATGAATTAAGGCACAGAGAAGTAGGCAGACTCTATGGCATTTTTTTTTTTTTGGTTTTTCTGTTTATTGAAAAGAGACTATGACTCAGCAATGACAATAGACTTTTAACAACATATTCAAAAGAAAATGACAAAGATGACCTAGACAGGACAGAAATGTCTAGGTTAGCACTATCGAAATCAACAGACTCTGACTCATTAGGCTGACTCGAGCTTGACTCTAACTCTACAAACTTGGTGGAGTCAAACTTAGACTCAATACTCAATTCAGAACTCAGAATAAAACCATTCTCAAATTGCCAGTCAAAGTATGGGCCATCTACGACATTCAAAATAAAGTCCGGGCAATCAACAGGTGATCACTCCCCAATCACAGAGATGGTCGACTTTGTGGGATATCTGCATTTTTTTTTTTATATATTTTTTTTATGTTTTTTTTTGATTTTATGTTTTTTTTTTTTGATTTTGAAGTAATGGTGCTAAACTGAACAACCTGAACCATTAATTCGAATTTGAGAATCCCTGTATAGATCCAATACATTGCACATAAAGCAGAAAAGAGAACAAGCACCCCTAAAGAGGGTGGGGTTATCCTGTCCTAGCTTGAAATGATCTAGGGTTTCACTATTCAAACAAGCGGTATCATACATCCTAGAAATGGGAAAGCATCCTGTCCTAATTTGAAAGGTACTATAGCTCACTATATGTACATGGTTAGCTCTGTTCTAAGGGTTGAAGTCAAGGTGACGTTACCAAAAAGTCCTATGGGTCATAACCAATAAAGATCCCAGGAAATCAGAAGAGTCAAATAGCCTCTCTTCGGAGTCTGAGAACCTTAAATAGCAAAGCTAGATAGTAGGGCCACATAGCAAAGCTACCTTTTTGACAAATCTCAAAAGGTTACAATACAAGGCCTCTAAAGTATTGTAAAAATAGGTGTAGTGTCACAAAAAGCTTACCTGTGCTCCCACCAGTATCTGGGCAACACAAGGACTTGAAGTGCACCAATGAATGCAATGCAATGAACATATAATTGAAAATAAAGGTCATATCATGGAGTTCGAGTCAAGGTTTCATAAAATCCTTAGCAGAGTCACCAGAAACTGTAACATGCCTGGGGGGTACCCGCGCGCGTTAAACAGTTCGGACCCCCGAGATCTCTTTGATCTCAGTCTCACGAGTGCAATGTGAAACATAGATGAGAGTCCAGATTTGGAAACTTTTATTGAAAGTCCATTTTATTGCAATTTTGTCAAAAATGGACTGCATCATCAGATCTCAGAGTCACCACCTAATATTTTGGAAAATTAGGAAACCCATGACTCGGTGCCAAGGCCACTGTTCGTCGTAACCAAGGATGCTTGGCTCGGAACCTTAGGTATGAGAGGGGAAGGTCAATAATGAGCACTCCCGCTCACCCGATCAAAAGATCGGCCTCTACTAAACCATGATATGACTTTTTATTTTCTTTATATGTTCATGTTTTGATTATTGAATAAATCCTAAAATTTACTATATGAGGCATACAAGTATAGAATAGTTTGTTTAAATTGGAACAATTCAATTTCATGTTTGTTTTTCGAAAAGGGTTTGAATTTGCCACTTGACAAAGTGGGTTTAAAGTTTGTGAATTTGCCACTACAAAGTGGGCTTAAAACGTACATTTATTGAATTATTCCAATTCAAACAACAAGCCTTCATCCACAGGCATTCATATAGTTTATCACTTAAGCAAATAGCCACATGGTAGGATGCTAAACATAATAAGAAAATCACACACAAATGAGATGCTAAAGCATAAAAACTCACAGATTTACCGACGTCCCTCGAACAACTACAAAACAAAGTTAGTAAAATATGCATGATCTTATATACAGAATCATAATGCAATTCACTCATGAGATGCACTAAAGATTCGGCTTCTAAAATATGGCATGTGAATCATCTCAATAACATGAAGTAGTGCATAGAATCACAGAAGAATTGATTAAATCCACACATGTAAATGTAGCCGAATCTTAATGCATGAGACATGAATGTAAAACAGGGATATGCATGGCATGTCAGTTAGGGAAAACGATTAAAGAATGGGATAGATAAGAAGCGGGGTGGGGGAATTATTACAATCATTTTAAATATTACAGATCCGAATGAGAGAGAGAGGAAGAAATAATAAAATAAAATAAAACCTCACAAAACACTCAAAAATAAAAATAAAACTAAAAGTTTTAAACCCTGACCATTTATCAACTAGCAAAGATCCACGTGTCTTCAATCCAACAGGCCTCAGTCCATAAACCGTTGGCATATACGTTGCGCACTCAAAAGGATGGCCGGCCCATGCGCTTCTCACAATGTTACAATGAGCTGTGCATGCGTATGACATCAACCCTTCACACATAGTAGCAGCACTCCTCAGAAGCTTTTGGCACGCAACAGTATCCAATACATTTGCCAAATTGAACGTGTGACATGCACACCATCATCCACGATCTGTCTCGCAATCCATGAGCTCATGACCACCCTGGAAACCGATCATCAACTCTGGTGAAACACCCACACGCAACCCCGGAAGAAAGAACTTAACGCATGCCGACTTCCTCCAAGACCGGCGGTAACCACTTCATATAATAGAATTTGAACTTCGCATCATTCTGGATAGCAGTTTTGAGATCATCAGAACATCCCAAATGTTTACCATTAACAAATACTTGCGGGACAGTGTGTCGGCCCACCCGAATTGAGAGAGAGAGGGGTTGTTTCTTTGTAGAGAGAGAGAGAGAGAGAGAGAGAGAGAGTCCGAGTGTGTGGTCTGTGTGGTGTGTGCTGCCGTTTGTCCATGCATGGCTGTAATGTGTGTGTATATGGAGTGGGTGTATGGGTGTGTGATCTGCCGAGAGGGAGAGAGAGATGGGTTCAGTGCATGTGTATCCCTCTCCCTCTCCCAGCTGCTGTCGTGTATGTGGGTGATATGTGTGTTGTGTGTGGATCTATCTATGGATGCATGTGTGTGTTAGATCCGTGTGCATGTGTGATGGCAGAGGTGATGTATCAGCCGTGTTTGTATGCAGTGTGTTGAGTGTGCATGGGTGTGTGTTGGTGTGTGTGGTGTGCCGAGAGAGGGGGGAGGGAGAGATCCGTGCCTCAGTGTCTCTCCATATCAGTGTTGGAGCTCTAGTGTGTGTATGGAAGGAGAGAGAGAGCCGGGTTTGGTTTTTCTGTGTATGTCGGTGTGCTGTGTGTGCGTGGGTGCTGCTGTGAGTGCGTCGTGTGTGTGCATGGGTGGTGTGTCATGTGCATGCCGTGTGTGTTGTGTGTTGTGTGTGTTCATGGTCTCCTTCCCCCTCTCTCTCTAAAACATTTCTCTTCTTGTTTTTTTTATCCATCCCCAAGAGAGAGAACTACTGATGCATCCTCCCTTTGCTCTCTTTCCCCCCCTCATGTGTATCTCTTGTGTCCTTTTTTATCATTGTATTCTCCCACCATCCACTCTCACCTGCTCCCATTTTTCTTTTCAATCTTCACCCACTCCACCGAATTATATCACCCACCCCACCGAAAGAGAAGAAGATTGTAGCCATATATGTTTGATTTTTAATTCTCTCCACCAAACCATCACATGATCCTATTAAAATATTGTGCACCACTGCCCATCATTTTGTTTATATTATCATCATTTTACCCACAACATTTTGACCATATCTTCTTCTTCTTTTATATATATATATTGTTATTATTATTATTATTATTATTATTTTTATTTTATCAAATATCACATGCCAATTTATATAAACACACCTAAAAAGTTTGTACAAACACAAAATTATATAAAATTATAAAAGATTACAAATTCATATAAAAATATTTTAATTTGACCAAAAATGGGTGAGGTTTGGGAGTAAAATTTCAATTTGATTTTTCTGGTGAGGGTGGTCAAAAATAAAGTGCCCAAGTTTTAGGGCTGGTCAAAATGGGGTGTCTACAGCCCCTCATGCGTGTGCTACGCTGAGAGATACTCTCTTTCCTTTCATGCGTGTGCTGCGTTGAGAGATGCTCTCTTTCCTCTCATGCATGTGCCATGCTGAGAAATGCTCTCTTTCGTCTCTTGCGTGTGCTACGCTATGAAATGTTGTGTTTGAGACTTCATGTGTCCTCGGAAGTCGCTTTTAATCTTCTCCGCGTGAGACGTAGTGAGAATTGTATAATTTTCTTACATCCTTTCTGTTGGAATATACGGGACTGTTATTTCTGATTTGCTTGCTTAAAATGTCGCATTTACTTTGCATGTTATGCTTCATTACAGCTCTCTTTGCATGATCATAAGTAATGTTCGGCATTGTACATGTCATTTGCATCTTGCCCCTGCTTGCGGGCGCATCTCTTTGATTATTTTGTATGCTTGTCTAAATCTTCGGCCTTGTCAAAAATGGGTTGTCTCTGGGCTTTGACATTCACTTCTGTCATCTTATGACTTTCGAGTTCTGTCAAAGAGGGGCAATTGTAGACACCCCATTTTTGACCGTCCTCAAGACTTGGATGTCATCGTTTGAACACTCGATGATCATCCATGCTCGTGCTCGTTTTAAGTTCCTGAAGGTCTCAGCTGCGCGCCTTGCCTTAGGATCTCTTAACTTGTCTGTTTTGTGCTTGGTTGTGGACCAAGGACTTGTGGTTTTGCTTCTGAGGGAAGAGGGTGGCTTGTTGGCCATCCCTATAACCCATCAGCTAAGGCCTTGTGCCATCGGCCTTGTTTTCTTGCTATCGGCCATAAGTGTTGGCCGATCGGCACCCTTTTTGGTCGATCGGCACTCTTTTTGGTCGATCGGCCATATTTTCTAGCCGAGACCTTTCCACCTGCTTTTGCAGATATTTTTGTGTCAGCTGTGACAACTGGGGAGCACAATTCTCATCCTCCATACACGTGTATGGAGGGATTGAATCAAGACTCAAGCTTGTTCAACAAGCTTGAGAATTGATTTTCTATAAGAAGGGAGACCCCTCTCCCTTTCCAGAGGTACTAAAAAGTTGATATACAAAACATATATCACTCTCTCTCTACATTTTACCTCTCTCTCCATATTTGCTCTTGTTTGTCCTCAAAAGTGTAAATTCTTCACACTTTTACACTAAAGCACCTACTAGAACACAATCCTTTTGTTGCTGAGGTACTTAGGAGCTGGTGTTAGTGTTTTTGGACTGGTTTTGGTCAGAAAAGAGTGCTGGAGTTGTGTTCTTGAAGGTGTTCTTCAAGGGTGAGTCAACTAACTTTTAAACCCTTGTTTTGGTTTAAGCTTTTGAACCTATTTGCATGCTGATTTAAGCTTAACTTTCTACTGTAAAAAGTTCTAATTTTTCATGCTTGTAATGTTTATTCAAGGTCACTTTTGTGTTGGGGGTAGTCTACCCCCTCTTAGGCCTTGTTTGGTCTTGTTCTTGTGCCTTCCTTCTAAGCTATTGGGACCACCTTGTTTTGGCCTTCTCACCAACTCAGAGGATTTTTAGTGGTGGAAGGTGGTTTTAAGGTCCCAAATAGGAGAGGGTCATCCCCTCTCCTTGTGTCTTATATGCTTGTATTGATGGCTCATAAAAGTAACATGTTTGTTAAGCTTGTTTTGGCTCCATCTTAGCATGTATTAGACCTTATTTCAGCATGTTATACCTTTGTGTAAGGTTGGTTTGATGGCCTCTTGCATGCACCATGCACTTGTAGTGCAATCATCTCTATTGCCTTAACATACATCTTGTGTTTAGACCATCATTCTTGCATATTTTGGTTCAACTCAAAGAAGCTTTTCCTCATGTTTTATCATGCTTGAGCTCTGTTTGATGTTGTTTTAGTCATGCATGCATTGCTTTGTATAGCCATAGTGCATTCTAGCTTGTTAGCTTTGAGTGTCCAAGTCACTAGCATGCATTGCTTAGACCATTTTTATGATTTGACATCATTGCATATGTGATTTCAATCCACATAGTGTGGTCATGCACTCACATTTGTCACCTTTTTCATGCATTGGGAGGTTTGTGTTTTAAGCCTTGAACATGAGCCATTATGCATGTCTTATAGCTTAAGCTTTTGGGATGCCATATCATTGGGTTTTTGGGCTTATTTTGACATGCCATAACTCTGATTTTTATTGGTCAAGTCATGCCATGCTTGGTCTTGGTAGGCGTAGTGTAACCCTCTTTATTGGCCTTGCATGCATTATGCCTTATGCCCTTCATGTTGGCTTGTTTTAGCTTTGGCCCATGCATGTTTTAGACTCATTTTGGCATGATCTAAGACTGTTTTTGTTGTCCTTGGCCCTTTGGGGTTTGATTCATGTGGCTTTGGTACAAGTTCCTATGCTAGTTTCAAGCTTTGAGCTTTCTTGCATGCCATACTTGTCCTGCTTGTTTGATTTGGCATATCACTCCATGCATGATTTCAGAGCTAATAGTGTTGTCACATGTCCACGTGTAGACACCCCATTTTTGACCGACCTTAAGACTCAGACGTCACCGATTGAGCACTTGGTGATGTTACATATTATGCTCGTTCTGAAGTTGCGGAGTCTTGGCTGCGAGCCTCGCCTTCGGACTTCCGGACTCTTTTGTGCCTTGCCTCGGTTTGCGAACCAGGCCCCGTTTTCTCTGTTTTCTCTTCCCAAAGGGAGGGAGAGGTCTCGCAGACCATCTCTTAGTGGCCGTAGGCTACGTTTCGTGGTCGTAAGCCATTCTTCCCGTTTGGAGCCCGGTTCCCGGTTTTCAGAGCCGTCGGCCGTGTGCCTTAGTTCGGGACTGCTTAACCACCTCCGTTTGCTCTGGTTTTTGGCACACATCTTATTTGCTCCCTTTTGAGGGACACTGTGGCTCGAGAGACCAACTTCGTGGTCAAACGCCACCTCCGATGCTTAACAGCTTGTTTTCGGGGCCCCGGGCTGCGTGTTTCGGCCCCCGAACCTTCGTTTTGCATCGGTTTGGGTCCATTTTTGGCAGGGACCTTATTTTCATTGTTAGGAAGGTCATAGAAGGGTGGGAGTCCAGCAATTGTTTTGAAAACCAGCTTTATTCCTTTATCGCTCTTTATCGCCCATTTCCTTCACTAGAAAGCTGACTTTTTCCATCCCCGGGCCACTTTTTCTTACTTTTCACCACACCATTGTGTTGTACACACCTGGGAGGCCACCAATATGGCTTGGCCGGCCATTAAATCTTCCTGACCCTTTTGAACCCCTCTAAAAAGTTGATTTTTCTCTCTCCTGAGTCACATTTTCTGGTTTTTCTCCACATATCTGTGTTGTGCACACATGGGAGGCCATCTTTTTGGGGTGGCCGGCCAACAAATCCTCTTGACCCTTTTGACCCTAGCCGGTCGACCAGGGGAGGTGGCCGGCCGGCCACCTGAACCCTCTGAACCTGGCCGTCCAGAATCCTCTCTCCTGGTTCCTTACAGTTGTACCCTCTATTTTCCCCCAGACCCCTGCCCGGGGATCTGCCCTTTTGGAGGAGAAATTTGAATTTGATTTTCCCCCCCCTTTTCTCCACTCCTCTCCCTATATAACCAGCACCCCCACACCCATTTTGAAGGGTTACAAAAATTGTGTAGAGCCTTTACATATAAACCTCCATCCCTCTCTCCTTCAACCCTCCAAACCCTAAGCTTCTTGCACTATTTACCCTACAACTCATAGCACCACACCTCCACACTCCATTCCAGCCCTTTGAAGCTGATTTCCAGAGGTTGAGAGCTCACAAATTTGGTCCAAAAGTTGCTGAAGCTTGGTTCTACAAGGGTGAGTTTCTTTTTTCCCTTTTCTAGTCTTTTTTTGCTTCATTTATAAGCCATACTTGCAAGCATTTTTGGTCTCCGACCCGAACTGGAAATAGTCTTATTTTGAGCTTGTCTTCATGTTTGATCAAAGGTATTTCTCTGTTTGAAGCCACCTGCTACCCCTTTCCCTTTATCTCTCTTTTATGGCTATTTCTTGCATGATATATTAGCCCTGTTTTTGAGCATTTCTGGGCTCCAAGACAAACTATAAAATGTCTTTTTTTGAGCCTCTCTTCAACTTTGTTGAAGGGCTCTCCTCTGTTTGAGGCCATATACTACCACTTGTCTCCTATCTCTCTTTGTAGGCCCATTTTTGCATGATAGTTTAGCCCCACTTTTGCTTATTTTTTAGATATTCCATAAACTGTAAAGTGCTTTATTTTGAGCCCCTCTTCAACTTTGTTGAAAGGATCTTTTCTAGTTGGGGCCAACTACTGTCCCTTGTCTCTAATCTCTCTTTTAGGGCCATTTTTGCATGATAGATTAGCCCTACTTGTATTCATTTTTGAGAGTTGTCATAAACTGGAAAATATCTTTTTTTAACCTCATCTTCAAGTTTGTTTGAGGTCCCATTTTTGTTTGAGATCATATGCCCCCTTGTATGCTTGATTGTCTCTTATTTTGAGCCATACACCTAAGCTCTTGTTGCATGCTTAGTTTGGCCATCTAGCCCCTGGAATCTAGTGGATTTCCAGTGGCTTTGATACTGTTTTAAGCCTCCAAATCAGAGGGGGATGCCCCTCTCTCACCTTGACTTGTTTGATGGTCATTTTGGCCTTCCAAAGAGACCCCTCTTTGCATGCTTCTTAGTCACATTTTGGGATCAATTTGGTGAGTTTTGGAGCTATCATATTTGATTTCAAGAGTTTTTTGTGCCATGCTAAGTGTCCTTGATGCATGTTCTTAATAAACCCTTTGTATGCCCTCCAAAGGAGCCCCTCATTTGTGCATGTGTTGGCTGCCTCTCCATGTTTATTTGGGCATATTTTGGCATATTTTGTTCACTGATTTTGTCTGGTTGGATGAGTTCTCACTTGCTTCATATACTTTCCATGTAACCCATGTTTACTAGTCAAAATCGCATGCTATTTTAGGCCATCTTGCTAGCATCTTTTGGCCATGCTTTGAACTAGAAATGTTCATATTTTGGGACTTCCTTGGTTCTGTCTTTATGCTTCATGATCAAATAATGCATTTTTTGTATAGCTACAGGCCAATGCATGTGCCTAGTTTTGTGTTTCGGGACCATTCCATGCATCGGGTGCCATGTTTCCATGTTTCGGGGTCATTCTGCATCACATTTCAGTGTTAGAACTTGCATGTTTATATGCCATGTTTCATGCCTTGCCATGCCTTGTTAGAGTGGCATTTCGTGCCTTAGGTTCGGTCCTCGGTTTGCGTGCATGTGTGCATGCATCTCGAGTGTCTCATTTCCATCTCATGGCCGCTGATGTGAGTGTGGCTGAGGTCCACTCATGTTGGTGTAAGTCCATTATGCATTGCGTATGCCATTTCATTTCATAGCATTGCGTATGCTAGGTTGCATGTTAGAGCATTGTGGATGCCGTGTTACATCGAGCAATGTGTATGCCATCTCATAGCATTGTGTATGCTAGGTTGTATATTAGTTGCATTCATGCATATCATGCATATTGCATTGTGTTTGGGATAGGAGTTAGCCCGAGCATGGGAAACGAGGGACGTTTCGTACTTTGAGTGACGGAACGTGTCTCAATTCCCAGTCACCGACACTCCGGATTATCCATGATGGAGTCTCAGTCTTGTTGTGTTTATATGTGCATTCATTTCATATTAAGTCATGCAAATCGACTCCTCGACCATCATGCATCGATATGCGTGATTGGTGGCACGAGGATCGAGGCAAGCATACATATGTGAAAATACATTGCCATGCCCCTTTCCTGTTCTCTGTTGCGAAATCGTAAATCGCTGACTTCCAAAAGCCTTGCCTGAGATTAGGCATTAATTGTAAACAGAGGCTAATTGGGGCATCGCAGTGGATTTCCGTGCCAAAGCAACTCGAACATGCATCGTTCATCATCCGGAGCAGAGTCGAGGCAGTCCTTAGCTTGCATGCTTATTTACCGCTTTCCTTAATTAATTTGTTAATTAATTAGATTTTGTATTTATTCAGACTGTACTATTTATTTGGGACTGTATATTATTTATTCGGACCCTCTGTGCAAGGACAATGTTGTAATAAGTGTGCGTGTGTGTGATGTATATCTTCCAACCCCACGTCTTTCTCTCCCTTTTATGTACCAGCTTATGATGGTTAGATTAGGGTATGTTTCAATTTGCATACAGTATGATAGCATGTTTGCATTCATTCATCTGTTTTGCATACACCGGGCTCGGCGCATCATAACTCATTGCATTGTATTTCAATTCCAAGTTGAGTACTTGTTAGCTGTAGCATTCCATATGCCATGTTTAGAATAAGCCGAGCCTATCTTAGTTGCATTCCTGCATGTGTTGCGTTAGGCATTTCTGTATAGTTAGAATCATGCATGGATTTCTAATTAGCTTCTATTTTGGCTTGGAGTACTCGGTAAGTTTTTATGCTTTAGCATCCTTGCATGCGTGTGAGTGACTGCCATGATAGCATGCTTACCATGAGGCTATGTGCTTATGTGATATACCTGTTTGAATGCCTGTGGGTGAAGGTTGGGTTATTTGGATTGGGACAAATCATCAATTGTGAGTTTGAAGCCCACTAAATAGTGGCAAAACCATGTTTTCTAAGCCCACCTGAGGGTGGCAAAATCTGTATTTTAAGCCTACCTGCGGGTAGCAAACCATCTTTCAAAAAAACAAACATGAAATGTTTTGTTCCAATTTAGGCGATCCAGTCTATACTTGTATGCTGCGCGCATCACGTAGTAAATCTAGGCTAATAACCGGAAGAAGAACACATAATGTTTTCAAAACTAGATATCATGGTTAGTAGAGGCCGATCTTTGATCGGGCGAGCGGGGGTGCTCACGAAGTGACCTTCCCCAATCGTACCCAAGTTCCCGAGCCGAGGCAACTTTGGTGATGACGGACACGTGGCCTTAGGCAAACGAGTCAGGGTTTCCTAAATTTTCCAAAATAAAATATTTAGGTGGCGACTCTGTATCTGGCAAAACAGTCCATGTTTGGCATTTCTTTCAAAAAAATCTGTTTTCTCAAAACGATTTGCCGGATTTGGACTCTTTGGTTCAGATGAAGAACCGTGACAAATTGAGTCCTGAACTGTAGTGAGCCCAAAATGAACGGAATGGGGGGACTCATCCCTCCCAGGGCGGTCGGGGACGTCTATAGTTTCGAGCGACTCCGCTGGGAATTTAGAGAGCTTGACTTGAACTCATGATATCTTGTTTTGATTACACTTGTGTGCTTCTTTGCATTGCATTTGCATTGGTGCGCCTAGGACACCGTGTTTGCCATCTGCTATTCCTGAGCGGTTTGCCAGAGGCTGCGTGCCATAAGGCTTACCGGTTACGGGCTCTGCCAGTATGGAAACACAAACCCCGATTTTACCGGGGCACCCTTTTGACCATTCGACCTAGTGCATATTCGGAATCCATAGTGACCATTCCAAGTTAGGACAGGTTGCTTACCCGATTATAGGTTGTTTGAAACTGCTGCGTGCGTAGTGAAACCCTAGCTCCTGACAAAATAGGACAGGGAAACCCTACCCCAACATAGGGGTGTTTTGGCTCTCACTTATCTGTTATGTGCTTTTAGATTGCGTCTCTACAGGGAAATGCATGTATCAGTTTACGAGTTTGAGTATCAGGCCTGCGGGCACCAGTTCAGTATTTTGGGAATCAGTTATCTGCGGGTATCCAATTCAGTTTTGGGGGAGCAGTGATTTTGGGGAACGGTGATCAGTAGTAGAGTACAGTTATTCAGCTATGCTTTTGTCTGTTCTGATTGGGCCGAAATGCTGCGTGTTTTCTCTTTTAGGGAGAGGGGTTCAGAGATTTAGTACAGAATAGCCAATGTTCTCCTTTGTTGAGGCACGATAGACATCTGATCCGTCAGTCACCATTCAGTTCAGCGGACTTATGATGACGCAAAGTTCAGAGGAAATTGTGGTTATGGTAGCTGCATTAGACCAAGGAATCATCTTGCAGGATGAAACCGATGTTGATGTAGCACATCCGCCCAGGTCGCCTGCCATGCACCCGGTTTGGACGTCACAGTTGTGTCAAGCTCGTGAGCCCACCACGTTTGAATTGATGGGAATGATCGGCGATCATCGGCGATCTTCAGCGATCTGTGGCTGATCTCGCCTGCGGGATCTCAACTTCGCCACCAACCACATCTTACGCCGGGAATTACGTTACAAGAGCCCCCGCATCGGGCAAATTGATTGAGCTCACCACCGACTTCAAGGTCGTTCTATGGCCATGCCATGACAACAACAACCGGGTTTCGCTCTGATATAGCAACCCAAACCCTCGATCAAGCTGAGGCTAGAGGTAAGAACAAAGTGGGAACAGGTACTGATTTCGTTGAACAACTGTTGTGGGCAGTCGAGGCTTTGAAAGTCAGAGGATTGAGTAAACAGCAAATATTCGCAGTGGTGGCTAAAACTGTGGATGATGCTTTCCCCACTCCAACCGAGGGAAGTTCCAGCCAGACAGAAAATCGGGATAGGCCCCGTCATGCCAGAACAGTTCCCTCCAATTCTAACCCTGCACAGGGAAAAGATCAGAAAGCCAAGGCGGCACCTCCCGATCCTTTTGCTAGTGCGTCCGGCAAAAGTCAGCAAACTTCGAAGTATCTGCCTCGAGGGCGCAGAGTCTTCCACGCCCTTTATATGCCTTTGTCCAAAGCTCTCCAAATCCTTGTTGGACAAGGCCATCTCAAACCCCTCGAGCCTCGGCCTCTCCCGAACCCTCTTCTGGCTACGCATGATGCTACCCAGTACTGCGCGTACCATCAGCAAACTGGCCATACTACCGACAACTGCTTCCGTCTTCGCCAGGAAGTACAGGATCTATTTAACAACGGGGTCATCCTCCCGCCGAGCTCAGCAAAGTCTATCGGCACTGGATCAGTGAACTTGGGGGGATAATGTGATATGATCGGGGGATGAACCACCTGCGGGCGGCACTCAGTTTACTCCGGATATGGTGCATGGCACGCACTGTTTCGAGCATTTATGAATGCTGGTTTTTTGTATTTTCTGACTTGGGTATTGAGTTTGTCTTGTTGCGTTGTACTGAGTCAGTCTTTTGCACAGAGTCAGTCTTTTCTTACTGAGTCAGTTAGGTCTGTCTTGTTGTACCGAGTCAGTCCTATATTTGTTGGAGTCGGGTGATTTCGGGGGTATTACGTCGGACATCATTTGCTTGTTTTGTGTTTGTCTTTTCGTTTTCTTTTGAGTCTATTTCTGCCGGGGAGCCAGTTATGCCAGGAGATCTAATCAAAATAGTTGTGGCTGTCATGTTTTTGTGCTTGTTTCTGCTTTGAGCCTGTTGTGCCAGCAAACCTGAATGAAACGGTAGTACATTTCACTTGCTCTTTTGTGCCTTGAATTCATTACATCGACCTAAGTTTTTCAAAAACTCTTTTTGAACACTGCAGTGAAAACGAAGAGGAAAGAATTCCTTGGGATTTGCAAAAATTTGACCAATTGAGAGAAGGAGAGGCATGCTAAGCCCTTTATGATTGAGATCATGTTTGTTAACGTGAGTACTGAGAAGGATCCTGGCTTGATCCAGATTGGCTCCACATTGTCTTCCACGCGAGCGATTTGTCGTTTTCTTAAAAGTTTTCAAAAAATGTTTTGCACAGTCCTGCGAAGACCTGTGTGGAATCGCTTTTGAGATTGTGCAGCCTAGGATCGCTCTCAGCCTCAAGATTCAACCCCTTGCTCTCAAAGCCTTGAATGTGAATTCAGAATGATTAACGACCAACTGCAATGTGAGGCTTATATGGCCAGATTACAAGCACCCCTCGAGCAAGTGGCAAAATACGTCGGAGAATGCACTCGAAGAGTCCGCGACGAAGATCGGCAAGAATGCCAAATCCCAGAAGGGAAGAAAAAAGAAGGTGCCGCTGAAGGACAACTGAGTTCCGATCCACAACACTATGGGCAAATTCAGCCCCCCATTAGATGGACTTCTGCGTCGTCAGCGAATAGCAGCCATCCTCCTGGATTCAGACTACTTCAGGATCTCGAAACCATTTGACATGGACAAAGCTACACTTTTACCCTTGAAAGGCTCGCTGGGCCGAAAACCCGAAAGGGCGACCTAGGCAAAAGTTAGAGCAAGAAAAAGAACAAAAAGAACAAAAAAAAGAAAGGAAATGCAAAGAATGAAAAAAGACAAAGAAGAAAAAAAAATGAAGAAAATGAAAAGAAAAGATGAAAAAGAAAAGAAATGAAAAGAATTGAAAAGAAAAGAAGAACAAAGCTCGCAAGGTTGAAAACCCAGAAAGGACGGCCTTGGCAAAAGTTAGAGCACAAAAGGAGAGGTTAATACCCGAGTATACCTTAACCCCGAACTACGTAAGGCTTGATTCCCATCTTTGGGATACGTAGGCAACTTCATCCTGAAGTCCAGCCAGTAAAACACTTCAAATCCGACTATGTCCATCTGATGGTTCTGGTCATCTTTGTCTTCTTTGTATCCGAGAATTTGGTTATAATTGTCACTGTGAGGACTGGTTGCCATGTGCTGCGGTGCTAGTGAGGACTGATTGCCATGTGCTGCGGCACTATTTAAACAAGGGGCAATTTTCCGTTGCCATTCAATGCGCTGCAGTGCCGTTCAAACAAGGGGCAACTTTCCGTTGCCACGTAGCTCCCCTCAAGCAAGGGGCAATTTTCCTTCGAATCTGAGGTTGTGCATCTCAAGAGTGGGTTCTATGCTCGTTGAGCAGTGGCCGTTTGCAAAAATAGTTTTTGAGAATTTTTAATGAAGTTGACTAATTCTCTCGAAAAGTATCCCATTTTTTTCAAAACTGGACCATTTCTTGGACTCCAAAAAAGGAAAATTTTCAGTGCTCATAACCTAACTCACATGATTTCAGATCAGAAAATCGAACAAGCGCGTTAATCTAACTCTCATTTTGGTTAAAATTGTTTTAAGCAGAAGCCAAAAAACAAAAATGGTCAAAATAATGAACTAGGGGCATAGTTGAGTCAGGCTTCATGTCTTTTCCCCATTGTCAGTACATTCGCCAGAAAGGGCACCATACTTGCCAAGAAGGGCACTCTACCTGCCAGAAAAGGGCACAGTTGAAGTAGTCAGCAAAGAGGCTGAAAGCTCTATGCTAGGGGCGCGAGCCCGCAACTTCCTGTTTATCCATCAACCACCCAGGGGAGGGATAAAAAATAAGAGATTGAAGAATAGAGAGGTGTGCGCTGAGAGAAAAGTGAGGAAAGGGCTTTTTCAGAAAAACGGAGCCTGAGGGCCTAGTGATGTGAGAATCACAAATTAGAAAGGATGGAAAACAAATACCCAGAGAAACTGGCTCCTCGCGATCTGAGAATTCTCTCGTCTTTCCAACACGTCTGAGTGTCGTGTCTTTTGCTTTCTATCGATTCTTGTTTTGAATCGTTTTGAGTGTCACTCGGTGTGTTTAGGTTGTTTTACCTTGTTTTTCCTTTGTTGAGTTGTGGTTAGGTTGTTCTACCTTTGTTCTCCGTTGTTGAGTCGTTTTGGCTGTGGTCAGTTGTAGGCTCAATACCCGGTTGAGAAGTCATTCTCAATTTCAATTTCAAAAAAATCGCTTTGTGCTCAAAGTGCTATGCCATTCTCCATGCTTGTGCAAAACAAAATTTTGTTCTTTCAAAAACCGCAGGGTTCAACCCGAGTCATGTGAAAACAGTAAAACCGGGACTTATCTGAAGCTATATAGGTTCCAGACTTCGAAGCAAAAGAAAAAAAGGGAAAAATGTCGGGCATCTGAGTTTGTTTCAACTTCGGCAAGTTCCGTCATCGCATCCTGTATGTTCAGAATGAGCTGTGTGTTCAAAATTAAAAGAATATTGTGTTATGAGCCGCGTGTTCAGATCGAGCAGTGTCGTGTCATGAGCTGCGTGTTCAAAATGAAAAGAATGAGCTGTGTGTTCAGAAATGCAAATTTATGAGTTGCGTGTTCAGAATTAAGATTGAGCTGCATGTTCATAATTGAAATGTGTGAGCTGCGTGTTCAGAAACGAAAATTTATGAGCTGCGTGTTCAGAATTAAGAATGAGCTGCGTGCAAGTGAAAATGTATGAGCTGCGTGTTCAGAATCAAATGCATGAGCTGCATGCAAATGAAATGAATGAGCTGTGAGTTCAAAAGTGAAATGTAAGAACTATGTGTTCAATATGCGCTGTGTGCAAATAAAACAGTGGACCATGTGTTCACCTCGAAAGTTTGGGCTGCGTGTTCAACTTTCAAAACAGTAGGCTGTGTATTCACCATCAAAAGTTTGGGCTGCGTGTTCAACTTTCAACAAATGTGTGCTGCGTGTTCACATTCAAAATGGGCTGCGTGTTCAGAAATTCAAGAGTTTGAGCTGTGTGTTCAACTTTCAACAAGTGTGTGCTGCGTGTACACAATCAAAATTTGAGCTGCGTGTTCAGAAAGTCAAGTGTTTGAGCTGTGTGTTCAGGCTTCAAAAAAAAAACTATGGGCTGTGTGTTCATCTCAAAGTTCGAGCTGTGTGCTCAACATCAAGTGTTTGGGCTGTGTGTTCAGACTTCAAAAACAGTGAGCTGTGTGTTCAACTCTCAACAAGTGTGGGCTGTGTGTTCACCTCAAGAGTGAGCTGTGTGTTCACATTCGAAAATGGGCTGTATGTTCAGAAATTCAAAAGTTTGGGCTGCACGTTCAACCTTCAAACAAGTGTGTGCTGCGTGTTCACAATCAAAAAAATGGGCTGCGTGTTCAACTTTCAACAAATGTGTACTGTGTGTTCACATTCAAAATGGGCTGCGTGTTCAAAAGTTCAAGAGTTTGAGCTGTGTGTTTAACTTTCAACAAGTGTGTGCTGCGTGTGCACAATCAAAATTTGAGCTGCATGTTTAGAAAGTCAAGTGTTTGAACTGTGTGTTCAAGCTTCAAAAAACTATGGGCTGTGTGTTCATCTCAAAGTTCGAGCTGTGTGTTCAACATCAAGTGTTTGAGCTGTGTGTTCAGACTTCAAAAACAGTGAGTTGTGTGTTCAACTCTTAACTAGTGTGTGCTGTGTGTTCACCTCAAAATTTGGGCTGCGTGTTCAGAAATTCAACAGTTTGGGCTGCGTGTTCAACTCTCAACCAGTGTATGCTATGTGTTCACCTCAAAATTTGGGCTGCGTGTTCAGACTTCAAAAACAGTGAGCTGTGTGTTCAACTCTCAACCAATGTGTGCTGTGTGTTCACTCAAAATTTGGGCTGTGCGTTCAGAAATTCAACAGTTTGGGTTGCGTGTTCAACTCTCAACCAGTGTGTGCTATCTGTTCACCTCAAAATTTGGGCTGCGTGTTCAGAAATTCAACAATTTGGGCTGCGTGTTCAACTCTCAACCAGTGTGTGCTGTGTGTTCACCTCAAAATTTGGGCTGCGTGTTCAGACTTCAAAAACAGTGAGCTGTGTGTTCAACTTTCAACCAGTGTGTGCTGTGTGTTCACCTCAAAATTTGGACTGTGCGTTCAGAAATTCAACAGTTTGGGCTGCGTGTTCAACTCTCAACCAGTGTGTGCTATGTGTTCACCTCAAAATTTGGGCTGCGTGTTCAGACTTCAAAGACAGTGGGCTGCGTGTTCAACTTTCAACAAGTGTGTGCTGCGTGTTCACAATCAAAAAATGGGCTGCGTGTTCAGAAATTCAAAAGTTTGAGCTGCGTGTTCAACTTTCAAAAACTGTGGGCTGTGTGTTCACGACAACAAGTTTGAGCTGTGTGTTCAGAGTTCAAGAAAATGTCGGCCGCGTGTTCACCGCAAGAGTTTGAGCTGTGTGTTTAGATTTCAAGAAATTGTGAGCTGCGTGTTCGCGACAAAAGTTTGAGCTGTGTGTTCAGATTTCAAAAATGTGGGCTACGTGTTCACGCCAAAAGTTTTAGTTGCATGTTCAGAAATTCAAGTGCTTGAGCTGTGTGTTCGAAATGCAAACCAAATGCTGTGTTATGGACTGAGTGTTTAGATTGAGCAGTGTTATGAGCTGTGTGCTCGAAAAACGAACTGTGTGCCCGAAAAGGAGCTGTGTGCCCGAAAAACGAGTTGTGTGCCCTCGAAGCAGTGTGAAAAAAGCGAGCTATCGCCAAACGATTTGTCTTGAAGAACGAGTCTTGTGGAAAGCAAGCGCCCCGAAAAATGGTATGTGCCCCCAAGATGAGCTGTGTGCCCAAAGTGAAAGTGCGTGCGAAATGAGTCATGCGTGCCGAAATTTGCCAAATGAATGGAATGCTGTGTCGGAAGCTATGTGCCAAGTCTTGCATTGTGCATGCATTTTATCGCGCTATTTTGCGCATCACACTATTTTGTGCACCTTACTTGCATAGTGCATGCATTATCACTCGCGCTGTCTTGCGTATCCTTTGTCTTAGCGCTGTCTTGTGCACACACTTGCATCGCACTGTCTTGTGCATCCACCCTGCATCGCACTGTCTTGTGCACCCACATAGCATTATTTTGTGCATTCCTTCTGCATCGCACTGTCTTGTGCACTCTCTGGTCTAGGAGACCTTAAATCCTCTAAAGGTGCAATTCTTTTGGTGTTTGTCGTGCCCGAACGACTTCCGGTGGTCTGGTATAGCCACTTGCCTGTGTTTGTGGTGAGTTCTTAGGAGACCAACTGAGATGGTGGAAACTAGAGTTCGAATGGCTTATGCCTAGAACGCAAAGGTTCGGGATTTCCGAGACTAAAGTCTGGTTTAAATACCCAGGGGTATATCCTCGGCTTGAAATCTGTATGGCAGCCCCATAGGTTGAGATAGCATGTATATGCGCCTCAATTCTGGATACTGAACCAACCTAGTCTGTCACCCTGTTGGAGAATAGGGAAAGCTGCGACCATAGTCAGGGAAAAAAGTAGTACCTGTGGTTCAACTGAGAAGAAGCAAAAGACCCCCAACAGCATGAGGCACGATATTGTATGTACGGTTGTAGACACCCCATTTTTGACCAACCTTAAGACTCAGACGTCACCGATTGAGCGCTTGGTGATGTTGCATATCGTGCTCATTCAGAGGTTTCAGAGTCTCGGCTGCGAGCCTTGCCTCCGTACTTCCGGACTCTTTCATGCCTTGCCTCGGTTTGCGAACCAGGCTCTATTTTCTCTGTTTTCTCTTCCCGAAGGGAGGGAGAGGTCTCGTAGATCATCTCTCAGTGGCCGTAGGCTACGTTTCGTGGTCGTAGGCCATTTTGCCCGTTTGGAGCCCGGTTTCTGGTTTTTCGGAGTCGTTGGCCGTGTGCCTCGGTTCGGGACCGCTTAACCACCTCCGTTTGCTCCGGTTTTTGGCACATACCTTATTTCCTCCCTTTTGAGGGACACTATGGTTTGAGAGACCAACTTCGTGGTCGAACACCACTTCTGGTGCCTAACAGCCTGTTTTTGGGGCCTCGAACTGCGTGTTTTGGCCCCCGAACCTTCGTTTTGCATCCGTCTTGGTCTATTTTTGGTAAAGACCTTATTTTCATTGTTAGAAAGCTTGTAAGAGGGTGGGAGGCCAGCAATTTTGCTGAAAAGCCAACTTTTTTTTAGTCCAAAGTGGTTCAGCATGAATCCGGGAAGGAGAAAAATCTGTGCGGCTTCACCGAAATGGACATAACTCTTTGCACAAGAGGAATTAAGATATGAGGCCACCACCATTGGAAAGCTTACTTCCGGGGCTTCATTTTGCACTGAAGAATCTCCTAAGTCCAGGTTTGGGGGGAGGATATATGGTTGGTTGAAGTCCGGTTGGACCGAATCTGCGCGGCTTCACGGAAACTGGCATAACTTTTTCCACAAGAGGAATTTTGATGCAAGGTTTGCGGAATTGGAAAGCTAACTTCTGGGGCTTCATCCTAGGAGGTGGCCGGCCACTTTACCCCTTTGACCTGGCCGGCCGGCCACTTACCTGGTGGGTGACCTTTTTTGCCCTTTTGAGCTGGCCGGCCATGATCCTTGTCCCAAGTGCATTCCAGCCATGTATTTTGTTCTGCACTTCACCCATGTCCGAGGGTTTGGCCTTTTGGGGGGAAACTTGAATTGGTTTTCTCCCCCATTTTTCCCCCTCTTTTCCACACCTTTGGCCTATAAAACTAGCAGCTCCAGCTGCATTTTGAGGTTGAAAAAAAAATTCCTCTTGGAGCCTTGCATACATACATCCTCTATCTCTCTCATTCAACCCTCCAAACCCTAAGCTCCTTACACCATTCCTACACCACCTCATAGCACCACACCACCACCATCCATTGCAACAACTTGGGGCTATTTTTCAGAGCTTAGGAGCACCATTTCTCAGACCAAAGGCTGCTGGAAGTTTGGTCTACAAGGGTAAGCACACTTCCCCTCTTTTCTTGCCTTGTTTTGCATACAATCTAAGCCATACTTTCTTACATTTTTGGGCTCCGACCCTAACTGAAAATAGTCATGTTTTGAGGTCTTTTTCATGTTTGATTAAGGGTCCTTCCATGTTTAAGGTCTCCAGCTACCACTTGCTTCTTTGCCTCTCTTGTATACCTCTTTCTTGCATAGTATTTTAGGCCTATTTTTGAACTGTTTTGAGCTTGGTAATAAACTGAAAAGTGGCTTTTTTTGAGCCCTTCTTCAACATTGTTGAAGGGCTCTTCACTGTTTGAGGCTTCTTTTTGTCACTTGCCTCTTTATCCCTCTTTTGGCCTTATTTTTGCATGTTTTGTTAGCCCCTTGTGCTTGTATTTTTGGGCTCTGACCTGAACTGTAAACATTCATATTTTGACCCACTCTTTATGTTTGATCAAGGGTATTTTTCTGTTTGAGGCTTCCTTTTTGCTCTTTGTGTTAAAGCTCCCTTTTATGCCTTATTTTGCATAGTATTTTAAGCTTGCTTGTGCACTGTTTTGGGCTTGGTAATAAACTGTAAAATACCATGTTTTTGGCCCCTTGTCAACATTGTTGAAGGGCCCTCCTCTGTTTGAGGCCAGCAGCCATCACTTGCTTCTTTGTCCCTCTTTAGGCCCATTTCTTGCATGATAGTTTATCCATACTTGTGTTTGTTTTCGTGGCTTGTTGTAAACTGTAAAGTGCTTCATTTTGAGCTCCTCTTCAACTTTGTTGAAGGGCTCTTTTCCATTTAGGGCCATCAACTATTACTTTCTTCTTTATCTCTCTTTCGAGGCCATTTTCGCATGTTAGCTTAGCCCTACTTTTGTTCACCTTTTTGCCTTGCTTAAAACTGGAAATATTCTTGTTTTGGGACTTTCTTGATTCTGTCTTCATACTTCATGTTCAAATAATGCATGCTTTGTATAGCTATAAGTCATTCCATGCGCCTAGTTTCGAGTTTTGAGTCTCATTTCATGCATCGGGTGCCATGTTTTCATGTTTCGGGGCTGTTTTGCATCATATTTTAGCGCTGAAATTTGCATGCTAGTATGCCATATTCCATGCCTTGCCATGCTTTGTTAGAGTGGCATTTGGTGTCTTAGGGTCGGTCATCGGTTTGCGTGCACGTGTGCATGCATTTTGAGTATCTCATTTTCATCTAATGGCCTCCTATGGGAGTGTGGCTGAGGTCCAATTGTGTTGGTGTAAGCCCATTATGCATTGTGTATGCCATTTCATCTCATAGCATTGTGTATGCTAAGTTGTATGTTAGCGCATTGTGAATGCCATGTTACCTCGTGCATCGTGTATGCCATTTCATAGCATTTTGCATGTTAGGTTGTATCTTAGTTGCATTTCATGCATGTCATGCATATTGCATTGTGTTCGGGATAGGAGTTAGCCCGATCACGAGAAACGAGGTACGTTTCGTACTCCGAGTGACGGAACGTGTCTCAATTCCCCAGTCACCGACACTCCGGATCATCCATGATGGAGTTAGGTCTTGTTATGTTTTCATGTGCATTCATTTCATATTGAGTTGTGCAATTCGACTCCTAGGCCATCATGCATCGAGATGCATGATTGGTGGCACGAAGATCGAGACATGCATACATATTGTGAAAATACATTGCCATACCCCTTTGTTGCTCTCTGTTGCAGCAAAATAAGAATCAGCAGCCTTCCGAAGCTTGGCACGCATTCCAAGAATAAGTGCAAACAGAGGCTAACTGGGGCATCGCCATGGATTTCCGCGCAAGGCAACCCGGACATGCATCATTCATCATCTGGAGAAGAGTCAAGGCAGTCCCTGGCTTGCATGCCAATTTAATGCTTTCCTAGTTAAATTTGTTAATTAATTAGGGTTTTGTACGTATTTGGACTGTATTATTTATTTGGACTGTACTATTCATTTGGGACTGTATATTATTTTATTCGGACCCTCTGCGCGAAGGCATAATTGTAATAAGTATGCGTGTGTGTGATGTATGTCTTCCAGTCCCACGTCTTTCTTCCCTTTTTATTTACCAGCTTATGATGGTTAGATTAGGGCATGTTTCAATTAGCATACAGTATGATAGCATGTTTGCATTCATTCATCTGTCTTGCATGCACCGGGCTCGGCGCATCATACTAACTGCATTTGTATTTCAATTCTAAGTTGAATACATGTTAGCTGTAGCATTCCATACGCCATGTTTAGAATAGCCGAGCCTACTATAGTTGCATTTTTGCATATGTTGCATTAGGCATTTCTGTATATTTAGGATCATGCATGGATTTCTAATCGGTTTCCGTTTTGGCTTGGAGTACTCGGTGAGTTTTTATGCTTTAGCATCCTTGCATGCGTGTGAGTGACTGCCATGAATAACATGCTTACCATGAGGCTAATTGCTTATGTGATATAACTTCCTGAATGCCTATGGGTGAAGGTTGGGTTATTTGGATTGGAAAAATTCATCAAATGTGTGTTTTAAGCCCACTAGATAGTGGCAAAATCATGTTTTCTAAAGCCCACCCGAGGGTGGCAAATCCACTTCTTAGCCTACTTACGAGTAGCACCATCAAACCATTTTCAAATAAACAAACATGAAGTGTTTTGTTCCAATTCAGACGATCCAGTCTATACTTGTATGCTATGCGCATCACATAGTAAATCTAGGCTAATAACCGGAATAAGAACACACAATGTTTTCAAAACTAGATATCATGGTTAGTAGAGGCCGATCTTTGATCGGGTGAGCGGGGGTGCTCACGAAGTGACCTTCCCCAATCGTACCCAAGTTCCCGAGCCGAGGCAACTTTGGTGATGACGGACACGTGGCCTTAGGCAAACGAGTCAGGGTTTCCTAAATTTCCCAAAAATAAAATATTTAGGTAGCGACTCTGTATCTGGAAAAGCAGTCCATGTTTGGCACTTCTTTCAAAAATCTGTTTTCTCAAAACGATTTGCCGGATTTGGACTCTTTGGTTCAAGATTACGAACCGTGACAAAAATCGAGTCCGAGCTGTAGTGAGGTCCCCCCGCGGGCTTGTTACAACGGTTCATTTGAGGCTGGCACGACCAAACGAGCCGGGCAGGTATTGTATCTTCTCCGTATGAGACGTAGCGAGAATTGTAATTCTCTTACATTCTTACTGCATGAAATGTAGTTGTTGCTTTGCATTTTTGCTTAAAACTGTTGCATCTATTGTGAATATTTGCTTCATTGCAGCTTGTTGCTTCGCATCCGGCTTTGTGCGTATCGCTTTGCACTTTGCCCCCCGCTTGCGGGCACATTTCTCTGTTAACTAGTATGTTTGTCTAAGTCTTTGGCCTTGTCAAAAATGGGTCGTCTCTGGGCTTTGACATTCACTCCCGTCACTTATGACTTTCGAGTTCTGTCAAAGAGGGATAACTGTAGACACCCCATTTTTTATGGACCATAAGACTCAGACGTCACCGATTGAGCACTTGGTGATGTTGCATATTATGCTCGTTCTGAAGTTGCGGAGTCTCAGCTGCGAGCCTCGCCTCCGGACTTCCGGACTCTTTTGTGCCTTGCTTCGGTTTGCGAACCAGGCCCTGTTTTCTCCATTTTCTCTTCCCGAAGGGAGGGAGAGGTCTCGTAGACCATCTCTCAGTGGCCGTGGGCTACGTTTCGTGGTCGTAGGCCATTCTTCCCGTTTGGAGCCCGGTTCTCGGTTTTCGGAGCCGTCGGCCGTGTGCCTCGGTTCGGGACCGCTTAACCACCTCCGTTTGCTCCAATTTTTGGCACACATCTTATTTGCTCCCTTTTGAGGGACATTGTGGCTCGAGAGACCAACTTCGTGGTCAAACGCCACCTCCGGTGCTTAACAGCTTGTTTTCAGGGCCCCGAGCTGTGTGTTTCGGCCCCCGAACCTTCGTTTTGCATCGGTTTGGGTCCATTTTTGGAAGGGACCTTATTTTCATTGTTAGGAAGGTCATAGAAGGGTGGGAGGCCAGTAATTGTTCTGAAGACCAGCTTTATTCCTTCATCGCACTTTATCGCCCGTTTCCTTCACTAGAAAGCTGACTTTTTCCATCCCCGGGCCACTTTTTCTGACTTTTCACCACACCATTGTGTTGTACACACCTGGGAGGCCACCAATATGGCTTGGCTGGCCATTAAATCTTCCTGACCCTTTTGAACCCCTCTAAAAAGTTGGTTTTTCTCTCTCCTGAGTCACATTTCCTGGTTTTTCTCCACATATATGTGTTGTGCACACATGGGAGGCCATCTTTTTGGGGTGGCCGGCCAAGAAATCCTCTTAACCCTTTTGACCCTGGCCGGTTAGCCAGGGGAGTTGGCCGGCCGGCCACCTGAACCCTCTAAACCTAGCCGTCCAGAATCCTCTCTCCTGGTTCCTTACAGTTGTACGCTCTGTTTTCCCCTAGACCTCTGCCCGGGGATCTGCCCTTTTGGGGAGGAAATTTGAATTTGATTTCCCCCCCTTTTTCTTCACTCCTCTCCCTATATACCAGCACCCCCATACCCATTTTGAAGGGTTACAAAAATTGTGTAGAGCCTTTACATATAAACCTCCATCCATCTCTCCTTCAACCCTCCAAACCCTAAGCATCTTGCATTATTTACCTTACAATTCATAGCACCACACCTCCACACTCCATTCTAGCCCTTTGAAGTTGATTTCCAGAGGTTGAGAGCTCACAAATTTGGTCCAAAAGTTGCTGAAGATTGGTTCTACAAGGGTGAGTCTCTTTTTTCTCTTTTCTAGTCTTTTTTTGCTTCATTTATAAGCCATACTTGCAAGCATTTTTGGGCTCCGACCCGAATTGGAAATAGTCTTATTTTGAACTTATCTTCATGTTTGATCAAGGGTCTTTCTCTGTTTTAAGCTACCTGCTACCCCTTTCCCTTTATCTCTCTTTTATGGCTATTTCTTGCATGATATATTAGCCCTGTTTTTGAGCATTTCTGGGGTCCAAGCCAAACTGTAAAATGTCTTTTTTTGAGCCCCTCTTAAAATTTTTTAAGGGGCTCTCCTCTGTTTGAGGCCATATACTACCACTTGTCTCCTATCTCTCTTTGTAGGCCCATTTTTGCGTGATAGTTTAGCCATACTTGTGCTTATTTTTTAGACTTTCCATAAACTGTAAAGTGTTTTATTTTGAGTCCCTCTTCAACTTTGTTGAAGGGCTCTTTGTTATTTGGGGCCAGCTACTGTCCCTCGTCTCCAATCTCTCTTTTAGGGCCATTTTTGCATGATAAATTAGCCCTACTTGTATTCATTTTTGAGAGTTATCATAAACTGGAAAATATCTTGTTTTAACCTCATCTTCAAGTTTGTTTAGGTCCCATTTTTTTTTTGAGATCATATGCCCCCTTGTATGCTTGATTGTCTCTTATTTTGAGCCCTACACCTAAGCTCTTGTTGCATGCTTAGTTTGGCCATCTAGCCACTGGAATCTAGTGGATTTCCAGTGGCTTTAATACTATTTTGAGCCTCCAAATCAGAGGGGGATGCCCCCCTCTCACCTTGACTTGTTTGATGGTCATTTTGACCTTCCAAAGGGACCCCTCTTTACATGCTTCTTAGTCACATTTCGGGGTCAATTTGGTGAGTTTTTGAGCTATCATATTTGATTTCTAGAGTTGTTTGTACCATGCTAAGTGTCCTTGATGCATGTGCTTAATAAACCCTTTGTATGCCCTCCAAAGGAGCCCCTCATTTGTGCATGTGTTGGCTGCCTCTCCATATTTATTTGGGCAAATTTTGACATATTTTGTTCACTGATTTTTTCTGGTTTGATGAGTTTTCACTTTCTTCATATACTTGCCATGTAACCTATGTTTACTAGTCAAAATCGCATGTTATTTTAGGCCATCTTGCTAGCATCTTTTGGCCATGCTTTGAACTAGAAATATTCATATTTTGGGACTTCCTTGGTTCTGTCTTTATGCTTCATGATCAAATAATGCATGTTTTGTATAGCCATAGGCCAATGCATGTGCCTAGTTTTGTGTTTCGGGACCATTCTATGCATCGGGTGCCATGTTTCCATGTTTCGAGGTCATTCTGCATCACATCTCAGTGTTAGAACTTGCATTTTTGTATGCCATGTTTCATGCCTTGCCATGCCTTGTTAGAGTAGCATTTCGTGCCTTAGGTTCGGTCCTCGGTTTGCATGCATGTGTGCACACATCTCGAGTGTCTCATTTCCATCTCATGGCCGCTGATGTGAGTGTGGCTGAGATCCACTCATGTTGGTGTAAGTCCATTATGCATTGCGTATGCCATTTCATTTCATAGCATTGCGTATGCTAGGTTGCATGTTAGAGCATTGTGGATACCGTGTTATATCGAGCATTGTGTATGCCATCTCATAGCATTGTGTATGCTAGGTTGTGTATTAGTTGCATTCATGCATATCATGCATATTGCATTGTGTTTGGGATAGGAGTTAGCCCGAGCACGAAAGCGAGGGCGTTTGCATTACTTTGAGTGACGGAACGTATCTCAATTCCCAGTCGCCGACACTCCGGATTATCCATGATGGAGTCTCGGTCTTGTTGTGTTTATATGTGCATTCATTTCATATTAAGTCATGCAAATCGACTCCTCGACCATCATGCATCGATATGCGTGATTGGTGACACGAGGATCGAGGTAAGCATACATATGTGAAAATACATTGCCATACCCCTTTCCTGCTCTCTGTTGCAGCAAATCAGAAATCAGCAGCTTCCAAAAGCCTTGCACAACATTCCGGCATTAATTGTAAACAGAGGCTAATTGGGGCATCGCAGTGGATTTCCGTGCCAAAGCAACTCGAACATGCATCGTTCATCATCCGGAGCAGAGTCGAGGCAGTCCTTAGCTTGCATGCTTATTTACCACTTTCCTTAGTTAATTTGTTAATTAATTAGGATTTTGTTTTTATTCGGACTGTACTATTTATTTGAGACTGTATATTATTTATTCGGACCCTCTGCGCGAGGGCAATGTTGTAATAAGTGTGCGTGTGTGTGATGTATGTCTTCCAACCCCACGTCTTTCTCTCCCTTTTATTTACCAGCTTATGATGGTTAGATTATGGCATGTTTCAATTAGCATACAGTATGATAGCATGTTTGCATTCATTCATCTGTTTTGCATGCACCGGGCTCGGCGCATCATAACTCATTGCATTGTATTTCAATTCCAAGTTGAGTACTTATTAGCTGTAGCATTCCATATGCCATGTTTAGAATAAGCCAAGCCTATCTTAGTTGCATTCCTGCATGTGTTGCATTAGGCATTTCTGTATAGTTAGGATCATGCATGGATTTCTAATTAGCTTCTATTTTGGCTTGGAGTACTCGGTAAGTTTTTATGCCTTAGCATCCTTGCATGCGTGTGAGTGACTGCCATGATAGCATGCTTACCATGAGGCTATGTGCTTATGTGATATACTTGTTTGAATGCCTGTGGGTGAATGTTGGGTTATTTGGATTAGGACAAATCATCAATTGTGAGTTTTAAGCCCACTAGATAGTGGCAAAACCATGTTTTCTAAGCCCACCTGAGGGTGGAAAAATCTGTATTTTGAGCCTACCTGCGGGTAGCAAACCATCTTTCAAAAAAACAAACATGAAATGTTTTGTTCCAATTCAGGCGATCCAGTCTATACTTGTATGCTGCGCGCATCACGTAATAAATATAGGCTAATAACCAGAATAAGAACGCATATTGTTTTCAAAACTAGATATCATGGTTAGTAGAGGCCGATCTTTGATCGGGCGAGCGGGGGTGCTCACGAAGTGACCTTCCCCAATCATACCCAAGTTCCCGAGCCGATGCAACTTTGGTGATGACGGACACGTGGCCTTAGGCAAACGAGTCAGGGTTTCCTAAATTTTTCAGAATAAAATATTTAGGTGGCGACTCTGTATCTGGCAAAGCAGTCCATGTTTGGCACTTCTTTCAAAAAAATCTGTTTTCTCAAAACGATTTGCCGGATTTGGACTCTTTGGTTCAGATTAAGAACCATGACAAATTGAGTCCTAAACTGTAGTGAGCCCAAAATGAACGGAACGGGGGGCTCATCCCACCTGGGGCGTTCGGGGACGTCTACACCATGCTTGTCACTGTTTTCATGCTTTGAGGGTTGTCCTCTTATGCCTTAATTCTTGAGCCAATTGGCATGCATGCTTGTCTTGCATTTCATGTCTCCACTTTATCATTTTGGCCACTGATTTGGGCATGATTGAGGTCTGTTCATTTTAGTTTAAGTCCATCTTGTATATTGTTGCATGCTTGCCGCAGTGCATGATTCTTCCATGTTGTTTACATGTTCAGGTTGCATTACATGGTGCTTGCATGCTCATGTTGCATTACATTGTTTGCATGTCATTAACTTTGTTAAGTTAGGCTTGCATTGCATTGCATTTGGCATGCTCATGTTGCATTGCATTGCATTGCATTTCCATGTTGTGTGCATTGCATTGTGTTTGGTTTGGGTGTTAAGCCAAACACGAGGAACGAGGGGCATTTCATACTTGAAATGATGAAACGTGCCTCAATTCTCAATTGCCGACCCTCTTAATCATGCATGATAGAGATCAAGGCACTTACTTGATTTTGTGCATTTCATCCACATTGAATTGTGCAACTCGGCCTCTTTGGCCATCATGCATCGAAATACGTGATTGATGGTTTGAGAGTCGAGCACTACACACTTTTGAGCCTTAGACATGATAAGGGGTGTAGTAGTACAACATTTTCTTGCAAATACATTGCCATGCCTTTGTTTGTGCTATGTTGCAGCAAAAGGAGTAGTTTGTAGGAAGAGATGGCCGATCAGCTATATAGTGTGCCAATCGGCTAACAATATTTGGCCGATAGTCTCCAAATTGGCCGATGACCATTATTCATTGGCCGATGGCCACCCCTCTTGGTCGATGACCTCTCAGAGTGTCCATGAGGTAGGTTAGAAACATCATAGAAGTTGGCATAATTTTCAGAGGTGCAGAGCAGTGCAAACAGAGGCAACATGAGGCATGGCAACGGATTTCCAAGCGAAGCCGATTGAGCATGCATATGCCTCTCTTCTCGAGGCTGTTTTAACTGCTTTGTATAGTTAGTTAATTTGTAATTAATTAGTTAACGTGTTAGCTAATTTAATTCATTGTTGTAAATTCTTAATTAGCTTAGCTTAGCTAATATTCAATTTGATTATGTAATAATTAGTCTAATTAGATTATTAGATTAGTTAGAATAGCTTAGCGTAGCTAGCTTGTATTATTCATTTGGACCCTCCGTCGAGAGGGCGAATTTTGTAATAAGTGTGTGTGAGTGTGTGAATGTTTGCCAATCCCGCGTCTTTCTCCTTTTTATTTAACCGCTAACGATGGTTAGTTCTAGGTCATGTTTTGATTAGCATCCTTATGCTTGCATGTTTGCATTCATTCATCTGTCTTGCATGCACCGGGCTTGGCGCATCATACAAACTGCATTGTATTTCAATACATTTACTTGAATATGTGTTCAACAGCATGTTATCAAGTTGCATTTCATATGCCATCTTAGAATAGTCGAGCCTATTTTAGTTGCATTTTTGCATGTGTTGCATTAGGCATCTTAACATAGTTAGGATCATGCATTGATTACTAACTAGTTGTTGTTTTGGCTCGGAGTACACTGTAAGTGTTTATGTTTTAGCATCTTGCATGAGTGTGAGTGATTGTCATGATAGCATGCTTGCCATGAGACTATTTGCTTAAGTGATTAACTGCATGAATGCCTGTGGATGAAGGTTGGATTACTTGAATTGGAACAATTCATCGAAATGCGAGTTTTAAGCCCACTTGAGGATGGCAAATCATGTTTTCCAAAGCCCACTTGAGGGTGGCAAATCCACGTCTTAGCCTACTTGCGAGTAGCACCTTCAAACCATTTTCAAATAAACAAACATGAGATGTTTTGTTCAAACTAAGGCGATCTAGTCTATACTTGTATGCTGTGTGCATCACGTAGCAAGCTAGCTAATAAACCGGAATAAGAACACATGTGTTTTCAAAAACAAAATATCATGCTTAGTAAAGGCCGATCTTCTGATCGGGTGAGCGGGGGTGCTCATTGCATAACCTTCCTCTCTCGTACCCAAGTTCCTGAACCGAGGTAACTTTGGTGATGACGGACACGTGGCCTTAGGCATGAGTTAGGGTTTCCTAAATTTTTCAAAACAAAAACATTTAGGTGACGACTCTGTATCTGGCAAAGCAGTCCATGTTTGACACTTCTTTATTAAAATCAGTTTTCCAAAACGATTTGCCGGATTTGGACTCTTTGGTGATTTATCAGTCTTGCATTGCACTTTGCGAGATTAGATTTAGAACCGTGACATTGAGTTCAAATTGTAGTAGCTAATGAACAAAACGGATTTCGCGCCATTCGTGCGCGGAGCTGGGACGTTTGGGCACGCGTACAATATTCTACAGCAAAAATCTTAACATCCGATAGAGAATTTAAATAGCTTTTGACTTCTCTCGTGTCATCTTCTCTAGATTTAAGTGTTGTATCAAAATTATTGAAAACATACCATTGGCATAGCTTTTCCCATTGCTTCAAAAGTTCTAGAACATCCTATAGACAGAAGTCAAAAGCAGCGAAGGAGATCCTGATATTGCTAATGGGCACAGTTTTGATTGTTGCTGATTAGTGCCTTTGGTTGTTGATGATTTTTTGAGCTATTGTTAGATATGGTCTAAAGACTAACGGTTGATGCCTTCATATAATTTATTATACTATAGTGGACTAGTTAAGTGATTAAATCACGGTAAATTGATTCCTAAAATATTTTTATTTCCTTTCACTAATATATATATATATATATGTATGTATATATGTGTGTGTGAATCCAAAATATATAAAAGTAGACAAGTATCATATGGCTTGTCTATCTATTAGAGAAATACATATCATTTTTAGTTGTGATCATCTTCACTCTGACACTTTGTACTAATTATATATATATATATTATTTATTAATTGTAAATATATATTTTACTTAAGTAGTTAAATCTTGATTTATCGGTTGGAGATATAATTGTTCTAAAATGTATCATTAGGTCAACATAAATAGTTGTAGTCGGAGTACTTAAAAGCATAGACCCATCTAAAGAAGTAGAATAGGAAGAACTAGGACCTGACTATAGGGAGGTACATGTTCATGTGCTAGTCAAACCTAATGAGAGCTTGATCCGAATATGGACTTGTCAAAACAATTAGACAACCTATTGGAGCTCATATTGCTTGACCTGCTCCATTTGTGGTATATTTCTTTTGTAAATACTAATTTCATTAACAAATTTATATTAACTTAATATAATTTATAATACTTTCTTTTATATGTTTATCTTTTGGATACAAATTTCGCAAGTTATGAATGCTTGTTAAGAATACTTATACAAGTGAGATTGAGAATTTGGAAATTGAGTTTGTTTTGGTAATTTGTCTCTGTGAAAAATGGATATAACTATGATTTTTGAGAATTTATGTTTAGTTTGTCCATGGTTGGAATAAATTTTTTTTTTTGACTTTATTAGTGTGGTAGAATCGTTTATAATTTTGATTATGATTTTTCTTGCAATATAAATAAATTTATATCTTTAGACCAAAAACTAATTGTGTTTTGAATTTTCTTTATTTTTTATGTGATGATCCTATGGTGATAATATTTGTTTATTATTATGGAAATATTATAGGATGAATGGATGTCAAATTGTCAATATAGAATGTGGCAATTAATATTTAATTTTTTTTTTATGAAATAAGGAACAATTTTTACAGTCATTTACGTATGCTTAGTTGTGACTTTTAAAAGTGTCGCTAAAAAGAACATATAAGTGGCATTTCATAATAGTGGTAGCAGCTTTGCAAAGTGTCACTAGTATAGTTCCAATGGCACTTATATCCATTTATGACACAAATGAATTGTGAAGTATTGATACTTTAAGCCGCAACTAAAAGTTGGGTTTAGTGGCATTTATAAGAGTTGTTAAAAATATCAATTGTGGCACAACAAGCCCCATTAAAAATAGCATATAGTGATATTTTTTAGATTGTAAGTCTTTTTTACTAGCGCTTGTTAGTGTCACGAATAATGTTTATAATGATATTAAAGTGTCATTGAAAGCTTTTAGCCTTGATGGTGTAATGGCATTTACAAGTGTTATTGAGGTGTCACTAAGTCTTCTTTAATGGCACTTGACAGTGTCACGAGTAGTGTTTACCATGACATCAATGTGTCATTGAAAGTCTTTAGCGTTGATAGTATAATGACACTTGCAAGTGTCATTCAGGTGCCACTAGTATCTATTGTGACATAGGTATAAATGACACTTGTTGAAAACGCCACAAGATTAAAAAATGTCATTAGTGGAGTAGTTTTGTGGTAGTTTTAAGTGTCATTGAACTAAGTAAATGTTGCAGTGATAAACTAACTGAAAAAATGAAATTTCTAATTGCTTTTTTATACAATAATAAAATTACTTAAATTATTAATTGAAATAAATGTTTGATATCATTAAAAGCTATTGATTAACTTGATGATTTATTGATAAAATATGCCATTTGTTATGAAATTAGAAACTTTAAGAGGCGGAATATAATTTTCAAAATCACAAAGGGCAAATCGTATTTAATAAAACTTCAGGGGATGTATTTATAATTTATCCAAATAAAAAAAATAATATATATATATATATATATATAAATATAAAAAATAAAAAAAATTGAAAAAACTAAATAAAAAATAAAAAATGTTTATTTTTTTGTTAAAAAAAAGAAAGAAGAAGAGAATAATAGTAATAATAAAAAAAAGAGATGAAGTAAATGGGTTGGTTGGGTTCATTTTTTCAACTTGTATCCAACTCAACCCAACCTGTTTAAGCTCATTTCTTAAATGGAAGAGTTTAGATTTTATTGCTTTAAATGTATAACTTGTTTTGACCCTGCTCATACTCGCTCATTTATCATCTCTATGTTTTATGTAGTTAATAATAGTCGTTGGGTTTGGGCTTGATATATTAGTTGTATTAAGTTTTGTTGACTTTCTAACTATTGTGAGTTAGTAATCTGTTTAATGATACAAATATTTCTCATGTTTGTAACCACTCTCATATCGATTGAAAAAAAAAATGTTGGGTTAAAATTGTATGTTTGCCTTCTGTACCCATCTAAAATTCAACGTGGCTTGTAATTTAAGGCCCTTAAAAAATTAAGGAAGCGTAGGGGAATCTCTCTTGTGAATCGGACTGTCCACTCCAAAAACTATTAGAAGGGCTTTAGAGCCCATAGTGAAGCCCATGAAACTAATGAATCAAACTCTCCAATGAAAAGATAGTGAGGAATCAAACTCTACAATCAAAATGAAAACAATTTAAAATATTTATGATGTGGCACACCACTTATACGCTAAACCAATGCAATGATGACACGTAGATGGTATAAAAAATTTGACATTCAAATTGATTTGGTTTGCAAATGTATCTATTTGATGTCAGGGCCACTATGAAGGTTTACAAAACACAAGGGTGTCCGCAGATATTTTGTTTCAAAAATATTATAATATATAGAATTTTAAATATAAAAATCATCCAAAATGACGTTGTAATGAATTTTTTGTAGTTATAACTCATACTGATGGACTTTTTAATTTTTAATGAATGAATATAAACGAGTCAGATAATTCTATATGAAATTTTTTATACACAAATCCTATCTGTATGACATAATCTGTTTTGCTTTAAGAAGCATGTGAACAAGATTATGATGCTGGTAAGTTATTTTCTAATTTCTTGTAATAATAAAATATGTGATGCCATGCATATCAATCCTCTTCTTTCTAATAATCTTTGTACCTCAACATGTTAGCTCCAACCATGTCTTTCCTAGCATTTGACCAAATTTCTCACTGAATTGTATCTTGAGATTACAACAGTTATTGGATCCTAAACATCAATTGTGAATTAAATCTTGAGATTCCAATTGTTATTGGATCCTCAGCATGAATATGTCATTCGAAGATGACATCATCATACGTGATGTCATCAATCAAATGGATAGGTAATATTGAGATTTTATTTCACTTAATTGAACAAGTGATATCCACTTGATCCCCATTTAAAGTTCATAAATTTGTGAAGCATGTGGTTAATAATGTACATGATGTAGCCGTACATATATTCAATATATCTCTCTTATATCATATATTCCAAAATATCTTAAGCTTCATTTGGATAGATGGTCTCAAATGAAGAGAATTAAGGTTAAAGTTCGTAAAAGTATAAAGAGTTGGCTATTATAAATAGGTTAAGAAGTTAAAAGGAGCACATAGTAGAATAGGAAGAGAATTATTTGATTATGATATTTGTGTAAATATGATCTTTAGTATTATGGATTCTAAACAATTACTTTTATATTGTTCTTTCAAATTCATTAAATCCATTATGTTAAAACTCTGAAATTCAATATTGAAATCCCATCTAAAAAAATGCAAAGGGATTCTAGCATAAAATGCATAAATTCAAACACAACCTAAAATGCAAAGGGTGATTAGTGTTCAAATCTCTTCATTTCAAATTCATAAATTCAAACACAACGAAGAATGCAAAAAAGACTATCATTGGGATTCTCAAATTTTGAAGATACTTCATTCGAATGATCCAAGTTAATAGGATGAACCAAATGAGTTCTGCATCATGACCTTTGTACTGTGCACATCATTTAGATGAGTTCTAGAAAGTAATGTAGGAGGGAATGAAGAAATCAAATTGGAACGAAAAATACGCTGATGGACCTGGCATACTGTGTGTAACAATTCTACCATTAACAATAAATAAAAAAGAAAAAAAAAGTGAGACCATTCCGTTTCGACAAAAGACCCAGTTCTACCCTTGGCACGTAAGATCTCATGTGAGTATGTAATTAATGGTTTCTTTTCTGATAGGTTCCTACTTATAAGGCAATATTATGATTGAAAGATTCAATCTATTGTGAGGATAACATAAAAAAAAAGTACTGTTTCCACAATCCATTTGTTTAACATTATCAAGTTTTGTGAAGAAAAACAAATAAAAAAAAAACCGAAAAGAAAGAGGAAGAGCACAGATTTACGTGGTTCAGCGTTTTGCCCATATATCCACAAATCCAAATGACACTCGGCATTTGCTTAAATAATCTTTATACATTAGAATCGATTACCAATACATAGGTGTAATACAATCAGATAGATTTGAAATAAATATCAAAATACATAAATTTGCTCATAATCATGAGATTTGATTCACCCATAAATCATGAAATCTTACTTTCAACACACACCATATATCTAGTTCAAAAAAAAAAAAAAAAAAAAAAAAAAAAACCATATATATATTTTTCTAATATTCTGTCTTTTGCTTTGTTGCAATCTACTTAATTCCATTGATCCTTCCAAGGAAATGAGGATCACTAGAACAATCTTGATTTATTTTCAGACTAAACCTTTTTCCCCTTTATTTAATTGTAAAGAAGTTTTGAATTAGGGCAAGAAAACATGATTAGATATGTGGGCCTCATAAATTTGAAAAAGAAAATGATGAATGATTCTACAAAGTTCAAAAGTATTATTATTACAAAACTAAATTTCCTAGTTGAATTGTTGTCAAGAAAATGGAGGGATATGCAATAAGTAAAAATTTGAATTTTTGTGATGTCAATGAGGTTCTGAAAACTCCAAAGAACTCAGCATTACAATATCAAATCTGATTGGCTATGTTGCACAACAAAACTGGGCTCAATTAATAATTCACAGTATGTTTCTTCAATAAAAAAAAAACACAATCTTGTTCCCCAACCCCCTTTGATATGTCTGTCTCTATGTCTATATCTATATATATATATATTGGTGTCCATCCATCTCCTTGGGATTATATGATCCAAGCTTATACTATTTTCCACTTAGCCTCTTATATCCCTAAGTTTCAAATGCAATTCATGACAAATTAGGCACTCTATAACTAATGTAGAGACGCGTATGAAATGAACGAAAAACACAAAGAAAACAAGAATCATATTTTATATATTTCTCTGAATTTTATTACTAAAAAGATAATTACTTAATCTCAAAAGCTTACATCCTAATTTATAATAAAAAAGAAAATCATGATTGTGTCAATAACTTCAATAATGGGCTAAATGGAATGAATCATATTTCATGCAATTCAAATAATTACTTGAACAGCAAAGGTCTTTATCTTCTCATGTGGTTCATAATCATACAAATCTTAAATGTTTAGTCATTTCCAAAACTCCGATTCGAATTACAATCAGAAAGTATACAAAAAAGTAACTAAAGAAAGAATTAGGATGGAGAAATTAAACCTAAATCTTTCCTCTCCAGAAACAATAATTTACTTTCACAGTATCTTAATCAAATTACAAGGTTCATATTGTCCAAGAAGAAATTTGTTTTTTTTGGTACCACCACTGCACAACAATCTCAAAAACACAACAAACCAAAAAACTATGATTTCAAATTCTCACACATAAATGATAAATCACTCTTTTCGACATTGATTTAATGGTAATCAAGAACAAGAAGACTCAGAAGCTACCTCAGTTTCCTCATCCCTTCTGTGAAAATTCCTATGGCAACCGCAAGCTGCGCATGTAAGTGCAGCCTCGGTCCCCTCCTCTCCACTGGGCATGAATTCCCTGCACCCATCCACGGCATACCCTCCGATGTTCGCTGCATGGTTTTTCTGACACTCTGCGTAACGCACTCTCCGAACAACCGAAGTACTGCTCCTTTTGCTAGATGCATCCCTTCTTACGACACGCTTCTTCATACTTCTGCAACCCAAATTCTTTGCTATGTTGGAAGGATTCCCTTCTGCGACGAGGAAGCAGCAAAGTTTTTCGATCAATTTACTGATCCAAAGCTAGAAGCTGTTATCAAGTATGGTGTGGAGAGCTTGAAGGAGAAAAGACAGCTTTGAGTGGGGATGTGAGATGACACAATAAGTTAACCTAACCCTAGCATGTGTATTTATACTGGTGACTTGTGAACTACCACTACTACTAGCAAATAAAAAGATGGCCTAAGTAGCTTAAGGTTTACTTTTGGGTACGAATTTTCTTCTTAGATATCAGATCTTATGTTCTTATTTTTCATATCTTAAATCACCTCTCTAATATCCGATTAGTTTGTTAAAAACTTAGTGTAATATAAATTTCTAATTTGAAAAAACGAGAACATAAAAAATAAATCTGACATCTAATCATAGTATACCACATTATAAGAGAGAGTGGCAATTCTTCCATTTTGTCTAAAAGAAACAAAAGAGAGTAAAAAACAAATTAAATAAATAAATACATGACCACCTTATGTTTTGGCTTAGTGGCTAGGGCATCATCGAGTCTTCCATGTGTCGTGCTCTAATTAGTCCATGCCAAAACCACTTGAGGACAAGGGTAGGGCCTAGCTAGATGGCCCTTATCACCATAGGAAACCCTAGAATGGCCATTGGAAATGATCTTCCAACTGCCTTACAAGACATTGGAGAACAGGATTGGTCATTTCTACACCAAATTAAGGGAAGCTGTAAGCTTAAATTATATTGATGGGATTGAGAGAAAGGAAGGCTTTATTGCTATAGCAATAATAGCGATTGATTTATTGTGGAATGACTCATTAAGCTCTCTCTGATTATTCTATATTTGTGGGTCCAAAATGATATTTTAAAAGCCAAGTTGCTATGGCCCCTTAAAAACATGTGTGAACAACCATGATCTAATTACCTAAGATTCTAAATAATTAAGTTCATTACCAACCAAATGGATAAAGAACTGACCACACCTCCTCTCTCCTTCCTCACATCAAATCTAAGATTGTTACAATACATCCACAATTTATAGCAACAAAAAAAAGAAAAAAAAATATTGGATGTTATCTTAGAAAGGATATTGAAATGACCATCTTTTATGTGGAACTTGTTGTTTTATGGAAATCACCTCAATTCCATATTGAATGGTGTACAGCTATTCAAGTGGTCCTTGAGTAATGGTTGGACCATTAAGTTTGAAAGGAAAATTTTCATTATATTTGGTTTTGTTTTAAAATCTATTTTCAAATGTCTTGAATTTTATTTTGGTAAAAAAAAAAAAAAAAAAAAAAAAAAAACTAAAAATATATTTTAAAATTTTAAAAAAAATATTTTTGCACATAAAAGAAAACAATATGAGTGTTTTTGAATTTTTCATTACTTTTTCACCTTTGTGTTTTCAGAAAACAAATTCAAGGAAAATTAGGGAAGGATCCCTTTACATACTTGTGTAAGAGTTTAAGGACAACTACAATTTACTTGGTAGTTAAAGTCCCTAAGATTTGAAATTCTATGAAGATAAGGACATATTTCAACATAAATGTCAAGAATATACTTTTAACAAGAGGCTTGCTAAATGTCCTTATCTTTCTTCTTAGGACCCCTAATTTTTTATATTTTATTTTATTACAATTTTGCCCTAACATCAAATTTCAATTTTCTTCCCATCACGATTCTTCTAAATCTAACTCTAATCCTAATCCCACCACTACTTCCACTCCTGCCGACACCCTTCGACCAACCCACCATCACTTCGACTCCAGTTGACAGCCTTCGAAACCACCATCAACCCCTCACCGTCAACTATAGCCACTTAGCTTTTCTCCATTACCTCCATCTCCCTCTTATCCTCATTCTCCTCCTTTTCCTTCTCCTTATTCTTCTTCATTTTTTTCTTAGTCTTCTTCTAAAAACCCTAGGTTTTCATCCCTCTCTCTCTCTCTCGCTTGCTCACTCTCACATGGATTCGAAGTTCACGATGGCAGAGTGGGTTCAGCAACACAGCGATGAGTAAATCCTGAATGTTCGGCAACACAATTTTGAATAATTCCTTTGGTTCGGTAACACAGTACTGAACATAAAGGATTTGTTCGATTACTCAGTTTTGAGCATAAAAATTTAGTTTATTTATTAGTCATTGTAACAAATAAACCAACATAGCAAACAAACAAACTGTCAAACAAATTCATTGATTGCAAGATAGGGAGCGGGATCTCACAAATCTTTTTCAATATCGATGATTGAGAGGGAGTCACTGTCGTTCTTCATTGTTGATGGAGAAGATAGGTACAAAATGGGGTGGTTGTGGCAGTGGTGATAGTCGCGGTGGTGGATCGACAGAAGAAGAGAGATCTAGAGTAGAAGAAGAAAAATAAGAAGATAGAAGAGGTGGATCAATGAGGGATGTGGTGATAATGGCTGACTGTTGGTGAGGAATGGGGGTTGAAGAAGGGTTTCCAATGGAGGATGAGGGTTGTGGGAGGAGTCGCCGGAGTTGGGGGTGAGGTTGCCGGTTGAAAAATGAAATTTTTTTTTGGGTTGAGGGTATATTTGGGATTACGGTAGAGGTCCAAAGAAAAATGAGGAAGGTAGGGGCATTTAGTAGCACTTTTTAACAATTGGTACCGTGAAATTTCAACGACTTCTCTCTTCACTGTAGATAGATTGTATTTTGGAATGTGTTTCAAAAATTTAAAATTTAATAACTTTTGTTTTGAAATTTCATATTTTGTAAAATTTATATTTTTGAAATTGTCTCATTGAGATCTATCAAATAAGATCATGATGAATATGAAATTTTGAAGAAAAAAAAATTCACTGAGTTTTCTAACTAAAAGTCAAAGAAATTTCACGAACTTCTCAATTGTCTAATTTCTAAAATTTCTCTAAGAGAAAATAAGCAATTGAAAAATTTCTTAAAGCATTTCAAAAATTTCTTTGAGCAATTTTGAAATTTTTCTAACCAATTATGCCAGTGAAATTTAAAGTTAATTATAGTGGCATTTAATTGATTTTAGTGAAATTTCTCTGACTTGGGTTCGTGATTTTTTTTTTTTCATATTCATTATGGATCTTGTTTGATAAATTTTGATGAGAATATTCTAAAAATATATATTTAATAAAAAACAAATATGCAAATCAAAAGTTATTGAGCTTTTAAGTTTTTAAATCATTCCAAAGATACCATAACAAACTATTAGTGTTGGAGTATTTTGGTCCGAAATGATGTTGGAAGCTTTAGAGGACTTGACCTAAAAAACTTTTTTCTTATGTCCTTAAACTACTAAAAACTTATGATGAAGAAGTTGAAAATAAAATTCCCATTTTAAAAATAAAACCAAACAATGTATATTTTTTATAGAATTTTTTATCCAAGATAGTGACATTTTTGTAATTAACCACTATTTTGATAGAACTTTTTATTTATTTTTTATTTTAAAGTTTTGGGCCCAAAACTAAAAAGTTTGATTTTATGCACTTATCTTAGATGTGGGAGAACATAACCCAAGTCACCTATTGGTTCTTTTACTGGCACACTATATTATTTTAAAATGAGATTGGTTCCTTCAAAAAAACGAAGGGTTATCTACACCTACATTTATAATGAGTGAATTCAAAATTTAATCACATTATTTTGAACAAAATTACGTAATATTTTTTTATTATTTAGGTAATTATTTATAATATTAGTTATATAACATTAGTCAATGCAACTGCCAATGAGAAACTAGTTCACAGGTAGTTACCCTACAGATTAAAAGAAGAAGAAAATGGATATGTGCTTATATTAGGGTCATATAAAGACGAGAAGCGGAGGGACATAGACACATGTGGTGGTGGTTAGTGAGGAACGTGTTTTAGTTGAGATATTTAATAATGCGTGCATGGAAGCTCACTCAACACTCATAATTGATATGAAATATTATACCCTAAAGTATTGAAAGTTACATAAATCTTAATTGAGTAAATATTTAATAGTGTCGGACCATCATGTGATATTGCATAGTTAAGATCTACTTAGTTATTGTTTTTACTTTGTTGTTTTGTTATTTAAAATTGTAAAAATTTATTAGATAAATGGATTGATTATGTGGATGCGAGCAACAGTAATAGGAGAGTTTGCACTCTTTGAATCTCTCACTATATAAAAAATTACTTTTGAAACCAATCACACTTATTTTGAGCAGTTAGTAGACAAAAAAGAGGGGGGGGGGGGGGGGAATTACACTTCAGTATTTGTTTTCAAAACAAATTCTAAATCAATGATAAACTTATCAACTTTAATAATTGAAATTATAAAAAATTTCATGATTTTGTAATTTTTTTATGCAGTAATGCTAGGGATCATGAAAAATATATCATGAATATTATCATGAAAGATTCTCAACCTTTGGATTACCCATACAATAAAACATCACACACTAATCAAGATTAATCAAGGGATAAAAAATTTTCATGATGTATTTCATGATATATTTTTCATAATCCCTAACATTACTCTTTTTTATGTGTTTGTTACCACTAACACGTGGTTTTCCCCAAAAGAATAAATGTATTGCAGTTCTCTGGTTGACCAAAACTACTACAATAGGATACTCAAGAATATATCTAATAATTTTGCAATCCTAACACCCATTTTAGTTGTTATATGAGTATGTATAGGTGCAATACCTCTAGTTTGCTAAGTAGTCAGTGGAGATTGCATGCTGTATATATAGGACTCAGTTCCAAGTAGACATTAGATCCTTTCATTACCTTCAGCCCCCAGCAGAAAGTTTTATAGTTGAGGGATCAAAATTTATAAGTTCATAGGCCAAGAAAACATTCTCAAATAGTTAAGAAAGTTTTAGTGTAATTAACCTTATAATCTTATGTTTACATAAAATCAAAAAGTGTTTTTTACAAAAACAAATTAATAACATATTTGTAAGTTATTGAAGTGAAAAGTGATCAAAGGGAGGGGATTGGCCAATAGGGGTTGCCAGAGGGGGGAGGGAGAAGGGGAGTGGCTGGAAAAGGGTTTCAGAAAGAGGGGGAAGTGGGGAAAGAAAACTTATTTTCAAAACAAGTAAAAATAAAAAATAGAAAAGCTTTTTCTATTTCTTTAAGAACTATTTTCATTTTTTTTTCTTTTACAATGAAAACAATTACCACACATACATTCTTTTTTGTGCAAATTACAAATACATCTCTGAATATTTTTTTAAATACGAATTGCTCTTTGTGATTTGAAAATTACAAATATTTTCTTGTCAAAATTTTTATTTAACAGAATTAATTAAAAAATAAAATTCATAATTACGTTCTTATACAATGATAAAATTACATAAATTATTAATTAAAATAAAATTTTGACATTATTAAAAATAGTTAATTGACTTGATTATTTATTAATAAAAGATGCCATATGTTATGAAATTAAAAACTTCAAGGAGCATGATTTAATTTTTTGAAAATCACAAAAGGGAAATGATATTTTAAGCCAATTTTAAAGGTGTATTTGCAATTTACCCTTCTTTTCTAATCTTAAACATGACCTACGGGTATGCTTTTTGCAACACTTTACATTGGATGAGGGGTTACTATTGTGTTTCAATTTGAGGTTTATTATGGATTTATTTTTATGATCTGAACCGTTTTTTTTGTAGGGTTCATTGTGTACTTCATCCTATCAAAATTCATATTTATTGGATATCAATAACTATATGATCGAATTAAATTTATCAAAAAAAAAAAAAAAAAAACGAGTTTTTCTTTTGAGAAATAGCATAAAAAGTATGCAATCCGATCACATAGTTATTGATATCCGATGAATATAATTTTTGATAGGTATGAAGTATTCAATAAACCCTACAAAATGAACGATTCAGATCATAAAAATAATCTCATAATAAATCTCAAATTGAGATACAATAGTTATTATTGTGTTAAAGGCACAACAGTAATCCCATGTTCCTTTACCCTCATTAATAAAATGAATACGATTTTATGTGAGTGTGTAAACATTACATATTTTTTTAATAGTACAAAATAGTAGAATCTACAATTTAAGAAGAATCAATCCATTGTTTTTAAAAAATAGGACATTTTTAGGCCAATTATATTTTATGTTTTTGGTAACAAATTCATTTTCCAGTAAAGTAAACTATGGAATTGTGAAATTAAAGATTGATGTGAGGTGGAATTATGGAGGATGAGACATTTCTCACCAACCGTACCCAACTTACTAGAGCTACAACACCTAAGAACAACTGTGTAGGATCTTATGTCTCCCTATCTTTCTTTCTTTATTTATTTTAGTTTGTCTCAAGTTTGTTCGTTGGTCATTTGATTGACTTCTGAAAATTGTTTCAATCAGGAAACAAGACTTGATTGATTCAACTTTGGCCTAGAAGATTTGCTATAGACCACAGCCCACAAAATTAGCCTATCACTTGCGATCTTGATTAGTTTCATTTTGTGATTAATTTGTGATAAAACTAAATTAAGCCATAATGTTAATCGGTTGGAAAGCCACAAAAATTATGATGACGTTGTGTATGAGCTCACGTATGTCCTCAAAGTTATAAAGAGATGTCTTCGCTAATGTTTTATTTGGATCATTGGAATGAGATTGAATAAAATGAAATAATTATTTTTTAAATTTTCATATGCAATGATCATTCTTTTATAAATTGATGATGATTTCATTTACAATACATTTTCATTATTTTTTAATCAATTAAACATGAGAATGGATATTCTAGTGGACTGCTTATTCAATTCCACTTCATTTTAGTTAACCAAACACTGCCCAAGTGAATTGGAGGGGTAAAATCTGAATTTGTAAGTTGATCACAGGTTTTACATACATATCATTAGTATTTGAGAATTATAAATGTGTATAAATAGTAAAAATATTTTTGAATTCACATATACTTTTAACATATTTACATTTGAACAAAATTACCCAATATGTTAGTAGTAAATTGCTTCACCACTTCCATGTACAATGTTTAAAGGGAAAATTATACAAATAATCCATGTACTTTATACGATGTGTCAATCTGGTCAATATAGTTTCAATTTGTTCGATTTTGCCCCTTAATTTAACGGATTATGTCATTTTAGTCTAATAAATAACGGTTGTTAAGTTCATTTAACGGAAAGTCAAACAATGTGTCAATTTAGTCCCTGTCTTTTTCACAATGTGTCAATTTAGTTCCTATCAAAATCGAGAAAATTGAAACTATAGTGACCAAATTGACACATTGTTTGACTTTCCGTTAAATTAATTTAACAACCGTTATTTATTAGACTAAAATGACACAATCCGTTAAATTAAGGGGCAAAATCGAGCAAATTGAAACTATAAAGACCAAATTGACACATCGTGTAAAGTATAAGAACTATTTACATAATTCACCCATGTTTAAAAACATGCCATTGGAGGATATGATCCATAAGCTTTTCATATCCTCATTTGAACAAAATAAGGGCACACACTTCTTCAAAAAAATGTTCATAGCCATTAAGAAGTGTAGACAAAGAGCATCTGCCCTTGTTGTATACATTGGGTGGTGGAAGGTCCAAATTGCCTATCAATCAATCCATTACCATCACTCAAACCCCCCCCCTTCTTTTACCCCTACATTTGTCACAATTGATGGGTTACCTCTTTGCCCATTGAAAGATATGCCAAACACCTTTCCTCCACGTTGAGAGCACCATACACCAAACCCCACCACTCACAACATTGCCATTATAGTTTCTCCCATTGGTGGACCTAAAGATTTTTCAGTACGTTTAAACGGATTAAAATTCTCTATCATAATCATCCTTGTAATAATCTTACAATGGTAGTTTAAGTGAGTTATTCAAGTCCAAACCATATTTAGTTGTAATGTAAGTAGATGCTTTAAGCCCAAAACACTATCATCTTAGCAATAATCTTGATTATTGTAAGAAAGTAATATAGAAAATCTTATTCCTATTTGAACAATTACTCTTATTTGAACAATTACTCTATGGACACAAAATTTTTCGTAGAACCAATCACATAAAACATAAATAGTGTAATCTAAACGAAATTGCATCTTTTATAATGAGTCCCACCATGCAATATGTATAGTCATGATTATTTTATATGATTAATTTTATATTCATAGTTTTGTAGTTTGAATTTTAATTCGGAGGAAATATAAGGGTTTAGTGGATAAAGTGCTTCCTTATCAAAGTATTGTTTAGTTTGAGTATGAGTCTTAGCTCTTAGGTGATATAGATTTCTATTTCGTTATAATAATAATAATAATAATAATAATAATAATAATTAATAAATAAATAAAATAAATAAATAAACATTTGAGTTTAGAGAGAAGTGAATGTTATAAAAGGGCACTACAAGAAAATGCAGTATTGGCGACTAAAATAATTATTTTCGTCGCTAAAAGTCGTACAAATGGCGACTAAAATCAGTTTTGTCGCCAAACGTCAGCACTTTTGCCGACTAAAGCAGTTTGGTCGCCGAAAATAGGACTTTTACCGACTAAAGGTCAGTTTAGTCGCCGAATATACCACTTTTAGCGACTGAAAAACATTTAGTAGCTAAAAGGCACGGTTTTTGGCGACTAAAATCATTTAGTAGCCAAAAGTGATGGTTTTGGCGACTAAAAAACAGTTTAGTCGCCCATTACAAGTGTTTTGCCGACTAAAATGCACTTTAGTCGCCCAAAGTTGAGGTTTTGGCGACAAAAGTTCTGTTTAGTCGCCAAATGTGTAATCCTTAGGCGGGACTCATTTGTTTTAGCGGCGAAACACAAATTAGTAGCCAAAAATTGGAGAATTGGCGACTAAAATTGAGATTTAGTCGCCAAAAGTGCTACCCAATTTTTTTGTAAATATTTTATTTTTTTACATGAAATATATTAAATAAAATAATTTATTTTTATATATACAATTTTTATATATACCAGTGAATATAGTATACAAATAATAAATGTTGCATTAATAATCATGAGTTGTGTGAGTGGCGTAGTGAGGACAGTGTTCTTTGAAGGTACAAGAGGCGTGTTTGGTGTGGCGTCCGAGTTCGAGCCCTGGGAGCTCCAGCAGAGGCAAATTTTTTTTTTTTTGAAAAACTAGTATTGGCGACTAATGCATTTTGGTCGCCGAAAGATAAATAAAAAAAAAAAAATAGTATTGGCGACTAAAGGTTTAGTCGCTAAAAGTAGAATTTCCCAAAATGGAATGGAGTATTGGCGACTAATTATTTAGTCGCCGAAGACATATGTATTGCCGACTAACAAATGTTTAGTCGCCAAAGCTTTTCGCGACAATTTTTCGGCGACCACAGCGGCGACTAAAGATTTTAGTCGGGGAAAGTGAAAAAATTAGTATTGGCGACTAAAAATGGGGCTTTTGGCGACTAAAACTTTAGTCGCCGAAAGTGTTTTTTCTTGTAGTGGGGAAGGGTTAATATTCATATTGTTAGTATTTTGTAACAAGGGAATGAAGAGTATGAAGAGGGAGTGAGAGGACAAAGCCCACAATTTGGACTATTTTTATTGGGGAAAATTATCTTTCAGTGATAATTTAAAAAATTTATGATTTTAATTATTAATATTCATAAAATTTATCACTTATTTGTCATAATTTTTCAAAACATGCACTAAATTGAAATTTCTCCTTTTCTTTTCCTTCAAAATTGAGAGAAAACGGTATTTGTGAAAAGATAAATATATAATTTATATAAAATATTGCCTATTTGGTTTTAGCAACCTATTTCTCTTTGTAATCACTGTCTGCCTATTTGGTTTTAGCAACCTATTTCTCTTTGTAATTACTGTCTAACCAAATAAAAAGGAAAATTCATCCGCTCTCCCTTTAGTCCATTTGGCCCAAAAAAATAATAATTGCCGCATAAAAAACATATTATGAAAACCAAAAAACATTTACCAAACAAGTTATTTATCAAAGGTAAATGATAATTGGTGAAAGAAAATGGACACATATTACTGCTAGAGTACCTAATAATTTTTCCTTAGACCATCTCCAATCCTTCGTTAGATTTTTATCAAATTTAAATTTGTTGAAAAACTAATAAAAATTGTGCTTCAACATTAACATCAAATCAATATTAAATTCAAAATATCTCAGATTTTTCATCAAATTGAGGATGCTTGAACCTTTCATTAAATTACTATAGATAGTCATTAGCTTTACAGGTATACATGAGCACTAGATGACCGATCGGATGCCTGGCCGGTTGTTTCCCCGGTCGACCATCTGCTTGCAAAATTTGTTTCAAGATTTGAAAATTTTACACTGGCCGATTGTAGACAGGTCCGCGGGGGGCCTCGCTACAGCTCGGACTCGATTTTGTTGTCACGGTTCTTAATCTTGAACCAAAGAGTCCAAATCCGGCAAATCGTTTTGAGAAAATAGATTTTTGAAGGAAGTGCCAAACATGGACTGCTTTGCCAGATACAGAGTCGCTACCTAAATTTTATTTTTGGAAAATTTAGGAAACCCTGACTCGTTTGCCTAAGGCCACGTGTCCGTCATCACCAAAGTTGCCTTGGCTCGGGAACTTGGGTACGATTGGGGAAGGTCACTTCGTGAGCACCCCTGCTCGCCCGATCAAAGATCGGCCTCTACTAACCATGATATCTATTTTTGAAAACATTTTGTGTTCTTATTCTGGTTATTAGCCTAGGTTACTATGTGATACGCACAACATACAAGTATAGACTGAGTCGTCTGAATTGGCACAAAACACTTCATGTTTGTTTGTGAAAACGATTTGCTACTCACAAGTAGGCTTAAAATGCGGATTTTGCCACCCTCGGGTGGGCTTAGAAAACATGATTTTGCCACTGTCTAGTGGGCTTAAAACAAACATTTGATGAATTGTTCTAATCCAAATAATCCAACCTTCATCCACAGGCATTCAGGCAGTTATATCATATAAGCATTTAGCCTCATGGTAAGCGTGCTATTCATGGCAATCACTCACACGCATGCAAGGATGCTAAAGCATAAAACTCACCGAGTATTCCAAGCCAAAACAGAAACCGATTAGAAATCCATACATGATCCTAAGTATACAGAAATGCCTAATGCAACACATGCAAAAATGCAATTATAGCAGGCTCGGCTATTCTAAACATGGTATATGAGATGCAACAGCTAACATGTATTCAACTTAGAATTGAAATACAAATGCAGTTAGTATGATGCGCCGAGCCCGGTATATGCAAGACAGATGAATGAATGCAAACATGCTATCATACTGTATGCTAATTGAAACATGCCCTAATTTAACTATCATAAGCTGGTAAATAAAAGGGAAGAAAGATGTGGGGTTGGAAGACATACATCACACTCACCCACACTTATTACAATTATGCCCTCGCACAGAGGGTCCAAAAGAATAATATACAGTCTCGAATAGTACAGTCCAAATAAATAATATAGTCCAAAATATGTACAAACCCCTAATTAATTTACAAATTAACTAAGAAAAATAATAAACTGGCATGCAAGCCAGGGACTGTCTTGACTCTTCTTCAGATGATGAATGATGCATGTCCGGGTTGCCTTCGCGCAGAAATCCACTGTGATGCCCCAATTAGCCTCTGTTTTGCAATAATTTTTGGAAAGCGCGCTAAGCCTCGGAAGACTGCTGATTCTTGATTTGCTGCAACAGAGAGTAGGAAAGGGGCATGGCAATGTATTTTCACATATGTATGCATGCCTCGATCCTCGTGCCATCAATCACGCATCTCGATGCATGATGGCCGAGGAGTCGAATTGCACTACTCAATGTAGAATGAATGCACATGAAAACACAACAAGACCTAACTCCATCATGGATAATCCGGAGTGTTGGTGACCGGGAAATTGAGATATGTTCCGTCACTTGGAGTACGAAACGCACCCCGTTTCCCATGCCCGGGCTAACTCCTATCCCGAACACAATGCAATATGCATGATATGCATGAAATGCAACTAAGATACAACCTAACATGCACAATGCTATGAAATGGCATATACGATGCACGAGGTAACATGGCATAATGCCCTACACATCTGCCCTAGCATACACAATGCTATGGAATGAAATGGCATACACAATGCATAATGGACTTACACCAACATGATTGGACCTCAGCCACACTCACATAAGAGGCCATTAGATGAAAATGAGACACTCGAAATGCGTGCATACGTGCACGCAAACCGAGGACCGACCCTAAGGCACGAATGCCACTCTAACATGACATGGCAAAGCATGGAATATGGCATACTATCATGCAAATTTCAGAGGCAATAAATGATGCAAAACAGCCCCGAAAGATGGCAAAATGACACCCGATGCATGGAATAGGTCCCGAAACATGAAAATAGGCATACCGAATGACCTATAACTATGCAATGCATGCATTATTTGAACATGGAATGTGAAGACAGAGTCAAGAAAGCCCAAAAATAAGCATGTTTACAGTTCTAAGCAAGGTCAAACAGCGAACGCAAATGGGGCTAAACTAGCATGCAAAAATGGCCCCGAAAGCAAGATAATGAAGCAAGTGCAAGATTCTGACCCAAAACAGAGAAGGGCCCTTCTACAATGTTGAAGAGGGGCCCAAAATATGATGTTTTAAAGTTTACCAAAAGTCACAAAAACAGACACAAGTATGGAAAAATTCTCATGCAAAAAGTAGGCTTAAAGGAGGACAAAGAAGTAAGTGATGCATTCTGGCCCCAAACAGATGAAGGTCCTTCAACAAAGTTTAATAGGGACCTAAAATATGACCTTTTACAGTTTATGGTCAAACCAAAAACAGTGTAAAAGCATGCTCAAAATACTATGCAAGATAAGGCCAAAAAGAGAGCTATAACACAAAGTATAAAAAGGATGCTCCAAAAAACAAAAGACCCTTAATGAAAGATGAAGAGGGGGTCAAAATAAGGTCATTTTTAGTTCTGACCAGAGCCCAAAAACAGAATCATAAGAGGCTAACAAATCATGCAAAAATGGGGCCAAAAGGAGGATATAAAGGCAAGTGGCAAAAGGGGACCCCAAACAGTGATCAACCCTTCAACAATGTTGAAAAAGGACTTAAAATAAACTACTTTAAAGTTTACAACATGCCTCAAAACAGTTCATACATAAGCCAAAAACAATGTGCAAGAAAATGGTATATTACGGAGATAATGAAGCAAGTGCAACAAGGAGGCCTCAAAGAGTGAGAGGCCCTCAATCAAACATGGAATATGGCTCAAAATAAGTCTATTTCTAGTTAGGGTCGGAGCCCAAATATGCAAGCACAAGGAGTTAAGATATTGGACAAGATAAGGCCAAAAAGAGGGGAAATGAACTTACCCTTGTAGCCTAGTCTTTGACAGCTCCTAGGCACAAGAAATGGTGCTTCCTAAGCTCTGGAAAGCTGCTCCAAGTGGCTGGAATAGAGGTGGTGGTGTGGTGTTAGATGATGGTGAAGAAATGATGTATGGTTTAGGAGGTTTGAGTGCTTGAAGTGAGGGAGGGAGGGGGATGCAATATAGGAGCTCAAAGGGAATTTTTCTAACCCTTTGCAAGGGGGCTGGGGCTGCTGTATATGTAGGCAAAAGGGGGAGAAAAAGGGGGGAAAAATGGGGGGAAAATGACTTCAAGTTTCCCCCCAAAAAAATGGCCCCCCGGATGCAAAATTTGGGGAGAAAGAGATGTAAATTTGAAGTGAACAGGATGCAAGGAATCTGGCCGGCCAGCTATTGAGGTTGCAGGTGGCCGGCCGGCTCTCCCCATGGCCGGCCGGCCAAGGGTCAAAAGGGCCAAGTGTAATTACTGGCCGGCCACCACAGATTGGTGGCCTCCTATGTGTGCTCAACACAATCCTGTGGTAAAAAATTGGCAACTGTGAACCAGGAGAGAGAACAACCCACTTTTCAAAGGGGTTCAAAAGGTTCAAAAGGAATTACTGGCCGGCCACCAAATATTGGTGGCCTTCTAGATGTGTACATCACAAATATGGGGTTTAGGGTGCAAGAAAATGGCCCAAGGGTGGTCAACATTGGCTTTGAAGTGGGAAGAAACGGGCGACGGAGGGCAATGAAGGAATATAACTAGTTGCTGAAACAATTACTGGCCTCCCACCCTTCTATGACCTTCCTGGTGGTGATGAAACAGAGGTCCCTGCCAAAAATGAACACAAACCGATGCAAAATGAAGGTTCGGGGGCTGAAACGCGCAGCCCGGGGCCCCGAAAATCGACTGTTAGGCACCAGGAGTGGTATTCGACCACGAAGTTGATCTCTCGGACCACAGTGTCTCTCAAAAGGGAGTAAATAAGATGCATGCGAAAAACCAGAGCAAACGGAGGTGGTTAGGCGGTCCCGAACCGAGGCACTCGGCCTGACGGCTCCGAAAACCGGGAACCGGGCTCCGAAATGGGCAAAATGGCCTATGACCATGAAATGTAGCCCACGGCTACTGAGAGATGATCTACGAGACCTCTCCCTCCCTTTGAGAAGAGAAACAGAGAAAACCGAGCCTGGTTCGCAAACCGAGGCAAAGTACAGAACAAGTCCGGAAGTTCGGAGGCAAGGCTCACGGCCGAGACTTTGAAACCTCTGGACGAGCACGATATGCAACATCACCAAGCGCTTAATCGGTGACGTCTGAGTCTTAAGGTCAGTGAAAAATGGGGTGTCTACAGTTGCCCCTCTTTGACAGAACTTGAAAGTCATAAGTGACGGGAGTGAATGTCAAAGCCCAGAGATGACCCATTTTTGACAAGGCCGAAGACTTAGACAAACAGGCGAGATAAACAAAGGTGGGGGCAAAATGCAAAATGATATGCACAAGGCCGAATGTAACTTGATATTCGTGCAAGTGCAGCAAGCTGTAATGAAGCAAATATTCACAAACAGATGCAACAGTTTTAAGCAAGAATGCAAAGCAACAACTACATTTCATGCAATTAGGAATGCGGAGAATTATTCAATTCTCGTCATGTGTCACACGGAGAAGATACGATACCTGCGCGATTCGTCTGGTCACACCAACTTCAAATGAACCGTATATACAATATCGTGCCTGCAAAAGAGAGAAACTCAACAAGCACAACATGCTAACAACATATACTCAATGTGATATCGAAAGTTCGACAAGGGCGGTGTCGATGGGTGAGTGCATCGCAATGCGAGGAAGGAGTGTGCTATCGCGGCCTCCGGTTCACCTCCCGGAGAGGTTACAACATGTTTAAAAAGGATACACTTTGATTTTGATGAGTAATGATGAGACACATGTCAGAAGTTGAAGCTGAAGTTCTGGCGGAGCGATTTCGCGACAGAAAGTGCACTTCTCTTATACTTTTTCAGGTCCCGGGAACTCCAATTTTTCTCAAAATTTGCAGAGACCTCGAGGGGGGTGTGGAGAACACCACCGGCTAGTTTTCTTTCTCATTGGAGGCCACCGGCCACTTTTCAAAAAGGAGATGGCCGGCCAGCCTGAAAAGGTGGCCGGCCGGCCACTTGTTCAAAACTGTGGGCATTTTTGTCTTTTCACCTCCTTTTCTTTAAAACCATTCGGCCAAACATTTTGAGCTCACAACCTCAGCTCCGAAATCATCTCCTCTAGCTTCCCAAACCATTTTCCTCCTCAGATCTGAGCTCTATATGCGTTTTCCAACGCCCCACGCAAGTTATTTTCGCGAAAACTTTCAGTTTTAAGCACTTTGAACCGATTAAATTTTGATTTCTGTGCTTCTTTTCTCATTTTCGCCACTTGAGGTGAGTTTATCTCAACATTTGGAAGATTTTCTCGAGAGTTGACTTTTGTTGACTTTTTCCAATTTTGGCTAATTTTTGCTCATTTTTGCTTATTTTTGCAGATTTTCTGAAATGGCCGGTCATTTTCCTCACGGTGGAGGTCCTACGGATGCCGGAGGTGATCCCGATATCATGGCTCTGCCTCCGAGGGTTCGACCCTTCATACCCGAGAGGTACGACCCACTAGCACACATTCTTCCGCGAGCTGTTTTCCACCACTTCACCGACTTTGATGAGCGGGCACCCGAGGATCTCCTTCTGCGGTAGCCGGAGTATCACCTCTCTCATGAGGCACGAGTGGTATTTACTTCATTTTGTCTTTTCTGCAACGTATTCTGAATTTTTCATGCATTCTGAATACACGGTTCAATTATCTGAATTTCTGAACACTCAGCCCATAAATTGATTGTGAACACACGGCACACATTGGTTAAGAATTGAACACACGGCCCAAGTACTGATTTTTTAAGCACACAGCCCGAACTAGAGGTGAACACGCAGCACACACTGATTTAGAGTTGGACACACAGCCCAAGCACTAATTTTCTGAACACACAGCCCGAATTGAAGGTGAACACACGGCATACACTGGTTGAGATTTGAACACACAGTCCAAACACTAATTTTCTGAACACACAGTTCGAATTGAAGGTGAACACACGGCACACACTGATTGAGAGTTGAACACGCAGCCCAAATACTAATTTTCTAAACACACAGCCCAATTGGAAGGTGAACACACGGCACACACTGATTGAGAGTTAAACACGCAGCCTAAACACTAATTTTCTGAACACACAGTTCGAATTGAAGGTGAACACACGGCACACACTGATTGAGAGTTGAACACGCAGCCCAAATACTAATTTTCTGAACACACAGCCCAATTTGAAGGCGAACACATGGCACACACTGATTGAAAGTTGAACACGCAGCCCAAACACTAATTTTCTGAACACACAGTTCGAATTGAAGGTGAACACATGGCACACACTGATTGAGAGTTGAACACGCAGCCCAAATACTAATTTTCTGAACACACAGCCCAATTTGAAGGTGAACACGCGGCTCATTCACTTTATTTTGCACGCAGCCCATTCATTTCATTTGCACACAGCTCATTCATTTTATGCTGAAGCATGTATTCATTCTGAATGCAGGTGACTTCTCGCACGGTGCGGGGATACGGCTCCACCGTAGCCAGAGATTGGTACGCCGAGCTCCCGGAGGTTGTCCGGGATTTGGTCGATTTGACAGGATTTGGGCCCTTCTGTACCGGGCTTTCTCGTTGTCCTGGTAGGAGGACGTTGATGGCAGCTTTGGTGGAGAGATGGTGGGACACCACTAACTCCTTTCATTTTTCCGCCACGGGGGACTTGACTATGACCCCACTTGACTTTGCTGTGTTGACTGGCCTCGACGTGGAAGGTTGGCCCATCCCTTACGATGAGGACATGGACCAGTAGGAGGCCGCTTGGGTATATTTGCTGGGGGCTCACCCGCCTGTTGATAGAGCTTTGGGCAAAGTCCGATACACTTGGTTCTTTTCCCATTTTCGGAGGGTGGAGATGGAGCCCGGGACTCCTGAGGAGGCAGCACAGTATGCCCGTGGTTTTCTGATGTTCCTCTTCGGGACCACTCTGTTTGCCGACAAGGAGAACACTGTTGGGCTATATCTGTTGAGCGCCTTGGTGGACCTATCACAGGTCAGACGGTATGACTGGGGCGGCACCGGCTTGGCTACCCTTTACTGCTATATGAGCGTGACCTCCCGCGGACGGGGGGACTTACTTGGTGGCTACTGGAGAGCTTGGGAGGTACTTTTTGCCCTCCTGATTTACATTTCCGCTCCTCATTACTTGTATACTGCACACACGGCGTACTTCACACACCGTATTTTGCCCTTAGTACTTTGCATTTACATTCTGCACTGTTTTCCACAGTTATGGGTCTATGCATACTTCTCGATATTAGCCCCAGAGATGGTGGTGGAGGGGCCCCTCGTGACCCCGTACTCACTTGTATTTGAGGGCCAGCACCGACCAAGACCTCGGGAGTCTCTCCTTTATCTACAGCAGTATTTCGACACGGTGCGGTCGACGGAGGTATTTCAGAACTCTCAGTTCTTTGTGTTTTCATCTTTGATTTGTCTTGTACCTTCCTGATTTCTGATTGATTGGTTACCCGCAGATTACATGGGAGCCCTGGGTACCCTTCGGTGAGGGTCTCCGATACCAGTTTGCTGGAGGGCGGGGTGCCTCCCAGTACAGGATTCTATTCGAGGGCATTGGTAGAGCTGGTTTTACGGGAGAGCGCTTCTTGCGTCAAGTATGGGGCTATATTTCTCAGGACCCTCCCTCAGCACCCCCAGTCGAGATGCAGATTGCTGATAGGCTCTCTTCTCGGGATGTTGTTAATGCTATGCTGGGTACTGATGCCTTGCTTTATCTTGAGGAGGGGGACTATGCCACTTACCGTCACATATACCTGATGCCTCCATTGACGGGAGTCCGTACTCCGACGATGAGGCCTACTAGTATGCCATCTTCGAGCCGGGCCCCGGCTCGAGCTGCAGACGCTCCTTCCACCAGCAGGGCTGATACATCCAGAGGCGGGCACGGATTTATTCCCCCGATTCCCCCGACTTATCATCATCCTGGATGGCCGGATATGCCGACTGAGCTGATGAGGTGGCAATATGGGGTTACCTCTCCGGTTCCGATCCTGATAGAGCCTTCAGTACCTGGCCACCGCTACGTCAGAGACCCCGACTCACCACCGGTATGTTTCACAGCTTTGATTCACTACTCAGATACTTGGACATTCATTCCTTTACTGATCCCTCTGCCCTTTTGCATCTGCAGCCCCCTGTTGAGTACATGGATCAGGTGCTTGAGATGGTGGCCTCGCTTGAGGGGATGGTCTTGCTGAGGGAGGCGTAGTTGTCCATCATGAGCTTCCAGGTACCTTTTAGTTTTCCAGCACTGTATCTTCTGATCACATGCTGATTTTGGACATTTTACTGCATTAATAGGCTACTTGTGTAGAGCACATCTGACACACACCACATTCATGCATTATTCCTACGTACATCCACTCTGTGTAGCTTGCTTGCATCTGTATCTGATATACATGTTTTGGCTAATGTATTCAAACTACATTTTTCATTTTCAGATGCCTCCAGTATATTCTCAGCCACAGGCTGGGCCACCTGGGCCTTCTCGGGGAGGTGGACCATCTGGGTCTTTTCGAGGAGCTGGGCCATCTGGGCTTTTTCGAGGAGCTGGGCCATCCAGGCCTTCTCGAGGAGCTGGGCCATCCAGGCCTTCTCGAGGAGGTCGAGGAGAGGGATCGTCTCGCAGACGCAGGGCACCTATTATAGAGGCGGAGCCTGATGAGGATAAGGATGAGGATGTTGCAGATCGTCAGTCAGAGACATCTGCTGACAGAGAGGAGGGCTCTGGTCTTGGCTCTGAGAGTGGAGGCGAGGCTGAGGGGGATCCTGAGGATGACAGCTCCGACTCGGACGGTGATGGGGGTGCAGAGGCTATTTTGCAGAAGAGGATGAAAATGGCCTCTTATTCCCGCTCTCGAGAGCATTGATGCGGCTGTTCCCTGTTTTATTTACCTTTTTGCTGGTAGTTGTAGCACATTGTGCATTATTAGGCAGTTTTTATTGTAAAACTTGTGCCCTTTGTTTGCAAAAATGAAGCATGATGGAATGAAACGACTTTCGAAAAAGGTATTGTATTTAAAACTCTTAGCATCATATCGCATTGTTTTGCACCATAAAATGTGCGTTGTGCATTTGCCCAGTCAGGTAGTGAACCGACACAATAACTTAACTTACTGAGATACAACAAAACCTTAGCAAGTTTACAACTCGATAAGCAAAATACAACAGTGTTGACAACTTAACAAACAAAACTCAACAAGAAAATTGCTTAAACAAAGAGTACCAACTCAAACACCCGAAAACACGACAGCTCGACAAACAACTCGATAAGCAAAGCAACAACTCGATAAGCAAAACTTAACAAAACAAAGTGTGCTTCGGACGATCTGGATAACAGAATGCATCCAAAACAGAGGGAAATGGAGGCCTTCGACATACCCTTTGCATGGAAATGCTTGAAACTTCCTCTTGGAGGGTAAAGCAGATCGAGGAACACATGAGCATGGCCGCCACTTTTGGGGCGGCGGCGCCATTGTATGTGAGGGGAGAAATGTGGCCGGCCTGCTAAAAAAGGTGGCCGGCCGGCCACTTAATCCAGCAACCATCAACTTTTTGACACATGTCCCCCGAATAGTGTTTTCTCTTCTTTAAAAGCCTTGGATCCGTGGTTCATTCGATTCATCTTAGTTTTGCACAAAATGGAGGCGTTTCTCGTCGAAAATCTCACATCTTGGATCTCTTCTTTAGATGGCTCGAAAAAGTTGAACTTCCGGGGTTTCGGCTTGAATGCACTATTCACGCTGAGTCGTACTCCACTGCACCTTCCTTTCCTCCGTGCCGCGGCAAGATTCTGGAATCCGGTGACGCATGTCTTTAGCTTTGGCGGGCAAGAGGTATGTCCAACTTTTGAAGATTTTCAGGTTTTGATGGAGTCTGAACGTTTGGAAGAGATCTTGCCCCAGTTTCGCTTTGGCCACGGCCAGGCCTTAGGGCGGATGTGTGAACTTACTGCGCATGATGCTCGGTCTTTGATCTGTAATGGGGAACTGGATATCCTCGGTTTGATCCATCGCTTTTCTGGTGCTGGTGACCGCGGTGACCATCATTGGCAAGGTTTCCGACAACACGCCCTCTGCTTGTGCATGCTATCTCACTTTATGCTTGCCCCGGGCCTGGGTGGACCCAACATCCATTTGATTGAAGTTGCTCAGGGCTTAAAGGAAGGGAAGAGCTGTATTGCTATGGCGTTGGCCGAAACACTGATAGGCTTAGACGCTTTCCATCATTAGGAGACGACCAGATTTGCGGGGAGTCCACTACTACTGCAGGTAATGTTTCCCACCCAATCTCACATATGTATTTGCTCACATCACTCGGCCCTCAGGCTCGATTTTTCTCACAAAACCCTTGTCTCACTGTTCTCTCATCGCACATCTCTCTATTCTTTATTCTCTCATTTTTCATCCCTCCTCAGGTATGGTTGATGGATAAACTGCAGGTTGTGGACTTTTGCCCTGCCTACTCAACCCGCGGCTACTTCTTTCGGCAACGTCTGGTTGATGCACTTGATGAGGGATGGTGGTTCAACTGGATGTGCAATTTGTCTGCTGACCGCATTGCTTGGCGCTGTCCTTGGCTCAATCTTCCAGCAATGAGCTATAGCATGTCCCGGCAGACTGGGGTCCAGCTGATTGGTCTGACTCATCGTGTGTTCTATTTTCCGTTCTGGTTCCAACGCCAGTTTGGCCATGATCAGACTTGTCCGCCAGAGGGGATTGAGTACCCGGCTGCTTTTCCGGTCTGAGGCGCACAGCTTGCCCGATATGCCACAGCATGGAGGACTAGAGAGCTCCTGGCCCCTGCTCCCACTTTCAGTTGCACTTTGTTTGACGAATGCTGGGATTGGTTTAATAAAGAGGCACAAGTTGGGCCTAGCTTGGCGTCAGAGGCTTCGACTAGCTCTAGGAGGGGGCGCAGGGACACCTGACTTAACTATGCCCTGGATTTATTGCTTTATTAGTACTTTCAAATTTTCTTTATGAGTGTAATAAAAAGCGACTCCAATTGTATGCAAGAGCAAGAGAACTCTGTTTTGAAATCAATGAAATTGAAAGTCGTGGTACTGAAAATTTTCCGCTTGGGTCCAAAAATGGTCTTAGTTGTAAAAGATTAATTTGAACAAAGTCAACTTTTATTAAAACTTTTCAAAACTATTTTCGATATGGATCAGAACTGGACACGCCTGAGATCTGTCACTGAGATGCACAACCCCGGATCCTAGCAACTGGAAAGTTGCCCCTAGTCTGAATAGTACTGTGGCACTGTGTGGTAACGGAAAGTTGTCCCTAGTCTGATTAGCACTGTACCGGAGATTGCGATAAATGCTGATGGAAAAAGATGACTGAGATGATCAAAATGGACAAAGTTGATCGGGGAAAAGTTTATGGCTGAACTCCAGGATGAAGTTGCCTACGTATCCCAAAGACGAGAATCAAGCCTTATGTAGTTCAGGCTCAGGTTCGCTCGGGTATTTTCACTCTCCTTTTACGCTCTAATTTTTGCCAAGGCCGGCCTTTGTGGGTTTTCAACCTTGCGAGCTCAGTTTTTATAATTTCAAATTTTTTGTGCTTTGAGTTTTGCCTAGGTCGCCCTTTCGGGTTTTCGGCCTACTCAAGGGTAATATTTCTTCAACTTGTCCATATTGATCAGTTGTGAGAACTCTAAGCCATCTAGATCCATCAGAACCACAGCTCCACCTGACCAGATTGACTTGATGATGTAGGGACCAATCCAATTGGGTCTGAACTTGCCCCTTGGGTCGTGGATGGGAGCTCGGTTGTCCTTGAGCACCAAATCTCCTTTTTTCAAATTCCTGGACCTAACCTTCTTGTTGAAAGCCCGGGCAATTTTACGTTGATAACCTTGGACATGGTACAGTGCTTTCAGCCTTCTTTCTTCAAAGAGCATGAGTTCCTCAAATTTGCTCTGCTGCCAATCCGCTTCGGCTATCTGACACTCAGCCAGTACTCGTAATGACGGGACCTCAATCTCAATAGGCAGAACGGCCTCCATCCCATAAACCAATGAGTACAGAGTCGTCCCAGTAGAAGTTCTGATTGAAGTCCGGTAGCCCCACAGAGCGAATGGCAGCTTATCTAGCCAGTCCCGGTAGGTTTCCACCATCTTCTGCAGTATGTGCTTGATATTCTTGTTGGCGGCCTCAACCGCTCCATTGGTCTGTGGCCGATAGGTAAATGACTTATGAAAAGCCACATTGTATTTCTCCAACGAATCAATCACCTCCTTCTTGAAGTGGGAACCATTGTCTGAAATTATTTCATTTGGGATCCCGTACCGACAGATGATGTTGTTTCTGATAAATTTTGCAACGTGCGAAGCCTTCAACACCGCATAAGATTGAGCCTCAACCCACTTTGTGAAATAATCTATCACTACCAAGATGAACTCATGCCCATTTGACCCCTTTGGAGAGACAGCTCCGATCACATCGATTCCCCAGACTGAAAATGGCCATGGCGAAGTCATGTTGTACAGCTTAAACGGCGGAATGTTTATGCGATTTGCATGAATCTGACATTTGTGGCATCGCCGGACAAAACCGATACAATCCTCCTCCATGGTGGACCAGTAATAACCCTGTCTGAGGATCTTCCATGCCAACATTACCCCATTCATGTGCGCACCACATTCTCCCCCATGGATGGCTTCCATCAGACACTTTGACTCTTCGGCATCAACACACAGTTTATGCATTCCCAGATGACCCTTTTTATACAGTTTACCCCCACAGATGATGAACTGAACGGCCATTCTCCTGATTGCCCTTTTGTTTTTGGCATTTACCCCTGGCGGGTATGCTTCTTTCTCCAAGAAGTTCCAGATGTCGTAATACCAGGGGTTTTCGTCCTGAACTTCATCTATAGCGGCAATCGACTCGTAGGTAGGTGCAAATTTCTGGTCGATGATGACTGGACGCATCCGGACTCCACACGGGATGTCTATCATAGAAGATAGAGTTGCTAAAGAATCTGCGAACCTGTTGTTCTCTCTTAGTAGATGAGTAAAACTTAGCTTCTCAAACCGAGGAATCAGCAAGTCCAAGGTCTGGTGATACATCATCATCTTTTCCTCTTTCACTTTCCAGTCTCCTTTAGCTTGAGACACAACAAGGTTCGAGTCCCCGATGACGTCCAACCGTCTTGCCCCTAGTTCTAGGGCTGCTTCTAGACCAGCGATGCACGCCTCATATTCTGCTTCGTTGTTCGAGACTTTGAATCGGAGTTTGAAGGCTAGAGGGATACGGGAATTGTCGGGTGCTATCAGCAACACTCCTATCCCATATCCGTATTGATTTGACGCTCCGTCAAAGTACATCGTCCAAGTTTCGTCGTCGATATGTAAAATGGCCTCATCTGGGAATAAGTACTCGACTGCTTCACCCCCTTCCACTGGATGGTCGGCTAAGAACTCTGCCACTGCTCTTCCTTTGACCGACTTGCGTGTTACATACTTTAGATCAAATTCGGAGAGCAACAGCAACCAACGAGCTAGCCTACCCGTAAGTGCTGGTTTCTCGAAAAGATATTTGATGGGATCAAGTCGTGAAACCAACATTACAGAGTGAGCTAACAGGTAGTGCCGCAGCTTCCTGGTAGCCCATACCAAAGCTAAGCAAGCCTTTTCCAGCGGAGTGTAGCGGGTTTCGTACTCTAGCATTTTCTTACTTAGATAGTAGATGGCTCTCTCCACCTTGTCTTCTGATTCTTGCACAAGCATGCAGCCCATTATAGTCTCAGTTACTGACAGATACAAAATCAACGGTTTCCCTGGTTCTGGCGGTGACAACATGGGCGGGTTCTGTAAATATTCTTTAATTTGTTCAAATGCAACTTGACATCGGCCGTCCCATTGGAACTTCTTTCCTTTCTTGAGGAGGCCAAAAAGTGGTTCACAAGTCAAGGTTAATTTTGAGATAAACCGTCTTATGAATTGCACTTTAACCAGAAAGCCTCGCACCTCTTTTTCAGTCCTTGGTGGTGGCATTTCTAAGATGGTGTAGCACGTTCGCGAGGGACCTCGGCTACAGTTCGGACTCCCTTTTGTTTGTTGCGGTTCTAAATCTTGAACCAAAGAGTCCAAATCCGGCAAATCGTTTGAGAAAACAGATTTTTGAAAAGTAGTGCCAAACATGGACTGCTTTGCCAGATTACAGAGTCGCCACCTAAATATTTTTAAAATGGGGAAATTTAGGAAACCCTGACTCGGTGCCGAAGGCCACATGTCCGTCATCACCAAAGTGGTCTTGGCTCGGGAGCTTGGGTACGATCGGGGAAGGTCAGCTATGAGCACCCCCTTTCGCCCGGTCCGAAGACCGGCCTCTACTAACCGTGATATCCGTTTTTGAAAACGTTACATGCTCTTATTCCACTTATTAGCCTAGAATTACTATGTGATGCGCACAACACAAAAGTATAGACTAGATCGCCTAACTTGGAAATAAATATTGCATATCCGTTTTGTCTCGAAAAACGTGTTAGATTTTGCTACTCGCAAGTAGGCTAAAATACGGATTTCAATGAGTTTTTCCAACTCAAGCAATCCAACCTCCACCCACAGGCATTCAAACAGTTTATCTCATATAAGCATTTAGCCGCATGGTAAGCATACTATCATGTTAACATTCACACGCATGCGATATGCTAAAGCCATAAAAACTTACATCGTACTCCGTGCCAAAACAAAAACCCGGTTAGCAAACATACATGACCTAGTTCATGTTAAGTGGCTAATGCGACACATACAAGAGTGTAATCTAAAATAGGCTCGGCTAACCCTAAACATGGCACATGAAATGCAACAACTACCACGTATTCAATTTGGAATTGAAAGTACGATGCAGTTTGTATGATGTACCGAGCCCGATGTATGTAAACAAATGCATGGATGCACACATGCATTGCATAAGGTATGCTTAATTTGAATATGCCCTAATCTACCATCATAAGCAGGTAAATAAAAGGGAGAGAAAGAAGTGGGGGTTGGAAGACATACACCCACTCACACACACTTATTACAATTTTGCCCTCGCTCGGAGGGACCAAAATAATAATACAGAACCAAATAAATAATTAACTATTCTAGCTAATTAAATATTACAAATCAACTAAATTAATTAAATAAATTAATTAATTAATCTAATTAAGCAGTAAATGGCCTCGGGATGAGGGTCCAATGCATGCGCGTGCCCGGGACTCGCTCGGAATCGCACTGCCATGCAAGTGTGCCTCTGTTTCCTCTGCTCTCCTCCTCAGAAAATTGCCAAAATCTTAGGACTACCTCCCAGGACACTGGGGATCACCACCGGCTGGGGTAGGACACCACCGGCTGAAGGATGAGGCCATCGGCACTGAATTCCCTTATCGGCTGCCAAAGGGATGCCGGTCGGCACTTTTTAGTGCCGGTCGGCACAAAATTCCTGCAGAACCTGCAACTCACAGCAGCAGAGGGAAACAACAAGCATGGCAATACAATCCAAGCTATTTATGCACTAAACATACCCCTTATCATGTTATTGACTCAAGGGGGCATGTGCCTCGATTCCCGGACCACCAATCGCGCATTTCCATGCGTGATGGCCCTAAGAACCACGGATGCAACTTCACTTTCAAATGCATGCAAAACACATAGGCACAAAAGGGTGCCAAACCTCTATCAAACTCACTTCAAGAGGCTTGGCATGCATGTCAATGTGGTGCAATCCTAAACATGTTATCTAGGATGCAACACGGACTATGCAATGCATTTATGCAAGCATACAAACAAGCATATAATACAAGCATGCAAACCACAAGAGGGATGGACTTATACATGAATTAGGCAACTCAAAAGGGCCAAAATCAGTGGCCAAAATGCTAAGGCATAAGGGTCAAACGCACATGCACACATGCACATGTTAAGGTACCAACACATTAAGCATAACAAACAACATTCAAGCACACTTGAAATGAGTTAAACATGGACAATTGATATGAACATAAAGCTCTGAAAATCACACAAAATGTGATGCCAAAACATGCAACAAAGCAAGCCAAACAAAGCATGCAAATGGTCCAAGTCTTGAAACAAGCCAATGAGGCATTGAACTACACTTATGCAAAGCAATTATGGCATGCGTTAAACAACCTAAAACAGAGTTTTAGCATGTGAAAGCCAAGCCAAATGACTACTTAGATGGGATCTAAGAGGCTTGAAGTCAAAGGCACACAACATGGCCAAAACATGGAGCATTTGACACACGCTTTTAAAGCATTGAAGAAGCCACTAAGGCAATCATGTAAGCACATTATAAGGTCTGAAATGGCATGCTAGGGGGTTCCAAACCACCAAAATAAAGCGAGCAAGGCATGCTACACTCTCATGCTCTTAAGGCTAACAAGCCAAATGCAAAGGAGCTATAAGATACAAGTCATGATCGACCAAAACGACTATGGACAGAGCTAAACCATGGCAAAATGAGCATACAAGCTTCATGAATCTAAGCCTAAAACATGCTAGAAATAGGGACACACTTCCTAGACATGTTAAGGCATCAAATAGGCATTACATGATAACTATGCTAAGCATGCATAAGAGACCAAAACCAACTTAGAAACATGTTATATCATGGCAATATAAGCATGGAAAACAAGCCGAACATGCTCAACACGCACTCAAGCATAGACTCACTTAAGGGACCAAAACATGCCCTTTTCAAGGACATCAAGGAGAGGGGGTGGCCCTCTCCTTCTTGAGACTCTAAGGCATGCTCTTCACCACTGAAATCCCTCAAGATTTCAGTGGTGAAGAGATCCTAGGACCAAAGTCTCGGATCTCTCACAAAATGGCACAAAAAGTGACCTTTTCAAGGCCTAAGGGTGGTCAAACCTACCCAAACCACTAAACACTCTTAATATACAACAAAGAGGGTTAAAAATCAGAACTTTTTTGTGTTGATCACCAAGCACAAAAACAGGTCTAAGCTATGTAGAAATGGAATGCAAAAATGGGGTAAAAAGGGGTAGTTTCTTACCGTTGATAACTATCTTCACAAAAGTTGTTGTTGTTGCTTCCTCGAGCTCCAATCCAACCAAAAACACCAAGAACCAACCCTTAGAACCTCAGTTGCTTAGAGAAGGTGAAACACTAGGTGCTTGTGTGCAATAGTGTGAACTAAAGCACCTAGTGTACAAAATGAGAGGGAAGAAGAGAGATACAATAGATACAAAGCTCAAACCCTAAACCAGAGGTTCTCCTCTCTTTTTTCCTCTCTAACCCTAAAATTTTGCTAACCCTTGAGCCAAGAGAAGAGCATTCTCTTTATAGGCAACAAAGACTTACAAACTAAGTCATCCAAGGGCTCATCCCTCCATACACGTGTATGGAGGGGAAACAAGAGCTAAACAGCTTTCTAAAAATATCTCGAAGCAAACAGAAGTGAATGGCTCGGCAAAATGGTCATTTTGCCAAAAGAGTGCCGACGGCACAAAAAAGGCCGATGCCGGGCACAATATAGTGCCGGTGGCAACACCAGCCAGCCGGTGGCCTCTAGCCACAGCCGGTGGTATGTGGGGATACCTCAGAAGGCATTCCCTGCCCTTCCAAGGCAAAACACAAGTGTTTGGTGCAAAACCAGACACAAAACGGTCAAGTTCGGAGGTCCTGAGACAGGGCGTGTAGCCGAGAACTCCGGGAACTCCAAACAAACACAAACATGGATAATCACCGAGTGTTCGAGCGGTGACATCCAAGTCTTGAGGACGGTCAAAAATGGGGTGTCTACAGTTGCCCCTCTTTGACAGAACTCGGAAGTCATAACAATGACGGGAGTGAATGTCAAAGTCCAGAGACGACCCATTTTTGACAAGGTCGAAGACTTGGACAAACATACAAAGCGCAAATGGTTGAACTCGCAAGCTGCCTACGTATCCCCTAAGGAATCAAACCAGCGTAGTTCATGCAGGAGGCACACATGCCAAGGATAAGATATGCGCCCGTAGGCAGGGGCAAAATGCAACTGACAATGCAAGAAGCCGAGCATAACTTATGATCATGCAAAGAAAGCTGTAATGAAGCACGCATGCAACAGTTATAAGCTAGAATATGCCAATCTACACTACAATGCAGAAAGGATGTAAGAGAATTATGCAATTCTCACGGCGTCTTGCGCGGAGAAGGCTAAAAGCGACTACCGAGAATACCCAGAGTCTCAAGCACAACATCTCTCAGCGTATCGTACACAGGAGAGGAAAGAGTAACACTTCTCAGCGTAGTACACGCGAGAGAAGAAGGATAAAATTTCTCAGCGTAGTACACGCAAGAGAAGAAGGATAAAATTTGTCAGCGTAGTACACGCAAGAGAAGAAGGATAAAATTTCTCAGCGTAGTACACCCAAGAGAAGAAGGATAAAATTTCTCAGCGTAGTACACGCAAGAGAAGAAGGATAAAATTTCTTAGCGTAGTACACGCAAGAGAAGAAGGAAAGGCAAAGAGAAACCTCATCAGCGTAGTACACGCGAGAGAAGAAGGAGCAACACTTCTCAACGTAGTACACGCGAGAGGAAAGAGAAAAGCCTCTCAGCGTAGTACACGCGAGAGGGGAAAGGGGAAAAGCGAAAAGAAACCTCTCAGCGTAGTACACGTGGGAGAGGAAAGAGAAAAGCAAAAGAAACCTCTCAGCGTAGTACACACGGGAGAGGAAATAGGAAAGAAAAAAAGAAACCTCTCAGCGTAGTACACACGAGAGAGGAAAGGGAAAAAGCGAAAAGAAACCTCTCAGCGTAGTACACGCGAGAGAGGAAAGAGAAAAGCAAAAGGAAACCTCTCAGCGTAGTACACGCGAGAGAGGAAAGAGAAAAGCAAAAGGAAACCTCTCAGCGTAGTACACGCGAGAGAGGAAAGAGAAAAGAAAAAGGAAACCTCTCAGCGTAGTACACACGAGAGAGGAAAGAGAAAAGCAAAAGGAAACCTCTCAGCGTAGTACACGCGAGAGAGGAAAGAGAAAAGCAAAAGGAAACCTCTCAGCGTAGTACACGCGAGAGAGGAAAGAGAAAAGCAAAAGGAAACCTCTCAGCGTAGTACACACGAGAGAGGAAAGAGAAAAGCAAAAGGAAACCTCTCAGCGTAGTACACGCGAGAGAGGAAAGAGAAAAAGCAAAAGGAAACCTCTCAAACAGAGTACACGAGAGAAAGAAAGAAAAAGAAGGAAACCTCTCAAACAGAGTACACGCGAGAGAGGAAAGAGAAAAAGCAAAAGGAAACCTCTCAGCGTAGTACACACGAGAGAGGAAAGAGAAAAGCAAAAGGAAACCTCTCAGCGTAGTACACGCGAGAGAGGAAAGAGAAAAGCAAAAGGAAACCTCTCAGCGTAGTACACGCGAGAGAGGAAAGAGAAAAGGAAACCTCTCAACAGAGTACACACGAGAGGAAAGAGAAAAGGAAACCTCTCCCACCTCTCGAGTACACGCGAGAGAGGAAAGAGAAAAGAAGGAAACCTCTCAGAAAGTACACGCGAGAGAGGAAAGAGCAAAAGAAGGAAACCTCTCAACAGAGTACACGCGAGAGGAAAGAGAAAAGAAGGAAACCTCTCAAATAGTACACGCGAGAGAGGAAAGAGAAAAGCAAGGAAACCTCTCAAATAGTACACGCGAGAGAGGAAAGAGAAAAAGCAAATGGAAACCTCTCAGTGTAGTACACGCGAGAGAGGAAAGAGAAAAAGCAAAAGGAAACCTCTCAGCGTAGTACACGCGAGAGAGGAAAGAGAAAAAGCAAAAGGAAACCTCTCAGCGTAGTACACGCGAGAGAGGAAAGAACAGCAACGCAAGTAAAAAAAGGCACACAACAATGTGGGCGAAACATGCATGACAGCGCAAGTGAAATGAGTGTATAACAATGCAACTGGGATGTGCATCACGATGCAAATGAAATGGGTGCATAACAATGCAATTCGGAACATGCAGCATAATGCAAGTGGGACGAGTGTGTATACACATTTCTGTGCACAATAATTAATGCATATTCGATGCAATCTCAACAGTGTGTTTGAAATAAAATGTCGAATAAGGAAATACACGCCTTAATGGGACCAATTCAAACGCAACCTCCGATTTACCTCTCGGAGGAGTCACAATAGATTCCAAAAGGATACAGCTCGTGCATGCGAACCGACGATGAGCTACGCATCGGAGACATCAGTTGATACTTCCGCAGAAATATTTTGAGCTTGACGTAGGGGCACACCCATACTTCGGAGCATTGACAAGGCTTGACGGGGTACATCCCACGAAATTTGCTGGAGGTGAAACACACTCAGATGCTTCGATTTTCCCTCTTTTCTTTTGCTTTGCAGTCTAGAACCTATATAGCTTCAGATAGGTCCTTGTTTTACTATTCTCACACTTATCGGGGGTGAACCCTGCGGTTTTTGAAAGAACAAATTCCCCCTTTTGCACAAATGTGGGGAATGGCACAACACTCTGAACACACAACAAATCATTTTTGAAATTGAGGAAATGAGTTCTCGACCGGGTATTGAGCCTACAACTGAACACAGCAAAGACGACCCAACAACGGAAAATAAAGGTAAACAACCTAAACACATCTATTGACACTTGAAACGACTCAAAACAAGAATCGAGACAAACAAAACACAACGAAAGACTCAAATGCGCACAGGGAGCCTGTTTCACCGGGTATTATTCCCACCCTTTCTTATTTGTGATTCTCACATCACTCGGCCCTCAAGCTCTGTTTTTCTGAAAAAAGCCCTTTTCCTCACTTTTCTTTCAGCGCACATCTCTCTATTCTTCAATCTCTCATTTTTCATTCCTCCCCAGAGTGGTTGGTGGATAAACAAGAAGTTGCGGGCATTTGCCCTTAGCATTCCGCTAGATTCTTTTTCTTCTGCTCACAACAATGAACTTCCCCCACAGAGGGGTTGTGCCACAACTGGGTGTGTAGCAAATCTGCAGCTAACATCGGTTGATGATGCCTTGCTGGGGAGTTTGGACGTGGTTAGATCTGTCCAGATGAGGGAGTGGAACATCCTGTCCCATTCCAATTTATGCTTCGCGCATGGCTTGATACTTCGCTGCTTGGAGGACGAGAGAGCTTTCAGCCCTTTTTGCTAACTTCCGTTGTGCCCTATTCTGGCAGGTAGAGTGGCTCTCTTGGCAAGTATGTTGAAAATGGGGGAAAGATAGGAAGCCTGACTCAACTGTGCCCCTAGTTCATCATTTCGACCACTTTTTGTTTTAAAACAATTTTGACCAACATGAAAGTTAGATTAACATGCTTATTCGATATTTGATTTGAAATCATACAAGTCAGGCTATGAGCACTGAAAATTTTTCCTTTTTTGGGTCCAAGAAAATGGTCCAGTTTTTGGAAAAGATGGAATAATTTTCGAGAGAATTAGTCAACCTCAGTAAAAATTCTCAAAAACTATTTTTTTGCAAACGGCCAATGCTCAACAAGCACGGAACCTACTCTTGAGATGCGCAACCTCGGATCCATAAGCAATGGAAAATTGCCCCTTGTCTGAAGGACACTGCATGGCAACGGAAAGTTGCCCCTTGTTTGAAGTGACACCGCGACGTTTTGAATGGCAACGGAAAGTTGCCCCTTGTTTGGATGATGCCGCAGCGTACTTGTAGTCAGTCCTCAAAGCGACGAATACAACTAGACTCTCGGATACAGAGGAGACAAAGATGACCAGAACCATCGCATGGACACAATCGAATTTGAATTGTTTTACGGCTGGACTTCAGAATGAAGTTGCCTACGTATCCCAAACATGGGAATCAAGCCTTACGTAGTTCGGGGTTAAGGTACACTCGGGTATTAACCTCTCCTTTTTATGCTCTAACTTTTGCCAAGGCGCCTGTTGCAGGTTTTCGACCTTGCGAGCTTTGTTCTTCTTTCTTTTCAATTTTTTCATTCATTTCATTTTTTTTTTCTTTTCTTTTTTTTTTTGCATTTTTCTTTTTTGTATTTTGTATTTTTCCTTTGCTCTAACTTTTGCCTGGGTCGCCCTTCCGGGTTTTCGGCCCAGCGAGCCTCTCAAAGGGTAAAAGTGTAACAAGTCCATGCCAAATGGTTTTGAGATTGAAGCCCTCTGTATCCAGGAGAGTGGCTGTTGTATTGATTTACAGAAAGATCCACCTTTGGCTCTTCGAGCACATCAGATATTTTTTTTTTGCCCCTAGTTCGAGGGGTGCTTCTGATCTAGCTTTGCAAGCTTCTTTTGACAACATCTGATCCTCTTGATCTGACTTCGGTGCCTCTTGTTCGAGGGCTGCTTTGAATCTGGCCACACAGGCCTCACAGCATGATTGTCCTTTGAACGTTCTGAATCCAAGTTCAAGGTTTGAAAGCAAAGGGGTTGAGTCTCGAGGCCGAGAGCGATCCTAAGCTGCACAATCTCAAGAGCGATTCCACACATGTCTTCGCAGGACCGCGCAAAACATTTTTTGAAAGTTTTTAAGAAAGCGACAAATCGCTCGTGCTGAAGACAGTGTAGAACCAATCTGGATCAAAGCTAGGGTTCTTCTCAGTACTCACACTAACAAGCATGATTTCATTCATTAAGGGCTTAGCACGCCTCTCTTTCTCTTAATTGATCAAATTTTGCAAATCCCAAGGAATTCCTTCCTCTTCGTTTTCATCACAGTTTTCAAAAAGTTTTGAAAAACTTAGGTCATTACAATGACTTCAAGGCACAGAAAAGACACAGCTTTTAGTCAAATAATCCCATCTCATTTAGAATTTCTGGCACAACTGGCACACGACAGAATCAATCACAAGAGTGTAAAAATCACTGCTGTTCCATTCAAAATCTGTTGGCATAACTGACTCCCTGGCAGAAACAGACTCAAAACAAAATGAAAAGACAAACGCAAAAAAAAAGGGTGATGTCCGAGGTAACATCCCCGGAATCACCTGACTCTAACAAAACAGAACTGACTCGATACAACGAGACAGGCTCAACAGGGTTGACTCGATACAACGAGGCAGACTCAACAGGGGTGACTCGATATAATGAGACAGACTCAACAGGGATGACTCGATACAACGAGACAGACTCAACATGGGTGACTCGATACAACAAGGCAGACGCAATACCCAAGTCAGAAGGTAGGATAAACAGCATTCACAAATGCTCAAAATAGTGCGTGCCATCCATCACATCTGAAGTAAACTGAGCACTGACAGCAAGTGGTTCATCTCCTGATCACATAACAACACAGGTCTAGAGTACCCAGGGTATATCAGACCCTTCTGAAGCTATGGTTCCAAGACTACTTAGCAAAAGAGAAAATATGTAGCACCTCAGCCTGATTTCACCAGAACAGATACGGACAAAGCTGAATGAGTGTGCTCTCTACTGAATTCTGCCCAAAATTCTGCTCCAAATCTGAATCTGATACCCACAGATATAACTGATTCACAACAACATTGATACTGGTGCCCGCAGGCCGGATACCCAGATTTGCAAACTGGTATATGCATTCCCTGTAGAGATACACTCTAAAGCACATAGCAGATAAATGAAAACCAAAACACCCCTATATTGGGGTAGGGTTTCCCTGTCCTATTTTGTCAGGAACTAGGGTTTCACTATGCACGCAGCGGTTTCAAACAACCTAAAATCGGGTAAGCAACCTGTCCTAGTTTGGAATGGTCACTATGGATTCCGAATATGCACTAGGTCGAATGGTCAAAAGAGGGTGCCCCGGTAAAAACCGGGGTTTGTGTTCCCATACTGGCAGAGAGCCATAACCGTCGACCTTATGGACATGCCTTGACAAGACAAGCCTCCCAAAACCGCCCAGGAATAGCAGATGGCCAACACGGTGTCCTAGGCGCACCAATGCACATGCAATGCAAAGAAACACATAAGTGTAGTCAAAACAGGATATCACGAGTTCGAGTCAAGCTCTCTAAAACTCCCCAGCAGAGTCGCCAGAAACTGTAGCACGTCCGCATGAGGACCTCGGCTCTGATTCGGACTCCTTTGTTTGTTGCGGTTCTAAATCTTGAACCAAAGAGTCCAACCGCAAATCGCGTTTGAGAAAACAGATTTTTGAAAAGTAGTGCCAAACATGGATGCTTTTGCGGACATGAGTCGCCACCTAAATATTTTTAAAATGGGAAATTTAGGAAACCACGACTCAAGGCCACATGTCCGCTATCACCAAAGTGGTCTTGGCTCGGAGCTTGGGTACGATCGGGGAAGGTCAGCTATGAGCACCCCCTTTCGCCCGGTCCGAAGACCGCCTCTACTAACCGTGATATCCGTTTTTGAAAACGTTACATGCTCTTATTCCACTTATTAGCCTAGAATTACTATGTGATGCGCACAACACAAAAGTATAGACTAGATCGCCTAACTTGGAAATAAATATTGCATATCCGTTTTGTCTCGAAAAACGTGTTAGATTTTGCTACTCGCAAGTAGGCTAAAATACGGATTTCAATGAGTTTTTCCAACTCAAGCAATCCAACCTCCACCCACAGGCATTCAAACAGTTTATCTCATATAAGCATTTAGCCGCATGGTAAGCATACTATCATGTTAACATTCACACGCATGCGATATGCTAAAGCCATAAAAACTTACATCGCAGACTGTACAAAACAAAAACCCGGTTAGCAAACATGCATGACCTAGTTCATGTTAAGTGGCTAATGCGACACATACAAGAGTGTAATCTAAAATAGGCTCGGCTAACCCTAAACATGGCACATGAAATGCAACAACTACCACGTATTCAATTTGGAATTGAAAGTACGATGCAGTTTGTATGATGTACCGAGCCCGATGTATGTAAACAAATGCATGGATGCACACATGCATTGCATAAGGTATGCTTAATTTGAATATGCCCTAATCTACCATCATAAGCAGGTAAATAAAAGGGAGAGAAAGAAGTGGGGGTTGGAAGACATACACCCACTCACACACACTTATTACAATTTTGCCCTCGCTCGGAGGGACCAAAATAATAATACAGAACCAAATAAATAATTAACTATTCTAGCTAATTAAATATTACAAATCAACTAAATTAATTAAATAAATTAATTAATCTAATTAAGCAGTAAATGGCCTCGGGATGAGGGTCCAATGCATGCGCGTGCCCGGGACTCGCTCGGAATCGACCTTGCCATGCAAGTGTGCCTCTGTTTCCTCTGCTCTCCTCCTCAGAAAATTGCCAAAATCTTAGGACTACCTCCCAGGACACTGGGGATCACCACCGGCTGGGGTAGGACACCACCGGCTGAAGGATGAGGCCATCGGCACTGAATTCCCTTATCGGCTGCCAAAGGGATGCCGGTCGGCACTTTTTAGTGCCGGTCGGCACAAAATTCCTGCAGAACCTGCAACTCACAGCAGCAGAGGGAAACAACAAGCATGGCAATACAATCCAAGCTATTTATGCACTAAACATACCCCTTATCATGTTATTGACTCAAGGGGGCATGTGCCTCGATTCCCGGACCACCAATCGCGCATTTCCATGCGTGATGGCCCTAAGAACCACGGATGCAACTTCACTTTCAAATGCATGCAAAACACATAGGCACAAAAGGGTGCCAAACCTCTATCAAACTCACTTCAAGAGGCTTGGCATGCATGTCAATGTGGTGCAATCCTAAACATGTTATCTAGGATGCAACACGGACTATGCAATGCATTTATGCAAGCATACAAACAAGCATATAATACAAGCATGCAAACCACAAGAGGGATGGACTTATACATGAATTAGGCAACTCAAAAGGGCCAAAATCAGTGGCCAAAATGCTAAGGCATAAGGGTCAAACGCACATGCACACATGCACATGTTAAGGTACCAACACATTAAGCATAACAAACAACATTCAAGCACACTTGAAATGAGTTAAACATGGACAATTGATATGAACATAAAGCTCTGAAAATCACACAAAATGTGATGCCAAAACATGCAACAAAGCAAGCCAAACAAAGCATGCAAATGGTCCAAGTCTTGAAACAAGCCAATGAGGCATTGAACTACACTTATGCAAAGCAATTATGGCATGCATTAAACAACCTAAAACAGAGTTTTAGCATGTGAAAGCCAAGCCAAATGACTACTTAGATGGCATCTAAGAGGCTTGAAGTCAAAGGCACACAACATGGCCAAAACATGGAGCATTTGACACACGCTTTTAAAGCATTGAAGAAGCCACTAAGGCAATCATGTAAGCACATTATAAGGTCTGAAATGGCATGCTAGGGGGTTCCAAACCACCAAAATAAAGCAAGCAAGGCATGCTACACTCTCATGCTCTTAAGGCTAACAAGCCAAATGCAAAGGAGCTATAAGATACAAGTCATGATCGACCAAAACGACTATGGACAGAGCTAAACCATGGCAAAATGAGCATACAAGCTTCATGGATCTAAGCCTAAAACATGCTAGAAATAGGGACACACTTCCTAGACATGTTAAGGCATCAAATAGGCATTACATGATAACTATGCTAAGCATGCATAAGAGACCAAAACCAACTTAGAAACATGTTATATCATGGCAATATAAGCATGGAAAACAAGCCGAACATGCTCAACACGCACTCAAGCATAGACTCACTTAAGGGACCAAAACATGCCCTTTTCAAGGACATCAAGGAGAGGGGGTGGCCCTCTCCTTCTCGAGACTCTAAGGCATGCTCTTCACCACTGAAATCCCTCAAGATTTCAGTGGTGAAGAGATCCTAGGACCAAAGTCTCGGATCTCTCACAAAATGGCACAAAAAGTGACCTTTTCAAGGCCTAATGGTGGTCAAACCTACCCAAACCACTAAACACTCTTAATATACAACAAAGAGGGTTAAAAATCAGAACTTTTTTGTGTTGATCACCAAGCACAAAAACAGGTCTAAGCTATGTAGAAATGGAATGCAAAAATGGGGTAAAAAGGGGTAGTTTCTTACCCTTGATGACTATCTTCACAAAAGTTGTTGTTGTTGCTTCCTTGAGCTCCAATCCAACCAAAAACACCAAGAACCAACCCTTAGAACCTCAGTTGCTTAGAGAAGGTGAAACACTAGGTGCTTGTGTGCAATAGTGTGAACTAAAGCACCTAGTGTACAAAATGAGAGGGAAGAAGAGAGATACAATAGATACAAAGCTCAAACCCTAAACCAGAGGTTCTCCTCTCTTTTTTCCTCTCTAACCCTAAAATTTTGCTAACCCTTGTGTAGCACGTCCGCGGGGGGGACCTCGCGCTAACAGTTCGGACTCCTTTTTGTGTCGGTTCTAAATCTGAACCAAAGAGTCCAAATCCGGCAAATCGTTTGAGAAAAGAGATTTTTTGAAAAGTAGTGCCAAACATGGACTGCTTTGCCAGATTACAGAGTCGCCACCTAAATATTTTATTTTTGGGAAATTTAGGAAACCCTGACTCGGTGCCGAAGGCCACATGTCCGTCATAACCAAAGTGGTCTTGGCTCGGGAGCTTGGGTACGATCGGGGAAGGTCAGCTATGAGCACCCCCTTTCGCCCGGTCCGAAGACCGGCCTCTACTAACCATGATATCCGTTTTTGAAAACTTTATGCATTCTTATTCCAGTTATTGACCTAGAATTACTATGTGATGCGCACAACACAAAAGTATAGACTAGATTGCCTAACTTGGAAATAAACATTGCATATCCGTTTTGTCTCGCAAAACGTGTTAGATTTTGCTACTCGCAAGTAGGCTAAAATACGGATTTCAATGAGTTGTTCCGACTCAGGCAATCCAACCTTCACCCACAGGCATTCAAACAGTTTATCATGTAAGCACTTAGCCACATGGTAAGCATACTATCATGGTAAACATTCACACGCATGCGATATGCTAAAGCCATAAAACTTACATCGACTGTGCCAAAAACAAGATGGTTAGCAAACATGCATGACCTAGTTCATGTTAAATGGCTAATGCGACACATGCAGAAGTGCAATCTAGAGTAGGCTCGGCTAACCCTAAACATGGCATGTGGAATGCGCGAATAGCACGTATTCAATTTTGGAATTGAAAGTACAATGCGGTTTGTATGATGTGCCGAGCCCGATGTATGTAAACAAATGCATGAATGCTCGCATGCATTGCATAAGGTATGCTAAAATAAACGTGCCCTAATCTACCATTGTAAGCAGGTAAATAAAAAGGGAAGAAAGAAATGGGGGTTGGAAGACATACACCCACTCACACACACTTATTACATTTTTGCCCTCACTCGGAGGGACCAAATAAATATACAAAACCGAACAAATAATTAACTATTCTAGCTAATTAGATATTACAAATTAACTAAATTAATTAAATAAATTAATTAATCTAATTAAGCATTAAATGCCTCGGGAGGAGGGCTGACTGCAGCGCGCGCCCGGGACTCGCTCGGAATCACACTGCCGTGCACGGGTTGCCTCTGTTTCCTCTGCTCTTCAGCTCAGAAAATTCCCAAAACTTCAGGAGTGCTTCTTAGAGCACTGAGAAGCATCATCGGCTCAGACAGAGGGCCACCGGCTGAGCATAATTTCCATCGGCACTGAATTCTCTTATCGGCTGCCAAAGGGCAGTCGGTCGGCACTAAAAGGTGCCGGTCGGCACACAAATCGCAAAAACACCAGAATCGACAAAGCAGAGGGAACAAAAGGCAAGGCAGTGCAATTCAAGGTATATATGCACTAAACACATCCCAAATCATGCTACGAACTTAAGAGGGCGTGTGCCTCGATTCCCGGGCCACCAATCGCGCATTTTCATGCGTGATGGCCCTAAAAACCAAGTGTGCAAATTCAATGTCAAATGCATGCAATGCAAACAAGGGTGCCAAACCTCTATCAAACTCACTTCAAGAGGCTTGGCATGCATGGTACCAATGTAACCCTAAGCATGTCATCTAGCATACAATATGGCAATGCAAGCAAGCTAAGCATGTTAGGCATACAACCTAAGCAAGGAGACATGCAAGCCAAGCAAGGAAGTGAACTAAAATATGAATTGGGCAGCTCCCAATTGGCCTAAAATCAGTGGCCGAAGTGCTAAGTTATGAGGGTCCAAACACATGCAAACATGCAAGCATTCATGGGCCTACATTTAAACATAACAAACAACATTCAAGCATGCCTAAGGAGGCCAAACATGGACTAACTAGCATGCAACTTAGGCTCTGAGATTTATGCAAAACACGATGCCAAATCATGCAATAAATCAAGCCAATTAAAGTATACAAATGGCCTAGGTCTAAGGCAAGTCAAAGAGGGCATTGAACCACACCTATGCAAGGCACTCGTGGCATGCACTTAACAACTCAAAACAGATTTAGAGCATGTTAAAACAAGGCCAAATAGACCACTTAGATGGCATCTAAGAAGCTTAATCTAAAGGCATGCATCAAAGCTAAAACAAGGAGCATTAAGCACATACTTTTAAAGCATTGAAGAGGCATGCTAAGCAATCAAATGAGCACGTATGATGGACTGAAATGACATGTAAACAAACCTCAAATCATCAAAACCATGCAAGTAACGCACACTACATGTTCATGCTCTTAAGGCTCACAAGCCCAAATGCAAAGAGGCCATGAAATGCAAGTCAAGACCATCCCAAACACTTATGGACAGACCCTATTCATGGCAAAATGAACACATATTCTTCACAAATGCAAGCCTAAAACATGCTATAAACTAAGGCATACAACCTAGCACATGTTAAGGCATACAAGAGCATTCCAAGACAACCATACTAAGCAAGTATAGGAGGCCTAAACCAACTTACAAACATGTTATATTATGACAATATAAGCATGGTAAACAACCAAAGCATGCTCAATACATAAACAAACATGAAGCTCCAAAAGGAAGCCAAATCTTGCCCTTTTTAAGGACATCAAGGAGAGGGGGTGACCCTCTCCTTTCTAGGACTTTATGGCACCATCTCCACCACTGAAATCTCTCAAGATTTCAGTGGTGGAGAGGCCCAAGCACACAAGTCCCGGAGCTCTCACAAAATGGCACAAAAAAGGCCCTTTTCAAGGCCTAAAAGGGGTCCAACTTGCTCAAACCCCACAACACTCTTAATATGTATTAAAGAGGGCTTAAAAACAGAGATTTTATGTGTTAATCACTAGGCACAAAAACTGTTTTAAATAGGGTAGAAAGGAGGTGCAAGAATGGGGGAAAATGGGGGTTAGTAGCTTACCCTTGAAGACCTCTTCAACAATGGTGGTAGGGCTGCCTCCTTAAGCTCCAAAACCAGCCAAGAACTTCACAAACCAGCTGCTGGAGTCTTAGTTTCAAGGAGAATGGTGAAACACTAGGTGTTTTAGTGCAATAGTAAGGCACTAAACACCTAGTCAACAAAGGAAAAAGAGAGATATGGAAGTGTATCTAACTTAACCTAGAAAACCAGAGCTTCAGCCTTCTAACAATGGCAAAAGCTCTGAAAAAGTCTCACCCTCAAGCCAAGAGGGAGAGCTTTCCTCTTATAGAGCTTGTAAACTTACAAGCTAAGCAAACAAGACCTCATCCCTCCATACACGTGTATGGAGGGGAAGCAAATGCTCAAAAGCTGTCTGAAAATATCTCAGAAAGCAAGTGCACAGTGGTCGGCTGGGCAAATTGGTCATTTCGCCCAAAATAGTGCCGACCGGCACAAAATAGTGCCGACCGGCACAATATAGTGCCGGTGACAACTACAGCCAGCCGGTAGCCTCTAGCCCCAGCCGGTGGTGTGTGGGGATGCCTCAGAAGGCATTCCCTGCCCCTCAAAGGCAAAACACAAGTGTTTGGTGCAAAACCAAGCACAAACGGTCGAGTTCGGAGGTCCTGAGGCACGGCGCGCAAGCCGAGAACTCCGGGAACTCCAAACGAACACAACTATGGATAATCACCGAGTGTTCCAACGGTGACGTCCAAGTCTTGAGGACGGTCAAAAATGGGGTGTCTACAGTTGCCCCTCTTTGACAGAACTCGGAAGTCATAACAATGACGGGAGTGAATGTCAAAGCCCGGAGACGACCCATTTTTGACAAGGCCGAAGACTTGGACAAACATACAAAGCGCAAATGGTTGAACTCGCAAGCTGCCTACGTATCCCTTAGGGAATCAAACCAGCGTAGTTCATGCACAGGCACACATGCCAAGGATAAGATATGCGCCCGTAGGCAGGGGCAAAATGCAACCGAAAATGCAAGAAGCCGAGCATAACTTATGATCATGCAAAGAAAGCTGTAATGAAGCATACATGCGACAGTTATAAGCTAACATGCAACAGTCTACACTACAATGTAGAAAGGATGTAAGAGAATTATGCAATTCTCAAAACGTCTCACTCGGGAGATACAATACCTGTGCGGCTCGCCCGGTTGCACCGGCGGTAAATGAACCGTACATACAATATCGTGCCTGAAAAGAAAGCAAACTTAACAGGTATAATATTGTTAGCAACAATGCATGACAATGCAATGAAGTGCACAAAACAATGCAATGATATGCAATTGAATCTAAATGTAATGCAAATGATATGCAAAACTAACAAAACAAATATATACAATGCAAATACTATGCAATGTAATATGCAATGCAATTGAATCATGATTCAATCACGAGCGGTTCGAAACCACACAAATGTCAGGGAGATTGATGGAAGTAACAAGTCCGTGTCCCATAGAACGATGTCTGATCTATGGGGAATACGCACGAACACCCGTGTCCCATAGAACGATGTCCGATCTATGAGCAATACGCACGGATACAAGAACAGATATTGAGTGGATTGACATAAGTGAGGAAACGATCCGCTGGGGATTGGATAATAATCCTAATGCCGGATGCAATAATTACAATACAATGTAATGGAAATGGATACAATGGATATGGCACGCGGGCCAAACCATATCTTGCCTAGGAAAGGCATGTACGCATACAAACCATGTCTAACACAGAAGCGGTGCCGCTACCCTCAAAGCTCGGACACAAAAGCTCGACGACTGTGTTTTGACACGAAAAATATGGGCACATACCAGACCAAGCTCAACTTGGAGAGGCGCAAGCCAAGGATGGAAGACGATGCAGTGGAATGCATGCAATGGAAGAGATACAATGGATATGGCACGCGGGCCAAACCGTATTTTGCCTAGGAAAGGCATGTACGCATACAAACCATGTCTAACACAGAACTTCTGCATACAGAACTGTGCTTCGACGTGAAAAGTAAGGGCACATACCAGACCAAGCTCAACAAGGAAAGGCGCAAGCCATGGATGGAAGATGATGCAGTGAAATGCACGCAACTATAATGCAATAGAAATGGACATCTACAGAAAATGCATGACATATGCGCTATACTACAAGGATGATGCATGACATATGCATGTTTTTTTTTGTTTTGAAAATGCATGACAATGCATGACATATGCAATAGAATTGATGATGCATGGAATGCATGTTTTTTTTGAATTTTGGATTTTTGAAAGTGCATGACATATGCAATGGTATTAATGATGCATGAGATGCATGTGATGCAATGGCTGCGATTGCAGTTTTCCCTATTCTACCAACGGGGCGACATACTAGGTTGGTTCAGTATCCAGAATTGAGGCGTAAACACGCCGCCTCAACCTATGGGGCTTCCATACAGATTTCAAGCCGAGGGTACACCCCCTGGGTATTCAAACCAGACTTTAGTCTCGGAAATTCCGAACCTTTGCGTTCTAGGCATAAGCCGTTCAAACTCTAGTTTTCACCGTCCCCATTGGTCTCTTAGGAACTCACTGAAAACACAGACGGGTGGCTTTACCAGACCACCGAAAGTCGTTCGAGCACGACAAACAACGAAGGAATTGCACCTTCAGAGGACTTAAGGTCTCCTAGACCGTGTGTGTTTAAGGTCTCGCCAGACCAGACGGGGCAACGATGAAATGCGCAAAACAACGCTATGAAATGCATGCAAGATGCAATGAGGGGCAACTCTAATGCATCGAAGGTCTTGCGCCTCCCGAGGATTTAAGGTCTCCTAGACCATGCGTGTTTTCGGTCCCGCCGGACCCGTGGGGGCAACCGATGAGGTGCGCTAAATAATGCGATGGAATGCATGCCAAATGCAATGAGGTGCACATCTTAATGCACCGGAGGTCTTTCACCTCCCGAGGATTTAAGGTCTCCTGGACCATGCGTGTTTTCGGTCCCGCCGGACCGGGGGGCTACTGTTACACAGTACCCAAATGCATGCAATGCAAATGAGACGCGCATGAGACGTGCGTGCCTCAAAAGATGGAAAATGAAGTGCAAAATGAGGCGTACGTGCCTCGAGATGCAATGGCATGTGAAATGAGGCATACGTACCTCATTTGATGGAAAATGAAGTGCAAAACGAGGCGTACGTGCCTCGAGATGCAATGGAATGTGAAATGAGGCATACGTACCTCATTTGATGGAAAATGAAGTGCAAAACGAGGCGTACGTGTCTCGAGATGCAATGAAATGTGAAATGAATGTGACGAGGTACGCTTTAGTGCACCGAAGGTCTTGCACCTCCCGAGGATTTAAGGTCTCCTGGACCGTGCGTGTTTTCGGTCCCGCCGGACCCGTGCGTGTTTAAGGTCTCGCCAGACCCGTGTGGGGCATGAAATGCAAAACGAAGCGCGTGAGGTAGCACACCTCACGGGACTCAAGATGAAATGCAAAATGAGGCCGTATGACACGCATGCCATATGATAATGCAAAAATGGTGTAAGTCGCAAGGGACGTGCAAGATGGCGTGATACGACACGCCGGGAAATGCGATGGATGGGCGTAACGCACACGGGGCAACTTTTGAATCTCTGTACATGACAAAAGGATACAAAAGGATACAATCTCTGCTTGAATTTGAGTGCCACACACAGAAGACACAGTTCGAAGTCGAAACGGAGGCCGGTTGAACATCGGAGATGCACTTTATTGCACTTTCTTGAGCTATGAAGACCCAAAACTCATCAATTTGCCTAAACATGGCCTTGGGAATACCACCGGCTGGGTGGGGTGGCCACCGGCTGCCACCGGCTGCATGAACTCATCTATCGGCACAAAATTGTGCCGACCGGCACAAAATAATGCCGACCGGCCAAAAATGACTGATCGGGGGCAGTTTTGCCATTTTGCCTCGGGTTTTATAAAATAGGGTTTCTAAACCCTATTTTCTTCACTTCAAGCCGCCGAAAATCTTTGCTCTCTCTCTCTAGAGTGTTTTCGACCCTCGATCCTCGCATTTTCTCGCGTTTTACGTCATTTTCGTCGTCCGATTCGCGAATACCTTCGCGTTTCGAACACTTTGAACCGAACATTTCTCCATTTCGGTATTCCTTTCGCTATTTTCGCCTTTTCGGGACTTGTTCCCCTCGATTTTCTCTTCATTCTTGTGTCTTTTCACATTCCGACCCTTCCGGCCATTTCCGACCCTCTCGGGGTTGACTTTCTCGGTTGACTTTTCGTATTCCGGCCCATTTTTCATTTTCCGGCCATTTTCTCGCTACCACTACCATGGCAGATGATGTTCCACATGTTGGGACTCCCCCGGACCATGAGATAGACCCCGGGGTCGAGCTCCTCCCGTTGAGCGAGCGCCCATTCGATCCGGCGACCTATCGCCCGGCCATCCACGTACTACCACCTGACGGACTCCGCCACTTCCGCGGCTTCGACAGAGTTTTAGACCCGGAGCTTCTGCTGCGCGAGCCAGCCTCCCACTTGTCTGCTGGCGCCACCGAGGTGACATTCTCGTCTTTTATTTTCTGCAATGTAGGATTTCCTGTCAACTGCCGTAGTTAACTGAACCCATTAACTGCTTAGTTCTGATGTACTGTACTGTAGTTGACTGTAGACAAACTCATAACTGATACCCGTCTAGGACCGACGCACATGCACACACACCGCACTAGTCTGAAGCACCCAAACATACGGCACACATTGCACTGCCAATTCGCCGACACTCGGCGCGTATTTGATTCTGAAAACCCGCACGCATGCTAGATTTGCACAAAACTATACCAACACGCGGACACATCACACGTTGTAGTTTACTGAAACATACCGAGACCTGGCTCTTATTTGAACGTTGAAAAGCACGCACACACGTTATTTACACCGATTCTCATAGGAGCACTGACATATCACAGACCGTAGCCCACACACTGGTAAGCTGAAACCCGATATCTGCTTGAATCTGGAAAATGTGCACACATGCACCGTATCTGCATGATAACCTTCACAAACACACTGATACATCACAGGCCATAGCCTACCTCAGTACACTGAAACCCGATATCTGCTTGAATCTGAAAAATGTGCACACATGCACCAAGTTTACACTGGAGCATCTAAAACACACTGACGCACCACGGTTTTGTAGTTTACTATAAGCACCGCACCGGTTTCTGTTTGAATTTTAAAGATAATCAGACGCATACTAGATTTATACCAACGCATATCTTCATATGGCTTTGTAATTTCTTGACTACAGGAGACTCCCATACTCTCATGGGTATGGGAACATTACCCTTCATGGCGATGCGCATGTTGCCCAGCGCCGTTAGCGCATTGTGGATCGGGCCGGCTTCGGTACCTTCTGCAGAGGGCTTTCTAGACTCTCCACTTGCAGACCTCTTCTTGCTGCTCTGGCAGAGAGGTGGTGGGACACCACCGATTCTTTTCATCTATCGGCGACCGGGGACATGACGATGACCCCTTTCGACTTCTCGATGCTTACTGGTATCGGGGTGGGGGGTGATCCGGTCCCCTTCGGACCTGAACATGGACGAGTGGATCGCCGCCAGTTTATTTGCTTTCGGCGCCGCCGCTTGTTCGCCCAGGGTTCGTCCGCTATTCCTGGTTTGAGGTGCAGTTTCGAGTGCGGACCATGCTGGTGGACGCGGCTCCCATGACCCAGGAGGCTGCTGAGCGATATGCGCGCGGCTTTCTCATGTTTTTGCTAGGGACCACCCTATTCGCCGACCGGGCGAACACCGTGCCTCTCTGCCTCCTCAGCGCACTGGTGGACATCCGACGGATTGTGCAGTATGACTGGGGTGGCGCGGCTCTGGCCACCATTTACGGCTATATGAGCTCCGTCTCCCGTGGCAGCGGGCAGTTGCTCGGGGGCTACTGGCGAGCCTGGGAGGTATGTCTTCTTCTCTGCTTTTTATTTACATTCGTACTTTCGTACTCTGTACCTTTTACCTTGTTGTGCGTATCGTACACACGGCACACATATACTTATTATCTTGTTGTACTGCTTGTACACCTCAGCTCAACACAATATACAACCTACTCTGTTGTTGTTTACGCTTATTTCAGATGCATTATCTGATAGTCGTTCTGACGTCTGTTTTGCAGCTGTGGGTGTATGCCTACTTCCCCAGATTGGAGCGATCTGGGAGGCGGAGACCCTCTGTCGTCCTTCTCTCGCCGTTTCGACGGGCGATGTGTCCGGAGACCCCGGGACACTTTCAGCTTCTACCGTCGTTTCTTTGACACTATCACCCCCACTGAGGTATGTTTTACTTACAGTCCGTTTGAAGCTTCGCTTTCAGGTGTACATTTCTATATCAGTAGATGATCAACTGTATTTCATTTCAGGTCACCTGGCAGCCGTGGGCTCCACTCCCAGCGGTGATACGAGACAGGTATGCCGGTGCCACCGAGACCTCGCGCTACCGGATTCTCCTAGAGGGTCCCGATGCTGCCGGTACTTGGGTGAGCGCTTCTTGCGTCGAGACCTTGGGATTGCCGGGCGAATAGTTCGATCCAGCCTCCGGCGCGCATGAGGCGAAATGCAACTTCAGCAGATGGAGGACTACACCCCTTTTGGGCCGTGGACATTGACGCCAGCGAGGCGAGGCGACTATTCAGAGTACGTCCTGGCCTTGATCATGCGGCCTTTGGCGAGGCTCGGTGATCGGTGAGACCATGGCGCCAGGCCAGCTCCGGCAGAGACAGGAGCAGGAGCGGGGCCATCACAGAGGGCTCGAGCTCGTGGCAGGAGGGGAGTGCAGAGGGGACGAGGGACGGGCTGGCCCGCTTTGCCTACTATGTTGACTTATAGGGGGCAGAGCGGGGAGACCTACCAGATCCCTTTTGCTCCTCCTCCGGCTGGTCACGAGTTGGCCGGCATTCCCGAGTTGCCTCCGGTATGTATTACTTTATTTCTGCATCTTGCATTGTCTTTCTCATTTCAGTTCATTCAGATATCCCACAGAATACTGATGTATTTAATACTTTTTGCAGACCTCCTCCGAGTATACCCGCCAGTCTGTGGAGCTGAATGCCTCCCTGCTGGGGATGCTGCAGCGGACTCTTGACGCCTTGGCCGCCTACGGCTTGCCGGTATGTTTTACTGACCACAGTCTCGAATCATACTCTGTTTCGCACAATCTGCTTCACTGCACAAAAATCTGATAAACTGCTCACGGCTTCCATACATTGTACTTATGTACTGCATTCTGCACTGATAAACTGCTCACGGCATTCACACACTGCACTCGAACCGCATTACGCAGCGATAAACCGCTCACGGCATTCACACATGCTTACTCGAACCGCATTACGCAGCGATAAAGCGCTCACGGCATTCACTTACTATACTCGCCTGCTGCGTTACGCGCGATAAACTGCTCACGGCATTCACTTACTATACTCATACACTGCATTCTGCATTGATAAACTGCTCACAGTTTTCTAATGTGTTTGTTCTTCTTATTTTTGACCTCCTTTCCGATCCCTCCGATGGGTGACCTTTGCTCGGTGGCCTCCCGTCTCTACTCGGGATGGCAGGATCTTACCTCGTACCAGAGGGGGACGTGGTCATGTGGGGAGCAGCTCACGAGCTCCAGTTCCAGGAGATGGGGAGTCGGAGGCGGGGACTGAGTCATTTGCGGAGGAGGCCGGGGATAGCTCAGGCTCGGGCTCTGACAGTGACGGCTCCGACGACGCTTTTGTGCTTCTGCCCAGGAAGAGGGCGAGGACTGATCCTTAGGCATGAGGCCTACTGCTGATGATGATTTTGCTGCTTCTTTTCTTTATTTCTTTTCTTGTACTTTTCTCTTTCGGTAGATAGAGTACCATGTACTGCCGCGGGCAGGTTTTTGCTTTCCAAAACTATGTACTGGAAAAGATTATATATAAAACAAACTTTTTGTCTAAAAGAGTGTTATATCTGTATGTCTGCGTATACCTGCACATTCCATACTTTGCATCGCATTGCATCATACTACACCTCAAATGTAAATGATATTGATTTGTATCTGACAATTGAACAATTGCACTGTAATAATCAAATAACCAATCAACTAAGCAGCAACACAACTCATACAAACCACTACTCAAACTGAATAGACGGCCCATACTCTACTGGGGATTGATCTGCATACAATCCCTAACCCAGCGCTCGGTTCATTCTGCCCACAGCAAACCTTAAATGGATAACCCAATCTGACAAGACGGATCACAAAACTGATACGGTTGCAGTTGAAACACACTCGGATGCCTCAAATCTTCCATTTCCTTTTCTTGCTTTGCACGGATGTAGAGAACGGCACAACATTCTGAGCACGAGCAATTGCCTTTTGGAAGAGGATGGGTTTTTCAACCAGGGTATCGAGCCTACCACAGGACACGACGAGACAGACTCAAACGAAGAAACAAAAGGCGCACAACCTAAGCACAACGAAACATACTTGGAAAAGACTCAAATCCAAAATTGAAACCGGCAAATTGAAAGACACGACACACAGACGTGTTTAAAAGAGACCTCGAATTTCGAGGAGCTAGTTCCTCTGGGTAGATTTCCCACCCTTTCTGATTTGCGTGATTCTCACATCACTCGACCCTCAGGCTCGGCTTTTCTCACAAAAACCCTTCTCTCACTTTTCTCTCAACTTACTCCTCTCTATTCTTTATTCTCTCATTTTGCATCCCTCCCTGAGGTGAATGACAGATGAATAGGAAGTTGCGGGTTCATGCCCGACACGACTAGCTCGCGGCTATTTCTTCTGGTGGATAGAGTGTCTCTCGGACAATCAGGTTAACGGGGGGAGGACAGAGTACCTGACTCAATCGTGCCCCTAATTCATCATTTTGACCATTTTTGTTGTGTTTTCTAAAACAGTTCTGACCAAAATGAAAGTTAGATTAACATGCTTATTCAATTTTTGATTTGAAAATCATGCGAATCAGGCTGTAAGCACTGAAAATTCTCCTTTTGTCGGGTCCAAACATGGTCCTATTTTGAAAGCAAAACAGTTTTTCGAGAAAATAAGTCAACCTCAGTAAAACTTTTGAAAAAAACCGTTTTTGTAGACAATCAATGCTCAACGAGCGTAGAATTTACCCTCGAGATATGCAAACTCGGATCGGAGGTAATGGAAAATTGCCCCTGGCTTAAAAGGGGAAGGGAGGCAACGGAAAGTTGCCCCTGGTTTGAACGGTAGCTCGGGGCAATTTATGGCAATGGAGGGCAACGGAAAGTTGCCCCTTGTTTGGATGATGCCGCGGCATGTTTGTAAGCCAGTCTTTGTCGATGACGATCGGACCCTCGGATGCGGAGGAGTTGAAGACGGTTTGAATCAATATGTGGACACAGTCACCTGGAAGGTGTTGGTGGTTGGACTTCAAGAGGAAGTTAATCGCGCGGCTCCGGGTTACTGCAATCAAGACATCGGATTCGGAGTGGGCGAAAGTGATCAAAACCATGACATGGCCTGAGACGCTATGGAAGCGTTGGGGGCTGGACTTCAGGATGAAGTTGCCTACGTATCCCAAACATGGGAATCAAGCCTTACGTAGTTCCGGTTAAGGTACACTCGGGTATTTTAACCTTCGCTATTTTTAGGCTCTAATTTTTGCCAAGGTGCCCAATGCGGGTTTTCGACCTTGCGAGCTTTGTTCTTTGTTTTCATTTTCTTTTTTTTGCATTTTCATTCTTTTGCTATATATTTTCTCTTTTCTTTTTTTTTTGAATTTTCTTTTTTTTTTGCATTTTTGTATCTTTCTTTTGCTCTAACTTTTGCCTGGGTCGCCCTTACGGGTTTTCGGCCCAGCGAGCCTCTCAAAGTGTAAAAGTGTAGCAAGCCCATGCCAAATGGTTTTGAAATTGAAGCCTCTCTGTATCCAGGAGAGTGGCTGTTGATTCGCAAGAGAACTCATCTTCGGCTCTTCGGGCACATCTGACATCTTTGCCCCCTAGTTTAAAGGGGGGCTTCTGATCTAGCTTTACAAGCTTCTCTTGAAAACACTTGAACTTCTTGATCTGACTCTTTTGCCCCTAGTTCGAGGGTTGCTTTGAATTTGGTCTCACAGGCCTCACGTTGTAGTTAACCGTTGAACATTCTGAGTTTGAGTCCAAGGTTTGAAAATGAGGGGTCGAACCTCGAGGTTGAGAGCGATCCTAGACTGCACAATCTCAAGAGTGATTCCACACATGTCTTCGCAAGACTGCCCAAAATATTTTGTTTTTTTTTGAAAGTTTTTTAAGAAGGCGACCAGGCTTTCGTCAAGACGATTGTAGGACCAATCTGGATCAAAGCTAGGGTCCTTCTCAGTACTCACGCCGACAAGCATGATTTCATTCACTAAGGGCTTAGCACGCCTCTCTTTCTCTCAGATTGATCAAAATTTTGCAAAACCCGAGGAATTCCTCCCTCTTTGTTTTTACCGCAGTGTTCAAAAAGGTTTTGAAAAACTTAGGTCAAAACAATAATTTTTAAAGCACAAAAGAGCAGGCGGAATGCACTGTCACCCCATTCGAATTCTCTGGCACAACTAGCCCAATCATAAATAGTACGTGATCACGATAGCATTTGTTTCATTCAAGTTTCAGTGTAAAGCTGCTCCTGGCAGAGACAGACCCAAAAGAAAGCAAAAAAGAAGTAATTACAAAACAAAACGGTGCTTGAGGCAACAACCCCGAAGTCACCTAGTATTCTTATACAAAAGAGGAACTGACTCATTACAATTAGACAGACCCTTAAGCAAAAAGGACTGACTCAAAATAATGAGACAGACTCAAGACAAATCAAAAGACTGACTCGATACCCAAGTCAGGTTTTACAAAACTAGCATCGGCACGTGCTCAAAAATGCGCGCCAAACGCCGTATCCAAAAATGTACTAGATATTGCCCGCAGGCAGTTGACTCTCAATTACATACTCGCAGTATCGGTGTCCTCGGTATCTGTGTCCTCACAATCCAAGAACTCTGTAGTGACTGATTTGGCCGAGGTAGGCGGGAGGATGACCTTGTTATCGATCAAGTCCTGGACCTCATGACGGAGGCGGAAGCAATTATCAGTGGTGTGGCCAGACTGTTGATGGTACGCGCAGTACTGAGTGGCATCATGGCCTGCTGGAAGGGGTTTGGGGAGGGGCCTAGGATCGAGGGGTGTGAGATGCCCCTTTTTGGCTAAAATCAGAAGTGCCCTAGACAACGGCATGTAGAGAGGATGGAAGGCCCTGCGCCCTCGGGGCAAGTACTTCGGAATTTGAGGACTTTTGCTAGATGCACTAGCGAACGGGTCAGCGGGTGCAGCCTTGGGTTTCTGACCCTTTCCGGATGTAGGGCTGGGAGTGGAAAGAATCTTCTTGGCATGACGGGGCCTATCCCGGTTCTCTGATTGACTGGAACTGCCCTCAGGCGAAGTAGGGAAAGCATCCTCCACAGCTTTGGACATAACTGCGGATATCTGTTGTTTGTTCATTCCTCCGGCTTTCAAAGCCTCTACTGCCCACAGCAGTTGTTCCACGGGATCGACATCCACCTTCACTTTGCCTTTGCCTCTGGCCTCAGCCTGGTGGGAGGTTTGGGTTGGTACTGGTACATCACTGTTGTGGGTGGAGGTCATCTCCGATTGATTGAGCTCGATCACAATCCGCCCCAGTATCGGAGGCTCCTGGGGTTCGAAATTTCCAGCATACGGTGTAACCGGTGGCGAGGTTGACATTCCGTAAACGAGATCCGCCACGGACCTCTGAAGCTCGCCTATCATCCCCATTAACTCAAATGTAGTAGGCTCGCGAGCCTGATAGAATTGAGGGGTCCAGATTGGGTGTGCAGCGGGTGACCTAGGCGGGTGTGGCATATCAACAGTAGCCTCATCTTGTGGGGTGGTTCCTTGACTCGGTGCGGCTGTCATGACCACAATCTCTTCTGAGTTCTGCATCATGTTCGGTCCTGTCTCAGCGAGGAGAAGACACTAACTGTTCTGACTCAACTCTCTGAATCACTGAACTGAAACGGAAAACAAGCAGCATTTCAGCCCCAAATAGATCAAACACGGGCGTAGTCGAACAACTGTACTTTACTACTGAATACTGTTTCCCGAAGTCACTGTCCCAAATCTGAAACTGATTTCCGCAGATATAACTGATTCCCACAAACTGATACTGGTGTCCGCAGGCCGGATGCCCAGATTTGCAAATTGGTATATGCATTCCCCTGTAGAGATACACTCTAAAAGCACATAGCAAGTAAATGAGAGCCAATACACCCCTATGTTGGGGTAGGGTTTCCCTGTCCTATTTTGTCAGGAGCTAGGGTTTCACTATGCACGCAGCGGTTTCAAACAACCTAAATCGGGTAAGCAACCTGTCCTAGTTTGGAATGGTCACTACGGATTCCGACTATGCAACTAGGTCGAATGGTCCAAAAGGGTGCCCCGGTAAAACCGGGGTTTGTGTTCTACATCGGCAGAGCCATAACCGGTCAGCCTTATGGTCATGCCTTGACAAGACAAGCCTCCAGCAAACCGCTCAGGAATAGCAGATGGCCAACACGGTGTCCTAGGCGCACCAATGCACATGCAATGCAAAGAAACACATAAGTGTAGTCAAAACAGGATATCACGAGTTCGAGTCAAGCTCTCTAAATCCCCAGCAGAGTCGCCAGAAACTGTAGCACGTCCCGCGGGGGACCTCGCGCTACAGTTCGGACTCCCTTTTTGTGTCGGTTCTAAATCTGAACCAAAGAGTCCAAATCCGGCAAATCGTTTGAGAAAACAGATTTTTTGAAAAGTAGTGCCAAACATGGACTGCTTTGCCAGATTACAGAGTCGCCACCTAAATATTTTATTTTTGGGAAATTTAGGAAACCCTGACTCGGTGCCGAAGGCCACGTGTCCGTCATAACCAAAGTGGTCTTGGCTCGGGAGCTTGGGTACGATCGGGGAAGGTCAGCTATGAGCACCCCCTTTTGCCCGGTCCGAAGACCGGCCTCTACTAACCATGATATCCGTTTTTGAAAACTTTATGCATTCTTATTCCAGTTATTGACCTAGAATTACTATGTGATGCGCACAACACAAAAGTATAGACTAGATTGCCTAACTTGGAAATAAACATTGCATATCCGTTTTGTCTCGCAAAACGTGTTAGATTTTGCTACTCGCAAGTAGGCTAAAATACGGATTTCAATGAGTTGTTCCGACTCAGGCAATCCAACCTTCACCCACAGGCATTCAAACAGTTTATCATGTAAGCACTTAGCCGCATGGTAAGCATACTATCATGGTAAACATTCACACGCATGCGATATGCTAAAGCCATAAAAACTTACATCGTACTCCGTGCCAAAACAGTAAACTGGTTAGCAAACATGCATGACCTAGTTCATGTTAAATGGCTAATGCGACACATGCAGAAGTGCAATCTAGAGTAGGCTCGGCTAACCCTAAACATGGCATGTGGAATGCGCGAATAGCACGTATTCAATTTTGGAATTGAAAGTACAATGCGGTTTGTATGATGTGCCGAGCCCGATGTATGTAAACAAATGCATGAATGCTCGCATGCATTGCATAAGGTATGCTAAAATAAACGTGCCCTAATCTACCATTGTAAGGTGTAAATAAAAGGGAAGAAAGAAATGGGGTTGGAAGACATACACCCACTCACACACACTTATTACATTTTGCCCTCACTGAGGGACCAAATAAATATACAAAACCAACAAATAATTAACTATTCTAGCTAATTAGATATTACAAATTAACTAAATTAATTAAATAAATTAATTAATCTAATTAAGCATTAAATGCCTCGAGGAGGGTCGATCAGGTGCTACCGGACTCGCCGAATCACACCGCCGCACGGGTTGCCTCTGCTTTCTCGCTCTTCAACTCGAAAACTCCCAAAACCAGAATGCCTCTCGAGCACCGAGAAGCATCATCGGCTCGAATGAGGGCCACCGGTGAGGAAAATTTCCATCGGCATCAATTCTCTTATGTCCGCAAAAGGGCGCTCGGTCGGCACTAAAAGGTGCTTGGCACACAAACTGTTTCAAGAAAACCCGTGAATCGACAAAGAAGAGAGGGAACAAAAGGCAAGGCAGTGCAATTCAAGGTATATATGCACTAAACACATCCCAAATCATGCTACGAACTTAAGAGGGCGTGTGCCTCGATTCCCGGGCCACCAATCGCGCATTTTCATGCGTGATGGCCCTAAAAACCAAGTGTGCAAATTCAATGTCAAATGCATGCAATGCAAACAAGGGTGCCAAACCTCTATCAAACTCACTTCAAGAGGCTTGGCATGCATGGTACCAATGTAACCCTAAGCATGTCATCTAGCATACAATATGGCAATGCAAGCAAGCTAAGCATGTTAGGCATACAACCTAAGCAAGGAGACATGCAAGCCAAGCAAGGAAGTGAACTAAAATATGAATTGGGCAGCTCCCAATTGGCCTAAAATCGGGTCAAGTGCTAAGTTATGAGGGTCCAAACACATGCAAACATGCAAGCATTCATGGGCCTACATTTAAACATAACAAACAACATTCAAGCATGCCTAAGGAGGCCAAACATGGACTAACTAGCATGCAACTTAGGCTCTGAGATTTATGCAAAACACGATGCCAAATCATGCAATAAATCAAGCCAATTAAAGTATACAAATGGCCTAGGTCTAAGGCAAGTCAAAGAGGGCATTGAACCACACCTATGCAAGGCACTCGTGGCATGCACTTAACAACTCAAAACAGATTTAGAGCATGTTAAAACAAGGCCAAATAGACCACTTAGATGGCATCTAAGAAGCTTAATCTAAAGGCATGCATCAAAGCTAAAACAAGGAGCATTAAGCACATACTTTTAAAGCATTGAAGAGGCATGCTAAGCAATCAAATGAGCACGTATGATGGACTGAAATGACATGTAAAACAGCCTCAAATCATCAAAACCATGCAAGTAACGCACACTACATGTTCATGCTCTTAAGGCTCACAAGCCCAAATGCAAAGAGGCCATGAAATGCAAGTCAAGACCATCCCAAACACTTATGGACAGACCCTATTCATGGCAAAATGAACACATATTCTTCACAAATGCAAGCCTAAAACATGCTATAAACTAAGGCATACAACCTAGCACATGTTAAGGCATACAAGAGCATTCCAAGACAACCATACTAAGCAAGTATAGGAGGCCTAAACCAACTTACAAACATGTTATATTATGACAATATAAGCATGGTAAACAACCAAAGCATGCTCAATACATAAACAAACATGAAGCTCCAAAAGGAAGCCAAATCTTGCCCTTTTTAAGGACATCAAGGAGAGGGGGTGACCTCTCCTTTCTAGGACTTTAGCACCATCTCCACCACTGAAATCTCTCAAGATTTCAGTGGTGGAGAGGCCTACACACAAGTCCCGGAGCTCTCACAAAATGGCACAAAAAAGGCCCTTTTCAAGGCCTAAAAGGGGTCCAACTTGCTCAAACCCCACAACACTCTTAATATGTATTAAAGAGGGCTTAAAAACAGAGATTTTATGTGTTAATCACTAGGCACAAAAACTGTTTTAAATAGGGTAGAAAGGAGGTGCAAGAATGGGGGAAAATGGGGGTTAGTAGCTTACCCTTGAAGACCTCTTCAACAATGGTGGTAGGGCTGCCTCCTTAAGCTCCAAAACCAGCCAAGAACTTCACAAACCAGCTGCTGGAGTCTTAGTTTCAAGGAGAATGGTGAAACACTAGGTGTTTTAGTGCAATAGTAAGGCACTAAACACCTAGTCAACAAAGGAAAAAGAGAGATATGGAAGTGTATCTAACTTAACCCTAGAAAAACCAGAGCTTCAGCCTTCTAACAATGGCAAAAGCTCTGAAAAAGTCTCACCCTCAAGCCAAGAGGGAGAGCTTTCCTCTTATAGAGCTTGTAAACTTACAAGCTAAGCAAACAAGACCTCATCCCTCCATACACGTGTATGGAGGGGAAGCAAATGCTCAAAAGCTGTCTGAAAATATCTCAGAAAGCAAGTGCACAGTGGTCGGCTGGGCAAATTGGTCATTTCGCCCAAAATAGTGCCGACCGGCACAAAATAGTGCCGACCGGCACAATATAGTGCCGGTGACAACTACAGCCAGCCGGTAGCCTCTAGCCCCAGCCGGTGGTGTGTGGGGATGCCTCAGAAGGCATTCCCTGCCCCTCAAAGGCAAAACACAAGTGTTTGGTGCAAAACCAAGCACAAACGGTCGAGTTCGGAGGTCCTGAGGCACGGCGCGCAAGCCGAGAACTCCGGGAACTCCAAACGAACACAACTATGGATAATCACCGAGTGTTCCAACGGTGACGTCCAAGTCTTGAGGACGGTCAAAAATGGGGTGTCTACACCTTGAGCCAAGAGAAGAGCATTCTCTTTATAGGCAACAAAGACTTACAAACTAAGTCATCCAAGGGCTCATCCCTCCATACACGTGTATGGAGGGAAACAAGAGCTAAACAGCTGTCTAAAAATATCTCAGAAAGCAGCTGTAAAGTGGTCGGCTGGGCAAAATGGTCATTTTGCCAAAAAGAGTGCCGACTGCACAAAAGCAAAGGCCGACCGGCACAATATAGTGCCGGTGGCAACACCAGCCAGCCGGTGGCCTCTAGCCACAGCCGGTGGTATGTGGGGATACCTCAGAAGGCATTCCCTGCCCTTCCAAGGCAAAACACAAGTGTTTGGTGCAAAACTAGACACAAAACGGTCAAGTTCGGAGGTCCTGAGGCAGGGCGCGTAGCCGAGAACTCCGGGAACTCCAAACAAACACAAACATGGATAATCACCGAGTATTCGAGCGGTGACATCCAAGTCTTGAGGACGGTCAAAAATGGGGTGTCTACAGATGGCCTTGATTTTGGAAGGGTCGACCTCGATGCCCCTTTGTGTAATCAGAAACCCCAACATTTTTCCCACTGTAACACAAAATGTACACTTCTGAGGGTTTAGTCGCAACCGGAATTCCCTGATCCTTTGAAAAAATTTGTGCAAGGCGGTGTAGTGGCCCTCTCTTTCTTTGGATTTGACAATCATGTCGTCCACGTACACCTCAACCTCTTTGTGGATCATGTCGTGTAATATTGTGGTTGCGGCCCGTTGATAAGTAGCTCCAGCGTTCTTCAACCCAAATGGCATAACTCTATAGCAGTATGTCCCCTACGGGGTGGTGAATGCAGTCTTTTCCCGGTCTTCTGGCGCCATCACTATTGGTTGTAGCCTGAGAAGCCATCCATGAATGAGAGTAAAGCATGCCCCGCTGTGAAATCCACCAACTCATCGATGTGCGGTAGGGGAAAGTCGTCCTTCGGACTAGCTCTATTCAAATCCCTGAAATCTACACATACCCGGATCCTGCCATCTTTCTTCAGCACCGGAACAATATTGGCCAACCAAGTCGGGTATTCTGATACCAACAGGAAGCCTGCGTCGATTTGCTTGGTGACCTCTTCCTTAATCTTGAGAGCCCAGTCCGGGCGGATCCTCCTGAGTTTCTGTTTGACAGGTCGGGCTTTGGGGTCAAGGGGGATCCGATGCTGTACAATCTCAGGATTGATTCCAGGCATGTCTTCGTAGGACCACACGAAAACATCTTTGAAATCTTTTAATAAAGCGACTAAGCGCTCGCGTTCCTCCGAAGACAATGTGGACCCAATCTGGACCAGCCGCGGGTCCTCCTCAGTACCAATATTCACGGTAGTGATTTCATCCATTAAAGGTTTAACAAATCTCTCTTGCTCTTGCTCAATTAAACGTTGCAAAACCGGAGGAACTTCGTTCTCGTCGTTTTCATCAAAGTTTTGAAAGTCTGAATTAATGCAATAAATCAAGGGCACAGAAAAGTACTCAGAAACCACAGTTACTTGACTCTCATTAAGCACATCCAAATCGTCCGATTCATTTACAACAGACTCAAATGAAAAGGAAAAAGACGACCTAGACAAGACTGTGGTATCCGGGTTATCATCCCCAGGATTACTAGATTCAGACTCAGTCGAGTTGGAACCTGATTCCGACTCATAAGACTCGGTGGAATCAGATTCCGACTCACTACCTGACCCGGTGCTGCTGGACAAAAATCCCTCCTCGTATTGCCAAGTGAGAGAGGGTGCGATAGATGCATCCAAGATAGTCGCTGGTAAGCCCGCAGCCGTTTCATCCCCAATCATGGAAACCGAGAAGTTATCCCCCAAGCACTTATGGTCGATCGGAGGATCAGAAAGTAGACATGCCAGTGCTACCCCCATTTCAAATTCTGTGCCCTCAGGATCCACTGCCTTACACTGCTCAACCTCAGTTGATGGGTCTGTCTACTCTGTGGCAACGTCATCCCCGGATAGTTGCAGGTCAAAGAAGATCTCGAAACCTGGCACGCGCTTCTTCTCCGCGTTTAGCCACGGCTTTGGGAAGCCGTAAAATGGAAAGTCCTCCCCCTCCCGGACGAAACGTCCGTTCAGGGTGCCCTGGATGGGCCTATGCATTAATTCAAAAGGCTTCCCAGCCTGCTTCGCTCTGGCTCTTCCGGCCATTTCTTTTCCCTTCCTCACCCAGTCCTCTTTGGTGGGCAGATAACCCAAACCAAAGGTATGAGGGTTGTATGGCACTTCGGCCAATGTTGCAACGCCTTTCCAGCCGCTCCTTCCTAATCCCATCCCGGGGATATGTTGTAGCTTGTTCATGAGGTAGACAGATTGAGCACTGACGTACACTCCCTCATTCATAGCCATAATATTCTGCACCGCCCAGGCCTCAGCCAAAGTGAACCCTGATAAGAAAACATCCTCTGTGCCATGCTCGATTTCCAAGACAGGTGTGGACACTTCTGGCGGCGGATGGATTGATGAATTCCCGAAGACAATCTCCACCCCCTTCCCGTGAGGGTACTTCAACATCTGATGTAGAGTGGAAGAGACTGCCTTTACTTGGTGCAACCACGGCCGCCCCAAGAGTAGATTGAAGGTTGCGGGAACGTCCAAGACATGAAATTCAATGTTATGTTGTCCCGGACCAACCTGAGTCTGAATTTTGACAGTCCCCATCACTTCCCTGCTAGTATTATCATATGCTCTGATCACCTGAGTATTTGGCACGAAGTCCGCGGGCTTCAACCCAATTGCATACGCTGTTCTGGCTGGGCAGACATTGATGGCAGACCCGGTATCGACAAGTACCACCGGTATCCACTTGTCTCTACATTCCATGGAAACGTAGAAGGGTTTGTTATGATTTGTGCCCTCAGGCGGTAGTTCTTTGTCTGAAAAGGTTAATGCCGGGGAACCTCCTCCCGGAAAGACCAGCCCAACCAGCTGCTCTAGTGTAGTATCTATAGAGAGTTTGGCCTTGTCCATGGCAGATAGGACAGCCTGTCTGTGTACTCGCAACACCATAAACAGTTCTCAGATGGAGATGTCTGCTTGTATTTTCTTTAATTGCTTGAGCACAGCTTCTTCTTCAATTTGTTTCTCTCTCTGTTTCTCAACTTCCTTGTCTTTCCCGGATGCCTCAGGTTGGTCTAAGTGCGGGGGCTTAAAATACCACCCACTTCTTGTCATATGAGCGACCTTGTCGATATACCAGATATCATCTGGTTGATTATTCCCCCAATCCTCATCCGTGTGGGCAAGACATAAATCATCGTCTTCCCACCACATTCCGTCGGCAGCCGACAGACACCTGTCCGGCTCCGGTATGACCGTACTCGCAGCACCTTCAGTCCTTATGCCCGCAGCATTTTCTGTCCCCATGCACACAGCACTCTCGACCCCCACGTGGGCCTTAGCTTTTCTAATTCTCTCGGAATCCTCAAATCTTTGTTGTTCCAACTGCATCAGTACAGCTGGTTGTTCAATACTCCTTGCATTTACAATGCCCAAGTTCTGAGCGAAATTCTTAGTCTTGGCGCTCCGCGTGTAGCCTCGACTCTCGGCCCTTCCGGCCACCACTGATACTCTCGCCCCTGCCGGGCCCTGTTTTGGTTGATATTCTACAATGTCTGGTTGATCATCTAACCATCCGGTAACTTCTGCCGACTCCTCATACTCGAACCAGTTGATTGCCGCATCCCCTGATTCTTGGTCATTGAAGAACTGGAGGTTGGCAAGGTCCTCTCCCACAGCTGTTAGATCATCCGTTCCCCGTTCAGATCTGTCCCCCCGTATTACACATAATTCTGCTCTTTCTGGCAGCCCCACACTCAGTTCAGACTGACCCACTGACTGGATGTATTCACTCGGATCGTAGACCCCTCCAGCGAGATTCCCATACTGTTCAACCCCAGATTCAACAACCCCACTTTCCTCTGAAATCTGCCCTGTCCCATCCTTGGTGGTCACCACCATCGGCTCAGATTGGGTCGTGGAGATGTCCATCATGCACAAGTCAGTGCAGACAGGAAGGATCACCTCCGGCTTAGGTAGGTGGGATGGAGTGAGATAGATACTAGGATCGTAAGACGCGACCCCAGTTTAGATGAAGTTGATTCTATTGGGAGGAGGAGCTTGGTTATGTGGTGGGAGAGGATTTGTTGTGATGTTGGGTTTTTCAGGAGGCGCGATCACTTGCTTGTCAATAAGATCCTGGATCTCATGACGCAATCTAAAACAACGGTCAGTGTCGTGACCATGCTGTTGGTGATACGCGCAGTATTTTGCCGGGTCATAAGAGGGAGGGAGTGGATTTGGCAGTGGCCTCGGCTCTAGGGGCGTCAAATGCTTCTTCCTGCCCAGAGCTTTGGACAGGGGCATATATAGAGGGGTGAAGGTTCTTTGGCCTCGGGGCTGATATTTGGTGTTTTGGGTATTGCTTCCAGATGCGCCAGAGAAAGGCGTGGCTGCCATGGGTCTTGGGGGAGGGGGAATGGTGGTGACCATGCTCATCTCTGAAGCTCGTGCAGTTGCAGTGCCACTCGGGCCTGTGTTGTTATTACGGTTGAAAGTCCTTCTAGGTTGCTCCCTATCCTGGTCGATCAAACCTTGTTTCATGGCATCCTCGATCTGCACCCCCATCTCGTGTAAATCTAAGAAGGTGGGAAAAGGAAGTACAATCATCTTCTACATCAACTTTGGTTGGAGATTGCACATAATCATCCTGATTTTATCTTTGTCTGTAGGCCTCAAGGTCATCATCGATGCCTTCGCCCTCCATCGAGTTACGAAATCTAAGAAAGTCTCATTGGGTTCCTTCCTCGTTGTTTCGAGATCACGAGTTGTAATCTCAATCTGTGTATTGTGCGAGTACTGTGCAACAAAGGCCTCAGCCATTTCGTCCCAGCTTCTTTTTACCTCATTCTCTAACTTCGCGTACCAGATGGCGGCCACACCCGATAGGGTTCGGCCGAACAGCAAAAGCTTTTGTGGTCAGGTCAGGCCCATTGGCCGCAGGATATCTGAGTATAGCCGAAGATGGATCATGGGGTCCCCGGACCCGTCAAAGCTGTCAATTTGTGGCATCTTGAACCTATCGGGCAATGTCATGGCCACGTCGGTGTATCCGTCCTCGATGTCCGGAATGGCCTTCACTCCTTGTGATTTTTTAAAAAGCTTCTCAAGCTTACTCAGTTTTAGAGCTGTATGGTCCATTTTGAACCCAAAGGGAGAGTCTGGGTGGTTGGGTGTATGGGTCTTGGACAGTTGAGACGGAAGCGGGGGCGGAGCTAGCCCCGTTGGAAGGTTTGTGTCCTCTTGGATGTTCTGGACATTTGGCACGGTGTTCTGGGTGTTTGGCAGAGCATTACTCGATGAGGTGCCCCGCCAGTAATGGGGCCTCCGTGGAGGAGGAACTCGATGTGAAGCAGATGTCGATTCTCATTGTTGCAATCTAGTGATTAGCTCGGCCTGCTGGGCCATGATTGTAGATTGTTGCTTGGAGAACTCTGCTTGGCGGGCGCGTCCTCTTGCATCTGCCTCATGCTCTCTGCATTTGGCGCATTAGGGCCGCCATCCTCGACGATTTTGTCGATCCATCCGATCGACCGGTATGTCTATTTCTATAGCAACAATTGAGACCTCGGCCCCATCGCCTTTGATGGAGTAACCCATCGCTCGCAACCTCGTTTACGACACACTGCGCTTCCTTGGCTTTCTCTTGACAACGGGGGGTAAAGAATAGAACACAGGATGTCCGTCAACCAGATCCTCAGATCGATTGAGTCGACGACCTCGTGTCCAAAGTGCTTGGAGAATGTCTACTGGGTCGGAAGCAATGGTGCTAAAACTGCCCCTAGCAAAAGATAAATAAAGCGAAAAGGAAATAAATAACCAGATAAATGAACAGCATGACAGCTTAAAATAAACACACAACACACAGTCGGGCATACAACACACGGTTGATAAGCTGAAAACACACTGTCTCCAAATACTGATCACTGTCCCTGAATCACCGTTCCCAAAAGACTGAATCTGATACCCGCAGATAACCGATTCTCAAATACTAACTGATGCCTGCAGGCCTGATGCTCCAAACTTGCAAACTGATACATGCATTCCTGTAGAGACGCACTCTAAAAGCACATAACAGATAAGTGAGAGCCAAAACACCCCTATGTTGGGGTAGGGTTTCCTTGTCCTATTTCGTCAGGAGCTAGGGTTTTACTACACACGCAGTGGTTTCAAGCAACCTATATCGGGTAAGCAACCTGTCCTAGTTTGGAATGGTCACTACGGATTTCAATATGCACTAGGTCGAATGGTGAAAGAGGGTGCCCTTTGTGTTCCCATACTGGCAGAGCCTATAACCGGTCAGCCTTATGGTCATGCCTTGACAAGACAAGCCTCCGGCAAATTGTTCAGGAATAGCAGATGGCAAACACGGTGTCCTAAGCGCACCGATGCAAATGCAATGCAAAGAAACACACAATTGTAGTCAAAACCAGATATCATGAATTCGAGTCAAGTTCTCTAACTCCCCAGCAAAGTCACCAGAAACTGTAGACAGGTCCGCGGGGGACCTCGCTACAGCTCGAAATCGATTTTGTTGTCACGGTTCTTAATCTTGAACCAAAGAGTCCAAATCCGAAAAATCGTTTTGAGAAAATAGATTTTTGAAAGAAGTGCCAAACATGAACTGCTTTGCCAGATACAGAGTCGCCACCTAAATATTTTATTTTTGGGAAATTTAGGAAACCCTGACTTGTTTGCCTAAGGCCACGTGTCCGTCATCACCAAAGTTGCCTCGGCTCGGGAACTTGGGTACGATTGGGGAAGGTCACTTCGTGAGCACCCCCGCTCGCCCGATCAAAGATCGGCCTCTACTAACCATGATATTTATTTTTGAAAACATTGTGTGTTCTTATTCCGGTTATTAGCCTAGGTTACTAGGTGATGCGCACAGCATACAAGTATAGACTGAGTCGTCTGAATTGGAACAAAACACTTCATGTTTGTTTGTGAAAATGGTTTGGTACTCGCAAGCAGGCTTAAAATGCGGATTTTGCCACCCTCGGGTGGGCTTAGAAAACATGATTTTGCCATTGTCTAGTGGGCTTAAAACAAACATTTGATGAATTGTTCTAATCCAAATAACCCAACCTTCATCCACAGGCATTCAAGCAGTTATATCACATAAGCATTTAGCCTCATGGTAAGCGTGCTATTCATGGCAATCACTCACACGCATGCAAGGATGCTAAATCATAAAACTCATCGAGTATTCCAAGCCAAAACAGAAACCGATTAGAAATCCATGCATGATCCTAAGTATACAGAAATGCCTAATGCAACACATGCAAAAATGTAACTATAGCAGGCTCGGCTATTTTAAACATGGCATATGAGACGCAACAGCTAACATGTATTCAACTTAGAATTGAAATACAAATGCAGTTAGTATGCATGCAAGACAAATGAATGAATGCAAACATGCTATCATACTGTATGCTAATTGAAACATGCCCTAATTTAACCATCATAAGCTGGTAAATAAAAGGGAAGAAAGACGTGGGGTTGGAAGACATACATCACACTCACCCACACTTATTACAATTATACCCTCGCACAGAGGGTCCAAAAGAATAATATACAGTCCCGAATAGTACAGTCCAAATAAATAATACAGTCCAAAATATGTACAAACCCCTAATTAATTTACAAATTAACTAAGAAAAATAATAAACTGGCATGCAAGCCAGAGACTATCTTGACTCTTCTTCAGATGATGAATGATGCATGTCCGGGTTGCCTTCGCGCGGAAATCCACTGTGATGCCCCAATTAACCTCTGTTTTGCAATAATTTTTGGAAAGTGCGCTAAGCCTCGGAAGACTGCTGATTCTTGATTTGCTGCAACAGAGAGTAGGAAAGGGGCATGGCAATGTATTTTCACATATGTATGCATGCCTCGATCCTCGTGCCATCAATCACGCATCTCGATGCATGATGGCCAAGGAGTCGAATTGCACTACTCAATGTAGAATGAATGCACATGAAAACACAACAAGACCTAACTCCATCATGGATAATCCGGAGTGTTGGTGACCGGGAAATTGAGATATGTTCCGTCACTTGGAGTACGAAACGCACCTCGTTTCCCGTGCCCGGGCTAACTCCTATCCCGAACACAATGCAATATGCATGATATGCATGAAATGCAACTAAGATACAACCTAACATGCACAATGCTATGAAATGGCATATACGATGCACGAGGTAACATGGCATACGCAATGCGCTAACATACAGCCTAGCATACCCAATGCTATGGAATGAAATGGCATACACAATGCATAATGGACTTACACCAACATGAGTGGACCTCTGCCACACTCACATAAGAGGCCATTAGATGAAAATGAGACACTCGAAATGCGTGCATACGTGCACGCAAACCGAGGACCGACCCTAAGGCACGAATGCCACTCTAACATGACATGGCAAAGCATGGAATATGGCATACTATCATGCAAATTTCAGAGGCAATAAATGATGCAAAACAGCCCCGAAAGATGGCAAAATGACACCCGATGCATGGAATAGGTCCCGAAACATGAAAATAGGCATACCGAATGACCTATAACTATGCAATGCATGCATTATTTGAACATGGAATGTGAAGATAGAGTCAAGAAAGCCCAAAAATAAGCATGTTTACAGTTCTAAGCAAGGTCAAACAGCGAACGCAAATGGGGCTAAACTAGCATGCAAAAATGGCCCCGAAAGCAAGATAATGAAGCAAGTGCAAGCTTCTGACCCAAAACAGAGAAGGGCCCTTCTACAATGTTGAAGAAGGGGCCAAAATATGATGTTTTAAAGTTTACCACAAGTCACAAAAACAGACACAAGTATGGAAAAATTCTCATGCAAAAAGTAGGCCTAAAGGAGGACAAAGAAGTAAGCGATGCATGATGGCCCCAAAAAGATTAAGGTCCTTCAACAAAGTTGAAGAGGGACCTAAAATATGACCTTTTACAGTTTATGGTCAAACCCAAAACAGTGTACAAGCATGTTCAAAATACTATGCAAGATAAGGCCAAAAAGAGAGCTATAACACAAAGTATAAAAAGGATGCTCCAAAAAACAAAATATCCTTAATGAAAGATGAAGAGGGGGTCAAAATAAGGTCATTTATAGTTCAGACCAGAGCCCAAAAACAGAAGCATAAGAGGCTAACAAATCATGCAAAAATGGGGCCAAAAGGAGGATATAAAGGCAAGTGGCAAAAGGGGACCCCAAACAGTGATGAGCCCTTCAACAATGTTGAAGAAGGGCTCAAAATAACTACTTTAAAGTTTACAACATTCCTCAAAACAGTTCATACATAAGCCAAAAATAATGTGCAAGAAAATGGCATATTAGGGAGATAATGAAGCAAGTGCAACAAGGAGGCCTCAAACAGTGAGAGGCCCTCAATCAGACATGGAATATGGCTCAAAATAAGTATATTTATAGTTAGGGTCGGAGCCCAAATATGCAAGCACAAAGAGTTAAGATATTGGACAAGATAAGTCCAAAAAGAGGGGAAATGAACTTACCCTTGTAGCCTAGTCTTTGACATCTCCTAGGCACAAGAAATGGTGCTTCCTAAGCTCTGGAAAGTTGCTCCAAGTGGCTGGAATGGAGGTGGTGGTGTGGTGTTAGATGATGGTGAAGAAATGGTGTATGGTTTAGGAGGTTTGAGTGCTTGAAGTGAGGGAGGGAGGGGGATGCAATATAGGAGCTCAAAGGGAATTTTTCTAACCATTTGCAAGGGGGTTGGGGCCGCTGTATATCTAGGCAAAAGGGGAAGAAAAAGGGGGGGAAAATGGAGGGGAAATGACTTCAAGTTTCCCTCAAAAAAAATGGCCCCCCGGATGCAAAATCTGGGGGGAAAAGAGATGTAATTTTGAAGTGAACAGGATGCAAGGAATCTCGCCGGCCAACTATTGAGGTTGCAGGTGGCCGGCCGGCTCTCCCCATGGCCAGCCGGCCAAGGGTCAAAAGGGCCAAGTGTAATTACTGGCTGGCCACCATAGATTGGTGGCCTCCCATGTGTGCTCAACATAACCCTGTGGTCAAAAATTGGCAACTGTGAACCAAAAGAGAGAACAACCCACTTTTCAAAGGGGTTTAAAAGGTTCAAAAGGAATTACTGGCCGGCCACCAAATATTGGTGGCCTCCTAGATGTGTACATCACAAATATGGGGTTTAGGGTGCAAGAAAATGGCCCAAGGGTGGTCAACATTGGCTTTGAAATAGGAAGAAACAGGCGACGGAGGGCGATGAAGGAATATAACTGGTTACTGAAACAATTACTGGCCTCCCACCCTTCTATGACCTTCCTGGTGATGAAACAGAGGTCCCTTCCAAAAATGAACACAAACCGATGCAAAATGAAGGTTCGGGGGCCGAAACGCGCAGCCCAGGGCCCCGAAAATCGACTGTTAGGCACCGGGAGTGGTATTCGACCACAAAGTTGATCTCTCGGACCACAGTGTCCCTCAAAAGGGATTAAATAAGATGCATGCCAAAAACCAGAGCAAACGGAGGTGGTTAGGCGGTCCCGAACCGAGGCACTCGGCCTGACGGCTCCGAAAAGCGGGAACCGGGCTCCGAAATGGGCAAAATGGCCTATGACCATGAAATGTAGCCCACGGCCACTGAGAGATGATGTACGAGACCTCTCCCTCCCTTTGGGAAGAGAAATAGAGAAAACCGAGCCTGGTTCGCAAACCGAGGCAAAGTACAGAAAAAGCCCGGAAGTTCGGAGGTAAGGCTCATGGTCGAGACTCTGAAACCTCTGGACGAGCACGATATGCAACATCACCAAGCGCTCAATCGGTGACGTCTGAGTCTTAAGGTCGGTCAAAAATGGGGTGTCTACACCGATCGATTGGCCGAACATCCCTCGGTCATCCTCCCAGTTGACCAATGCACTACAATAAATTACACTTTTAGCGACTAAATTTTTAGTCATCGAAAATTTTTGCTGACTAAATTTTTTGGTCGCCATCTTTGTCGTTGGATGATTTTCGGCAAAGGTATTGGCGACAAATTTTTTTTGTCGCCGAAAGTCACCAATTGGCGACTAAAAATTTAGTCGCTCAATGTTTTCAATAAATGTGCTTTTTTGTTTTAGTGACTAAAATATTTAGTCGCCAAAAACCGTTGGTTTCTTTTTGGCTACAAATTATTTAGTCGTTAGAAACGTAGCACTCCTTTTTGGCTACCAACTTTTTAGTTGCTAAAATCATGGTGCTCCTTTTTAGCTACTAAATTTTTTGGCCACCAAAAACTTTCATTTTTTTTGGCTACTAACTATTTAGTCACCATGAACTAACTTTGTTACACTTCATTTTACATTTTCAATTTAATACCACTACATTACTAATCTCATTCAATTGTACTATACTAATAAATTCATCCAACAAACTAGAAAGAACATATCTAAGCTAATGGCGGACCAACATGGAAGAAGGATTGAAGGTGGAGGATGGCAACCGGTGGTACGTTGGCATGGCGGATAACGTGAGTGGAACAGTAAGTCAGTCACAATTATACATTCTATTTTTGTGGATAACCTTCCAGAATCCATGGGGACCAGAGGGCTATACAACATCTTCTCTAATTATGGGATAGTCATGGATGTTTTCATCCCAAATAAGAGACGCAAGATGACAAGATCTTGCTTTGGGCTTGTAAGATATAACTGTTCTGTAGCAGCAGACATAGCAGTTCAAAAGGCACATGGGCTTTGGTGTGATAACAGAGCATTGAGAGTTAAGATGGCAGATTTTGGCAAGGAGTCTGGTCCATAACCCAGATTGAACCAAGCACCACAGACCAGAAAAGTCATAGTTGCTAATATCACACATACTGTTGGCCATCAAAGGAACAGATCTTTTGCTGAGGTTGTGAGTGGCAGAGGAGCTCAAACAAATGCAATCCGAACTATTAAGGCTTATGAGGAAGGTAATGGTTGGTTGTATGAAAGTGTGGTAGTAAGATTAAAAGCATCCTCATCAATGGATACTTTTAAGGAGGACATCGCTAGGAGAGGCTTTGAGGAAGTAACGGTCAGATGGGAGGGGTGGAAGAGATGTGGTTCTCTCATTCAAATCAATTGCAGATATGAAGGACAAACTTCAGAGAATGCAGGTTTGGCTCAATGCTTGGTGTGATTCAGTCCAAGAATGGTGACAAGGGTTGGTTATTGAACAAGAAAGATATGTCTGGCTTAGTTGTTATGGTGTCCCGTTGAATTTATGGAGTTTTAAAACATTTAGTAGTATTGGGGAAACTTGGGGAGCAGCGCTCGCCATTGATGAGGATACACTTTGGCTTAATTTGCTTCATTGTGGTAAGGTGAAGATATCCACGTCCAGTATGGAGTCTATAAACCATATCATAAACCTGGAGTGCAAAGGTACACTATACCCAGTGAGGGTTTGTGAGGAACAAATAATAGTTTCTAAATCAACGTCTGATCAGTGTACATCTCAACCCACTGAATGGAAGAACGCAGGGAAGAAAATTTCAGAGGCACTTGCAGATGACCAACTTACAGACATAACTAGTAGACATGAGATAGAAGATGATGATGTGGACATCCAGCTGGGCAAGAAAGAAGACTTAAGAGATGAGGTGGTTGGAGAGGGGAATAGTGTCTTACCTGCTAACTCAGACGAACTGGACGGGGATGAAAGATTGAGTGATGTCTCTGCTGTTGCTGAAACAGATATGATGAAGGATGGGTCTGAGGAAGGTGGCGCATGCGTAAGTCAACCAGCAAGGGTAGGGCTGAGCTATGAGCAATATGATGATGGTATTAGGCGTAGGGTAGACGCTGAAGTATACACCTCGGGGTTTATTAGAAGTTTGAGTGGGTCCGATTGTAATCGGCAAGGTATTCATCTTGAAGTGGATCTTAATCGGGCCCAATTAGCAGGTGGTCTAGCTGGGTCGGCCCTTAGATCTGATGGGCTGGTTCAATCTCACCATAATAATCCTCAACATGGCTTTGAAGGATTGGCCCATAGTTTTGCTGGGCAGGTTCAGATTCATCACTACAACCCACAAGGTCCATCTATTTATTCGGCCCATCATTTACAAATTTCCTCTTGTCCAGCTAGCAAGGAGAAACTGAAAGCAAAAGACGGATCAGTATCATGAACTCAGCTTTAGAAAAAGCAAACTATGGGGAAGTTCGGGGTGAACAAGAGATTGGGGGCATCATCTTTGAACTTAAGGAAAGTGTAGACGTCCCCGAATGCCCCCGGGAGGGATGAGTCCCTTGTTCCGTTCATCTTGGGCTCACTACAGTTCAGGACTCAATTTGTCACGGTTCGTAATCTGAACCAAAGAGTCCAAATCTGGCAAATCATTTTGAGAAAACAGATTTTTTTGAAAGAAGTGCCAAACATGGACTGCTTTGCCAGATACAAAGTCGCCACCTAAATATTTTATTTTGGGAAATTTAGGAAACCCTGACTCGTGCCTAAGGCCACATGTCCGTCATCACCAAAGTTGCCTCGGCTCGGGAACTTGGGTACGACTGGGGAAGGTCACTTCGTGAGCACCCCCGCTCGCCCGATCAAAGATCGGCCTCTACTAACCATGATATCTAGTTTTGAAAACATTATGCATTCTTATTCCAGTTATTAGCCTAGATTTACTATGTGATGCGCACAGCATACAAGTATAGACCAAGTCGCCTGAATTGGAACAAAACATTTCATGTTTGTTTTTTTGAAAGATGGTTTGCTATTCGCAAGTAGGCTTAAAATGTAGATTTTGCCACCCTCGGGTGGGCTTAGAAAAAAATGGTTTTGCCACTATCTAGTGGGCTCAAGACTCGCAGTCAATGATTTGTTCCAATCCAAATAACCCAACTTTCACCCACAGACATTCAGGCATTTATATCACATAAGCATATAGCCTAAGGTAAGCATGCTATCATGGCAGTCACTCACACACATGCAAGGATGCTAAAGCATAAAAACTTACAGAGTACTCCAAGCCAAAACAGAAGCTAATTAGAAATCCATGCATGATCCTAACTATACAAAATGCCTAATGCAACACATACAGGAATGCAACTAAGATAGGCTTGGCTATTCTAAACATGGCATATGGAATGCTACAGCTAACACGTATTCAACTTAGAATTGAAATACAATGCATTGAATATGATGCGCCAAGCCCGGTGCATGCAAAACAGATGAATGAATACAAACATGCTATCATATTGTATGCTAATTGAAACATGCCGTAATCTAACCATCGTAAGCAGGTAAATAAAAGGGAGAAAGACGTAGGGTTGGAAGACATACATCACACGCACGCACACTTATTACAATTGTGCCCTCGCTCGGAGGGTCCAAATAAATAATACAGTCCCGAATAAACAATACAGTCCCAATGAGTACCAAATCCTAATTAATTAACAAATTAGCTAAGGAAAGCAGTAAATAAGCATGCAAGCTAGGGACTGCCTCGGCTCTGTTCCGCATGATGGATGATGCATGTTTGAGCTGCCTTGCGCAGAAATCCACTGCGATGCCCCAATTAGCCTCTGTTTACAGTTAAGGCCGGAATGTTGCGCGAAGCTCCAAAAGATTGCCGGTTTTTTATTTGCTGCAACAGAGAACATGAAAGGGGCATGGCAATGTATTTTCACATATGTATGCTTGACTACTCTTCAGGGAGCGTAGTCCTCGATCCTCGTGCCACCAATCACGCATATCGATGCATGATGGCCGAGGAGTCGAATTGCACAATTCAATATGAAATGAATGCACATGAAAACATAACAAGGCCTAGACTCCATCATGGATAATCCGGAGTGTCGGCGACTGGGAATTAAGACACGTTCCGTTACTCGAAGTACGAAACGTCCCTCGTTTCTCGTGCTCGGGCTAACTCCTATCCCAAACACAATGCAATATGCATGACATGCATGAATGCAACTAATATACAACCTAGCATACACAATGCTATGAAATGGCATGCACAATGCACGATGTGACATGGCATACACGATGCTCTAACATACAACCTAGCATATGCAATGCTATGAAATGAAATGGCATACACAATGCATAATGGACTTACACCAACATGGGTGGACCTCAGCCACATTCACATTAGTGGCCATAAGATGAAAACGAGACACTCGAGATGCGTGCACATATGCACGCAAACCGAAGACCGACCCTAAGGCACAAATGCCACTCTACCAAAGCATGGCAAGGCATGGAATATGGCATACTAACATGAGAATTTTAGCACTAAAATATGATACTAAACAGCCCCGAAACATGGCAATATGGCACCCGATGCATGAGATGAACCCCGAAACTCAAAACTAGGCATACGCAATGACCTATAGCTATACAAAGCATGCATTATTTGATCATGAAGCATGAAGACAGAGTCAAGGAAGTCCCAAAACATGAACTTTATTAGTTCAAAGCATGGCCAAAAGGTGCTAGCAAGATGGGCTAAAGTAGCATGCAATTTTGATTAGCAAACATGGTTTACATGGCAAGTATATGAAGCACATGGAATCTTCCCATACAAGAAAAAAGCAGTGAACAAAACATGTGGAAATATGACCAAATAATCACTGAAATGCAGCCAACATGTGCAAAAATGAGGAGCTCCTTTAGAGGGCCATGCAAGGAGTTATTAGGTACATACAAGATAGACATGAAGCATGACCAAAAAAACTATGGAAATCAAATATGGTAGTCCCAAAACTCACCAAATTGGGCCTGAAAAGTGGCTAAGAAGCATGCAAAGAGGGGTCCCTTTGGAAGGCCAAAATGACCATCAAACAAGTCAAGGTGAGAGGGGGTCACCCCCTTCTGATTTGGAGGCTCAAAACAGTGTTCTAGCCACTGAAAATCCATTGGATTTCAGTGGCTAGAAGGCCAACAAAGCATGCAATTGGAGCTTAGGTATAAGGCTCAAAACAAGGGACAATCAAGCATACAAGGAAGCATGTGACCTCAAATAAGAAAATTCCCTTAATAAAACATGAAGATGATGTCAAAACGAGCCTTTTTCCAGTTTATAACAAGTCTAAAAAATGAACATAAATAGGGCTAATCTATCATGTAAAAATGGCCCTAAAAGAGAGAATAGAGACAAGGGACATCAGATGGCCCCAAATGGCAAAGATCCCTTCAACAAAATTGAATAGGGGCTCAAAATAAGGCACTTTACAGTTTAAATCAACTCTCGAAAATGAACAAAAGTGAGGCTAAATCAACATACAAGAAAAAGGCCTACAAGAGGGATAAAGAGGTAAGTGGTAGAAGATGACCTCAAACAAAGGATAGCCCTTCAACAAAGTTGAAGAGGGGCTCAAAAAAAGGCATTTCACAGTTTATGATCAAGTCCAAAACAGCTCACAAATAAGCCTAAAATATCATGCAAAAATAGGCCTAAAAGAGAGTTTAAACACAAAGGGTGAGGAGGAGATCTCAAACAGAGAAAGACCCTTGATAAAACATGGAGATGACCTCAAAATATGACTATTTAAAGTTCAGGTCAGAGCCAAAAAATGCAAGCAACAAAGGCTAAGAAAGCATGCAAAATAGAGCCAAAAGAGAGGGAAAAGAGACTTACCCTTGTAGCCTAAGTCTTCAATAGCTTTTGGTCCAAGAAATGGTGCTCCTAGCCTCTGGAAATAGCCTTCAAGTTGCTGGAATGGAGTGTGGAGGTGTGGTGCTATGGGTTGTAGTGTAAAGGGTGCAAGAACCTTAAGGTTTGAAGGGTTTGGAAGAGAGGGAGAGAGAGAGTAGTACGCAAGGCTTAAAAAAAAATTTGTAACCCTTGAAAATGAGCTGGGGGGCTGGTTTTATAGAGGAGAGGAGTGAAGAAAAGGGGGGGGGGGGAAATCAAATTCAAATTTCCCCCCAAAAGACCTCCCTGGGAGACAGGATCTGGGGGGAAACAGAGGGTGCAGCTGTAAGGAACCAGGTGAGAGGGTCGTGGCCGGCCAGGTTCAGAGGGTTCAGGTGGCTGGCCGGCCACCTCCCTTGGCCGGCCGGCCAGGTTCAAAAGAGTCAAGCAAGAAAAGCTGGCCGGCCACCCATATTGGTGGCCTCCCATGTGTGCACAACACAGCTATGTGATTGAAACCCTGAAAATGTGAACCAGGAGAGAGAAAAACCAACTTTCTAGAGGGGTTCAAAAGGGTCAGGAACAATTGCTGGCCGGCCATGTCATATTGGTGGCCTCCCAGGTGTGTACAACACAAATATGTGGTTGAGGGCCAAAGAAAGTGGCCCGGGAATGGTCAACACCAGCTTTCTAGCGAGGAAAACAGGCAACGGAGAGTGATGAAGGAATAAAGCTGGCTTTTTGGAACAATTACTGGCCTCCCACCCTTCTACAAGCTTCCTAACAATGAAAATGAGGTCTCCACCAAAAATGAAACAAAACGGATGCAAAACGAAGGTTCGGGGGCCGAAACGCGCGGCCCGGGACCCCGGAAACTGACTATTAAGCACCGGAGGTGGTGTTTGACCATGAAGTTGGTCTCTCGAACCATAGTGTCCCTCAAAAGGGAGTAAATAAGATGTGTGCCAAAAACCGGAGCAAACGGAGGTGGTTAAGTGGTCCCGAACTGAGGCACACGGTCGACGGCTCCGAAAACCGAGAACAGGGCTCCAAACAGGAAAAATGGCCTACGACCACGAAACGTAGCCTACGGCCACTAAGATATGGTCTACGAGACCTCTCCCTCCCTTCAGGAAGAGAAAACGAAGAAAACGGGGCCTGGTTCGCAAACCGAGGCAAGGCACAAAAGAGTTCGGAAGTTCAAAGGCAAGGCTCGCAGCCGTGACTCCGCAATCTCAGAACGAGCACAAAATGCAACATCACCGAGCGCTCAGTTGGTGACGTCTGAGTCTTAAGGTCAGTCAAAATGGGGTGTCTACAGAAAGGAGCTGTCTTCAGGTCAGCTATAGCTGCCATTTCATTATCCATGGCAAGTGGAAATAGTAGAGGTCGGAAAGTGTTATCGGAGGCAGAGGCTTCTATACAAATTGGTAAAGTACTAGGGCTAGAATGTGAAGATAAAGAAGAGGAGGTGCTGAGCAAGTTAGAGGAGTTGGAAGCTCAAGATCAACAGAGAGCTAAGAAGAAGGAAGGAGTAAAAAGCTAGTCTGTTATATCCAGCTGTTTAAGAGTAGATTTCATACTTATTAAGATACAATCATGGAATGTGAGAGGAATTGGAAGACCTGAAAAAAGGAGGAGGATCAAGAAAATCCTTCTAGATAGGAAAGTGGATATTGTGTTACTTCAAGAAACTAAGAAGCCAGCAGTGGACTCTGACTTGGTTAGGTCTATGTGGCCTGGGGATCATTTTGATTTCATGGGTGTAGATGCGATTGGTCGAGCTGGAGGAGTCTTATGTATTTGGAACCCTGTGGTATTTCTATTGAAGGCTTGTTGTAGTTCTTAAAATTTCATCCTATTATCAGGTACATTATTTTCTAGTTTTGATTGTGTTATCATAAATGTGTATGGGCCTAATGAGGTGGGCAAAAGGAAAGAGACGTGCGACTCTTTAATAAGGTTGAAAGCCAGTTTTCTAGGGCCATGGTGTCTGGGAGGGGGGACTTCAATGAAATCAGGAGTCTTTCAGAAAGAATAGGGTGCTCAAGAAGGGATAGAGGAATAAGGGATTTTAATAATATGATTGATCAATTAGAGCTGATAGATATGCCTTTGTTAGGGAGGAAGTTTACGTGGTGTAATTCTCAAGCAAGGGAGAAATGGAGCAGAATTGATAGATTTTTGCTCAATTATGAATGGGTGCAGAATTTTTCCTTCAAACTTTGGGGACTTCCTAGATTGTTGTCTGATCACTGTCCTATTATCTTAATGGAGGATGAGAGGGACTGGGGTCCTAAACCCTTCAGGTTTCTTAATGCTTGGTTTTTACATCCAAAATTCATTTCCTTTGTTCAACAAAGTTGGTCAGAACTTGGTGTGACAGGGTGGGTAGGATACAAGTGTCTTATGAAGTTTAAAGTACTGAAATAGGCTCTTTAAGAAGTGGAATGTGGAGGTGTTTGGTAGGATTGAATTAAAATTGAAAAGTGCGGAAGATGAGGCTCATTTGCTGGATTTGTTAGCTGAGGAGAGACCATTACTTGATACAGAATTGATTAGAAGAAAGGTAGTGAGGGGTGAAGTTTGGAAGTTAAGTAAAATGTTGGAATGGATTTGGTTACAAAAATCTCGATTGAATTGGGCAGCTAAAGGGCATAAAAATACTAAGTTCTTCCATATAATGGCATGTAGCAGAAATAGCAGGAATTCTCTGTGTTCAATACCAATGAATGGTATGTTGCTTATCAGGAATGGAGGGTAAAGGTTTTTGTTCTAGTCTGGTGCATTTTAATGTGCTGGGTTATTGTCTGGAGTTCAAAACAGAAGCTCACTGAATTTTAATGAGTTTGCAGAATGAGAAGGATCTAATAGTGGGAAGGATCATCAGTGTATTTGTGTATTTGTTTATTTGTGGGAAGGCTAAAGCTAATAGTTTGCTAATCTTGTTGTGTATTTGTTTTGGTGTCTGAGATTTGAGAAGGATCTTGTAGACGTCCCCGAACGCCCTAGGAGGGATGAGTCCCCCGTTCCGTTCGTCTTGGGCTCACTGCAGTTTAGGACTCAAATTGTCACGGTTCGTAATCTGAACCAAAGAGTCCAAATCCGGCAAATAGTTTTGAGAAAACAGATTTTTTTGAAAGAAGTGCCAAACATGGACTGCTTTGCCAGATACAGAGTCGCCACCTAAATATTTTATTTTTGAAAAATTTAGGAAACCCTGACTCATGCCTAAGGCCACGTGTCCGTCCTCACCAAAGTTACCTCGGCTCGGGAACTTGGGTACGATTGGGGAAGGTCACTTCGTGAGCACCCCCGCTCGCCTGATCAAAGATCGGCCTCTACTAACCATGATATCTAGTTTTGAAAACATTATGCATTCTTATTCCAGTTATTAGCCTAGATTTTACTATGTGATGCGCACAGCATATAAGTATAGACTGGATCACCTGAATTGGAAGAAAACATTTCATGTTTGTTTTTGAAAGATGGTTTGCTACTTGCAAGTAGGTTTAAAATGCAGATTTTGCCACCCTCGGGTGGGCTTAGAAAAGATGGTTTTGCCACTATCTAGTGGGCTTAAAACTCACAGTTAATGATTTGTCCCAATCCAAATAACCCAACCTTCACCCACAGGCATTTAGGCAGTTATATCACATAAGCAAATAGTCTCATGGTAAGCATGCTATCATGGCAGTCACTCACACACATGCAAGGATGCTAAAGCATAAAACTTACCGAGTACTCCAAGCCAAAACAGAAGCTAATTAGAAATCCATGCATGACCCTAATTATACAGAAATGCCTAATGCAACACATGCAAAAATGCAACTATAGTAGGCTCGGCTATTCTAAAGATGGCATATGGGATGCTACAGCTAACAAGTATTCAACTTGGAATTGAAATACAATGTAGTGAGTTATGATGCGCCGAGCCCAGTGCATGCAAAACAGATGAATGAATGAAAACATACTATCATACTGTATGCTAATTGAAACATGCCCTAATCTAACCATCATAAGCTGGTAAATAAAAGGGAGAAAGACGTGGGGTTGGAAGACATACATCACACACACATACACACACTTATTACAACATTGCCCTCACGCGGAGGGTCCGAATAAATAATATACAGTCCCCAAATAAATAATACAGTCCCAATAAAGACAAAATCCTAATTAATTAACAAATTAATCTAGGAAAGCAGTAAATTAGCATGCAAGCTAGGGACTACCTTGACTCTGCTCCGGATGATGAATGATGCATGTTCGGATTGCCTTGCGCGGAAATCCACTGATGCCCCAATTAGCCTCTGTTTACAATTAACGCCGGAATGCTGTGCAAGGCTTTTGAAAGCTGCTGATTTCTGATTTGCTGCAATAGAGAGCACGAAAGGGGCATGGCAATGTATTTTCACATATGTATGCACGACTACTCTTCAGGGAATGTAGTCCTCGATCCTCATGCCACCAATCATGCATCTCGATGCATGATGGCCGAGGAGTTGAATTGCACGACTTAATATGAAATGAATGCACATATAAACACATCAATACCTAAACTCCATCATGGATAATCCGGAGTGTTGGTGACTGGGAATTGAGACACGTTCCGTCACTTGGAGTACGAAACGCCCCTTGTTTCCCATGCTCGGGCTAACTCCTATCTCAAACACAATGCAATATGCATGGCATGCATGAATGCAACTAATATACATCCTAACATACACAATGCTATGAAATGGCATACACAATGCACGATGTAGCATGGCATACACGATGCTCTAACATACAACCTAGCATACGCAATACTATGAATCGAAATGGCATACACAATGCACGATGGACTTATGCCAATATGAGTGGACCTCAGCCACACTCACATCAGCGGCCATAAGATGAAAACAAGACACTCGAGATGCGTGCACATATGCACGCAAACCGAAGACCGACCCTAAGGCACAAATGCCACTCTACCAAAGCATGGCAAGGCATGGAATATGGCATACAAACATGCGAGTTTCAGCACTAAAATATGATCCTAAACAGCCCTGAAACATGGCAATATGGCATCCGATGCATGAGATAAACCCCGAAACTGAAAACTAGGCATACACAATGACCTATAGCTATACAAAGCGTGCATTATTTGATCATGAAGCATGAAGACAGAGTCAAGGAAGTCCCAAAACATGAACTTTCTTAGTTCAAAGCATGGACAAAAGGTGCTAGCAAGATGGGCTAAAGTAGCATGCAATTTTGACTAGCAAACATGGTTTACATGGAAAGTATATGAAGCACATGGAATCTCACCAAACAAGAAAAAATCAGTGAACAAAACATGTGAAAATATGACCAAATAATCACTGAAATGCAGCCAACATGTGCAAAAATGAGGAGCTCCTTTAGAGGGCCATGCAAGGAGTTATTAGGCACATACAAGATAGACATGAAGCATAACTAAAAAAACTCTGGAAATCAAATATGGTAGTCCCAAAACTCACCAAATTGGGCCTGAAAAGTGGCTAAGAAGCATGCAAAGAAGGGTCCCTTTGGAAGGCCAAAATGACCATCAAACAAGTCAAGGTGAGAGGGGGTCACCCCCCCTTTGATTTGGGGGCTCAAAAAAGTGTTCCAGCCACTGAAAATCCATTGGATTTCAGTGGCTAGAAGGCCAAACAAAGCATGCAATTGGAGCTTAGGTATAAGGCTCAAAACAAGGGACAATCAAGCATACAAGGAAGCATGTGACCTCAAATAAGAAAATTCCCTTAATAAAACATGAAGACAATGTCAAAACAAGCCTTTTTACAGTTTATAACAAGTCTAAAAAATGAACATAAATAGGGCCAATCTATCATGCAAAAATGGCCCAAAAAGAGAGAATAGAGACAAGGGACAGAAGATGGCCCCAAATGGAAAAGATCCCTTCAACAAAGTTGAAGAGGGGCTCAAAACAAGGCACTTTACAGCTTACATAAAATCTCGAAAATGAACAAAAGTGAGGCGAAATCAACATACAAGAAAAAGGCCTAAAAGAGGGATAAAGAGGCAAGTGGTATCAGCTGACCTCAAATAGAGGAGAGCCCTTCAAAAAAGTTGAATAGAGGCTCAAAACAAGGCATTTCACATTTTATGACCAAGTCCAAAATAGCTCACAAATAAGCCTAAAATATCATGCAAAAATAGGCCTAAAAGAGAGTTTAAACACAAAGGGTGAGGAGGAGACCTCAAACAGAGAAAGACCCTTGATTAAACATGGAGATGAGCTCAAAATATAACTATTTACAGTTCGGGTCGGAGCCCAAAAATGCAAGCAACAAGGGGTGAGAAAGTATGCAAAATAGAGCAAGAAAAGAGGGAGAAGAGACTCACCCTTGTAGCACAAGTCTTCAACAACCTTTGGTCCAAGAAATGGTGCTCCTAACCTCTGAAAAATAGCCTCAAATTGCTGGAATGGAGTGTGGGGATGTTGTGCTATGGGTTACAGTGTAAATGGTGCAAGGCTTTTAGGGTTTAGAGGGTTGAAGTAGAGAGAGAGGGAGAGATGTAAGCAAGGCTCTAAATAAGAATTTTGTAACCCTCTAAAATGGAGCTGGGGGGTCTGGTTTTATAGAGGGAGGAGTGGAGGAAAGGGGAGGAAAATCAAATTCAAATTTCCCTCCCAAAAGACCCCCCATCGGATACAGGATCTGGGGGGAAGCAGAGGGCATATCTGTAAGGAGCTAGGAGAGAGGATTCTGGCCGGCCAGGTTCAGAGGGTTCAGGTGGCCGGCTGGCCACCTCCCCTGGCCAACCGGCCAGGGTCAAAAGGGTCAAGTTGGATTAGTGGCCGGCCACCCCAGAAAAGTGGCCTCCCATGTGTGCACAACACAGCAATGTGGAGAGAAACCAGGAAATGTGACCCAGTAGAGAAAAAAATCAACTTTTTAGAGGGGTTCAAAAGGGTCAGGAACAATTGCTGGCTAGCCATGTCACATTGGTGGCCTCCCAAGTGTGTACAACACAAATATGTGGTTGAGGGCCAAAGAAAGTGGCCCGGGAATGGTCAACACCAGCTTTCTAACGAAGAAAACGGGCGATAAAGAGCGATGAAGGAATAAAGCTGGTCTTCAGAACAATTGCTGGCCTCCCACCCTTCTATGACCTTTCGAACACTGAAAATAAGGTCCCTGCCAAAAATGGACCCAAATCGATGCAAAACGAAGGTTCGGGGGCCGAAACATGCAGCTTGATGCCCGAAAACTGATTGTTAAGCACCAGAGGTGATGTTTGACCACGAAGTTGGTCTCTCAAGCCACAGTGTCCCTCAAAAGGGAGGAAATAAGATGTGTGCCGAAAATCAGAGCAAACGGAGGTGGTTAAGCGGTCCCGAACCGAGGCACATGGCTGACGGTTTCGAAAAACCGGGAACCGGGCTCCAAATGGGAAAAATGGCCTACGACCACGAAACGTAGCCTACGGCCACTGAGAGACGGTCTACAAGACCTCTCCTCCATTCGGGAAGAGAAAACGGAGAAAATAGGGCCTGGTTCATAAATCGAGGCAAGGCACAAAAGAGTCCGGAAGTCTGGAGGCAAGGCTCGCGACCGTGACTCTGCAACCTCAGAACGAGCACAATATGCAATATCACCAAGCGCTCAATCGGTGACGTCTGAGTCTTAAGGTCAGTCAAAAATGGGGTGTCTACAGTTGCCCCTCTTTGACAGAACTTGAAAGTCATAAGTGATGGGAGTGAATGTCAAAGTCCAGAGACGACCCATTTTTGACATGGCCGAAGACTTAGACAAACATACTAGATAACAAGGAGAAATGTGCCCGCAGGCATGCCTGCAGACGAGGGGCAAAATGCAAAGCGATATGCACAAAGCCGGATGTAACTCAATGATCATGCGAAACAGCAAGCTGTAATGAAGCAAATATTCACAATAAATGCGACAGTTTTAAGCAAGATGGCAAATCAAACTACATTTCATGCAGTTATGATGTAAGAAAATTATGCAATCTTAGTGAGCATGTGCGATAGATACACAAAAGTGAAGAGAGTGTGATGGGTATACTATATGAATAAAGTGTGATTGATACACTAAGCGAAGCAAAGTGTGATAGATACATAAAGCAAAACGAGTGTGATGGATACACTAAGCAAATGTGTGATAGATACACTAAGCGAATCGTGTGTGATGGATACACAAAGTGAATGCGTGATAGATACATAAAGTGAGCATAGTGTGATAGATACACAAAGTGAGCATAGTGTGATAGATACACAAAGCAAAGCGTGATGGATACACTATATGAAGCAAAGTATGATGGATATACAAAAAGTTAACGCAAAGTGTGATAGATGCACTATGTGAACAGAGTGTGATTGATACACTAAAAGTGAACAAAAAGTGAGATAGATGCACTACGTGAACAGAGTGTGATTGATACACTAAAAGCAAACACAAAGTGTGATAGATGCACTATGTGAACAGAGTGTGATTGATACACTAAAAGTGAACACAAAGTGTGATAGATGCACTATGTGAACAGAGTGTGATTGAAACACTAAAAGCGAACACAAAGTGTGATAGATGCACTAAGTGAACAGAGTGAGATTGATACACTAAAGGTGAACACAAAGTGTGATAGATGCACTATGTGAACAGAGTGTGATTGATACACTAAAAGGTGAACACAAAGTGTGATAGATGCACTATGTGAACAGAGTGTGATTGATACACTAAAGGTGAACACAAAGTGTGATAGATGCACTATGTGAACAGAGTGTGATTGATACACTAAAAGGTGAACACAAAATGTGATAGATGGACTATGTGAACAAAGTGTGATTGATACACTGAAAGCGAACACAAAGTGTGATAGATGCACTAAGTGAACAGAGTGTGATTGATACACTAAATGTGAATGTGTGATTGATACACAAAATGTGAACACAAAGTGTGATAGATGCACTATGTGAACAGAGTGTGATTGATACACTAAAGGTGAACACAAAGTGTGATAGATGCACTATGTGAACAGAGTGTGATTGATACACTAAAAGGTGAACACAAAGTGTGATAGATGCATTATGTGAACAGAGTGTGATTGATACACTAAAAGCGAACACAAAATGTGATAGATGCACTAAGTGAACAGAGTGTGACTGATACACTAAATGTGAATGTGTGATTGATACACAAAATGAGAATGTGTGATTGATACACTAAATGTGAATGTGTGATTGATACACAAAATGAGAATGTGTGATTGATACACTAAATGAGAATGTGTGATTGATACACTAACTGAGAATGTGTGATTGATATACTAACTGAATGAAGTGTGATTGATACACTAAAAGGTGAAGTGTGATTGATACACTAACTGAATGAAGTGTGATTGATACACTAAATAAATGATCTCAATCGGAACTTCTTTGAATGAACCTTACATACAATATCGTGCATGAATGAGAAAGAAACTTGAGAGGTACAATGCAATACAATGCATGATGCAATAAACAAGCATAGTGGCGCTTTAAAAAGCACCTCATGGGGTGAGTGGCGATGAACTGCTCTACTCTGACGGGGATCTCCCCTTGTGTTCGAACACTTTACCTTCAACTCACAGTACAAAGGTTCTAAAATGCTGACAAGGGTTCTTCACGTAGAACACTTTGGACGTTGCCTTTCTTCCTGATCATATTTACAACTTTCCCTATTCTCCAACGGGGTGACAGACTTGGTTGGTTCAGTATCCAGAATTGAGGTGCATACACGCTATCTCAACCTATGGGGTTTCCATACAGATTTCAAGCCGGGGACACACCCCTGGGTATTTAAACCAGACTTTAGTCTCGAAAATCCCGAACCTTTACGTTCTAGGCATCAGCCATTCGAACTCTAGTTTCTACCGTCGCAGTTGGTCTCCTAGGAACTTATTGCAAACACGGCCAAGATGCCTCTGGCAGGGGATGGTACTCAGGGAGAGCACTTCTAATCGCAATTCTGGCTTGAAGTAGACTCGATCTTGAGCTTGAGGTAGAGGCACACTCATACTTCGGAGCATTGACAAGGCCTGACGAGGGTGCATACGGAATGCGATTTCGGAGCTTACTGAAGTTGGAACAAACTCAGATGCTCGACATTTTCCTCTTTTTCTTTTTCTTTGCAGTCCGGAACCATTATAGCTTCAGATAGGTCCTGGTTCTACTGTTCTCACACGACCTGGGTTGAACCCTGCGGTTTAATGAAAGAACAAACTCTATTTTGCACAAATGTGGAGAACGGCACGGCACTCGGAGCCCAAAACGATTTTATTTTTGAAATTAAGAGATAAGTTTTCGACCAGGTATTGAGCCTACGACTGAACACAGCAAAACGACTCAACACGGAAATAAAAGGCACACAACCTAGACACATGAAGTAACACTCGAGATGACTCAGAACAAGAACCGAGATAAAACAAAAAGACGCCACACTCAGACGTGCACAGGGAGCCTGTTTCACCGGGTATTGTTTCCTACCCTTTCTCACTTGTGATTCTCACATCACTTGGCACTCAATCTCTAGTTTTCTGAAAAAGCCCTTTTCTCACCTTTTTCTCTTAACGCACATCTCTCTATTCTTCAATCTCTCATTTTTTTATCCCTCCCCTGGGTGGTTGATGGGTAGACAAGAAGTTGCGGGCTCTTGCCCCTAGCATTCTGCTAGATCCTTTTTCTTCTGCGCACAACTAGTGAGTTCCTCCCACAGAGGGGTTGCGCTACAACTGGGTGTGTAGCAAATCTGCAGCTAACATCGGTTGATGGTGCTCTGCTGAGGAGTTTGGACGTGATCAGATCTGTCCAGATGAGGGAATGGAATATCCTGCCCCATTCTAGTTCGTGCTTCGCACTTGGATTGATAACTCGCTGCTTGGAGGGTGATAGAGCTTTTAGCCTTTTTGCGGTTAGCTTCAGTGGTGCTCTTTTCTGGCAGGTAGAGTGCCCTTCTTGGTAAGTATGGTGCCCTTTTTGGCAAGTATTTTGACAAAGGGGAAAAGACAGAACACCTGACTCAACTGTGCCCCTAGTTCATCATTTTGACCATTTTTGTTTTGGTTTTTTCTACTAAAACAATTTTGACCAATATGAGAGTTAGATTAACACGCTTGTTCAATTTTTGATTTGAAATCATACGAATTAGGTTATGAGCACTGGAAATTTTCATTTTTTGGGTCCAAGAAAATGGTCCAGTTTTGGAAAATGAAATAATTTTTGAGAAAATTAGTCAATCTCAGTAAAAATTCTCAAAAACTATTTTTGCAAACGGCCACTTGCTCAACGAGCATGAAACCTACTCCTGAGATGCACAACCTCGGATCTAAAGGAAAACTGCCCTGTGCTTGAAGAGAGCTGCATGGCAACGAAAAGTTGCCTCTTGTTTGAACGGCACCGCGGCGCATTGAATGGCACCGCAGCGCATTGTAGGCAGTCCATAGAGTGATGAATGCAACCAAACCCTCAGATATAGTGAAGACAAAGACCAGAACCATCACATGGACATAATCAATTTGGAAGTGTTTATGGCTGGACTTCAGAATGAAGTTGCCTACGTATCCCAAAGATAGGAATCAAGCCTCACGGAGTTCGGGGTTAAGGTACACTCGGGTATTTAACCTCTCCTTTTTATGCTCTAACTTTTGCCAAGGCGCCTGTTGCGGGTTTTCAACCTTACGAGCTTTATTTTCCTTCTTTTCGATTCTTTTTTTTTTCTTTTTTTTTTTATTCATTGCATTTTTTTTTTGTTCTTTTTCTTTTTTTTCTTGCTCTAACTTTTGCCTGGGTCGCCCTTCCGGGTTTTCGGCCCAGCGAGCCTCTCAAGGGTAAAAGTGTAGCTTTGTTCATGTCAGATGGTTTTGAGATCCTGAAGTCATCTGAATCCAGAAGATTGGCTATTGTTCGCTGACGATGCAGGAGTCCTTCCAATGGGAGCCGAATTTGCCCCTAGTGTTGTGGATAGGAACTTGGTGACTCATCTTTGACTCTTCGAGCGCATCTGACATTTTTGCCCCTTGTTCCCGGGGGGGGGGGCTTTTGATTTAGCTTCGCAAGCTTCTTTTGATCACATCTGATATTTTCGCCCCTAGTTCATAGGCTGCTTCTGATCTGGCCACACGGGCCTTACATTGTGGTTGACCGTTGAACATTCTAAGTTAAGGTTCAAGGTCGAAAAGCGAAGGGGGGTCGAGTCTCAAGGCTGAGAGCGATCCTAAGCTGCACAATCTCAAGAGCGATTTCACACAGATCTTCGCAGGATTGCGCAAAACATTTTTTGAAAATTTTTAAGAAAGCGACAAATCGCTCGCGCTAAAGACAGTGTAGAACCAATCTGGATCAAAGCTAGGGTCCTTCTCAGTACTCACACTAACAAGCATGATTTCATTCATTAAGGGCTTAGCACACCTCTCTTTCTCTCAGTTTGATCAAAGTTTTGCAAATCCCGAGGAATTCCTCCCTCTTTGTTTTCACCGCAGTGTTCAAAAAGTTTTGAAAAACTCAGGTCATTACAATGACTTCAAGGCACAGAAAAGACAGAGTTCTTAGTCAAATACTGCCATCTCATTCAGAACTTTCGGCATAACTGGCACAAGGCAGAAGCAAACGCGAGAGCGTGAAAATCACTGCTATTTCATTTATAACTGTTGGCACAACTGGCTCCCTGGCAGAAAGAGACTCAAAAGGAAACGAAGAGACAAATGCAAAACAAAATGGTGATGCCCGGGGTAACACCCCCGAAATCACCTGACCTCTTGTACAACAGGACTGACTCGATACAACAAGACAGACCCTTAACAAAAAGACTGACTCAAAACAAAGAGACAGACTTAAAACAAAACCACAGAACTGACTCAACACCCATGTCAGAAACTATAAAACTAGCATTCGCAAATGCTCAAAACAGCGCCTGCCATTCCCACATTTGGAGTAAATCGAGCGCCACCCGCAGCTGGTTCAACCCCTGATCACATCACATTATCCCCCCACAAGTTCACTGATCAAGTGTCGATAGACTTTGCAAGACCTGGTGCAGCAATGACCCCGTTGTCAAACAGATCTTGTACATTATGGCGCAGACGAAAGCAACTGTCGGTGTCATGACCGGTTTGTTGATGGTAGGCACAGTATTTAGTCTGGTCATGCTTTGCAGGGATAGGATCGGGTAGGGGCCGTTGTTCCAACGGTTTCAAATGTCCTTTCCAGAGTAAAACCTCAAGAGCCTTTGACAAAGGCATATGAAGTGGGGTGAAAACCCTCTTGACTCAGGGTGGATATTTGGCCGTTTGTGAGCTACTTCTGGACGCACCGGTGAATGCGGTAGCTGTTTTTGATATGGTGGTGGTGACCATGCCCACTTCAGAAGATCTTGCGGCCACATCACCACTGGTGGTCGCATTCGAACTATAGGAAAATGCCCGCCTAGGCTGCTCCTTCTCCTGGTCAATAAGGCCTTGTTTTATGACATCCTTGATCTGTACTCCTATCTCATGCAAATCTGAAAAGGTAGGGAATGAGAGCACAATCATTTTCTGCATTAGTTTGGGTTGGAGGTTGCGCACAACCATTCGTATTCGATCCTTGTCCGTTGGCCTAATGGCCATTATTGAGGCTTTGGCCCTCCAGCGGGCCACGAATTCTAAGAAGCTCTCTTTAGGCTCCTACCTCGTCGTCTCAAGATCATGGGTCGTAATCTCGATTTGCATGTTATATGAGTATTGTGCAACGAAGGCCTCAGCCATCTGATCCCAATTCCTCTTGACATCATCTTCCAATTTTGTGTACCAGATGGCCGCCACACCTGACAAGGTCCGGCTGAATAATGAAAGTTTCTGCAGTCTGGTGAGGCCCATCGGCCTTAGTATGTCTGAGAACAACCGTAGATGCACCATGGGATCCCCGGATCCGTCAAAACGGTCGATTTGTGGCATCTTGAACCGGTCTGGTAGCGTCACAGCTGAGTCAGTGTATCCGTCCTCGATGTCCGGGATGGACTTTACCCCCTGGGATTTCTTGAACAACTTTTCAAGCTTGCTCAATTTCAATGCTGTAGGGTCCGCCTCGAACTCAAAGGGAGAGTCCGGTTGATTGATAGGCGTAGGTGCCTTGGATAGTTGAGGTAGAATCGGGGGCGGAGGTGGCCCTGTGGGAATGTCCGTACCTTCCTGGACATTAGCTGTCTTCCCGAGTGTTGGAATTCCGGGTGGGGAAGGTGCTTGATATGAGGCTGATACTCCGGCTTGCTGCTGTAGCCGGGTAATTAGCTCTACTTGCTGGGTCATGACCGCAGCCTGCTGTTTGGCAAATTCTGCTTGGTGGATAGCATCTGGCTGCATGAGTTTCATAATTCCTGCATCTGACGCATCATTGCCTCCATCTCTGACGTGTTCTGCTGATCCATCTGACTGACTGGTATATCTATCCCTGTAGTAGAAATTGAGACCTCAGCCTGACTGTTTACTGGTGGGGTGGATAAGGACCACCAATCTGGTAACTACTGAACTGGTGATCTGTGCCTGACTAACCCTTTTACCCTGCCTTTGGCGAAAGAATACTAATTTCCCTTGAACTGAATCTCTGACCTGACAAAGTCTATCAGTACAGATCCGATGAACCTCGGGGGATTTTGGAGCCTTCTGAAGCTATGGTTCCAGGACTACCCCCCCTAGCAAAAGAGAAAACAAAGAGCATCTCAGCCTGATTTCACGATAACCCATATGAGCAAAGCTGAGTGAGTGTACTCTCTATTGAATTTTACCCCAAAATTCTGCCCCAAATCTGAGTCTGATACCCACAGGTAAAGCTGACTCCCAAATACTGATAGTAATGCCCGCAGGCCTGATGCCCAGACTTGCAAACTGGTACATGCATTCCTATAGAGACGCACTCTAAAAGCACATAATAGATAAGTGAGAGCCAAAACACCCCTATGTTGGGGTAGGGTTTCCCTGTCCTATTTTGTCAGGAGCTAGGGTTTCACTACGTACGCAGTGGTTTCAAACAACCTATATCGGGTAAACAACCTGTCCTAGTTTGGAATGGTCACTACGGATCCGAATATGCACTAGGTCGAATGGTCAAAAGGGTGCCCCGGTAAAACCGGGGTTTTTGTTTCCATACTGGCAGAGCCCGTAACCGGTAAGCCTTATGGCACGCAGTCTCTAGCAAACCGCTCAGGAATAGCAGATGGCAAACACAGTGTCCTAGGCGCACCGATGCAAATGCAATGCAAAGAAACACACAAGCGTAGTCAAAACCAGATATCATGAGTTCGAGTCAAGTTCTCTAATTCCCCAGCAGAGTCGCCAGAAACTGTAGACGTCCCCGAACGCCCCGGGTGGAATGAATCCCCGTTCCGTTCGTCTTGGGCTCACTACAGTTCAGGACTCAAATTGTCACGGTTCGTAATTTGAACCAAAGAGTCCAAATCCGGCAAATTGTTTTGAGAAAACAGATTTTTTTGAAAGAAGTGCCAAACATGGACTGCTTTGCCAGATATAGAGTTGTCACCTAAATATTTTATTTTTGGGAAATTTAGGAAACCCTGACTCGTGCCTAAGGCCATGTGTCCGTCATCACCAAAGTTACCTCAGCTCGGGAACTTGGGTACGATTGGGGAAGGTCACGTCGTGAGCACCCCCGCTCGCCCGATCAAAGATCGACCTCAACTAACCATGATATCTAGTTTTGAAAACATTATGCATTCTTATTCCGGTTATTAGCCTAGATTTTACTATGTGATGCGCACAGCATATAAGTATAGACTGGATCGCCTGAATTGGAACAAAATATTTCATGTTTGTTTTTGAAAGATGGTTTGCTACTCGCAAGTAGGCTTAAAATGCAGATTTTTCCACCCTCGGGTGGGCTTAGAAAAGATGGTTTTGCCACTATCTAGTGGGCTTAAAACTCACAGTTGATGATTTGTCCCAATCCAAATAACCCAACCTTCACCCTCTGAGCATTGAGGTTATATCACATAAGCAAATAGCCTCATGGTAAGCATGCTATCATGGCAGTCACTCACGCACATGCAAGGATGCTAAAGCATAAAACTTACCGAGTACTCCAAGCCAAAACAGAAGCTAATTAGAAATCCATGCATGACCCTAATTATACAGAAATGCCTAATGCAACACATGCAAAAATGCAACTATAGTAGGCTCAGCTATTCTAAAGATGGCATATGGGATGCTACAGCTAACAAGTATTCAACTTGGAATTGAAATACAATGTAGTGAGTTATGATGCGCCGAGCCCGGTGCATGCAAAACAGATGAATGAATGCAAACATACTATCATACTGTATGCTAATTGAAACATGCCCTAATCTAACCATCATAAGCTGGTAAATAAAAGGGAGAAAGACGTGGGGTTGGAAGACATACATCACACACACACACACTTATTACAACATTGCCCTCACGCGGAGGGTCCGAATAAATAATATATAGTCCCCAAATAAATAATACAGTCCCAATAAGTACAAAATCCTAAATAATTAACAAATTAATCTAGGAAAGCAGTAAATTAGCATGCAAGCTAGGGACTGCCTCGACTCTGCTTCGGATGATGAATGATGCATGTTCGGGTTGCCTTGCGCGAAAATCCACTACGATGCCCTAATTAGCCTCTGTTTACAATGAACGCCGGAATGCAGTGCAAGGCTTTTGAAAGCTGCTGATTTCTGATTTGCTGCAACAAAGAGCAAGAAAGGGGCATAGCAATGTATTTTCACATATATATGCACGACTACTCTTCAGGGAATGTAGTCCTCGATCCTCGTGCCACCAATCACGCATCTCGATGCATGATGGCCAAGGAGTCGAATTGCATGACTTAATATGAAATGAATGCACATATAAACACAACAATACCTAAACTCCATCATGGATAATCCGGAGTGTCGATGACTGGGAATTGAGACACGTTCTGTCACTCGGAGTGTGAAACGGCCCTTGTTTCCCATGCTCGGGCTAACTCCTATCCCAAACACAATGCAATATGCATGGCATGCATGAATGCAACTAATATACATCCTAACATACACAATGCTATGAAATGGCATACACAATGCACGATGTAACATGGCATACACGATGCTCTAACATATAACCTAGCATACGCAATACTATGAATCGAAATGGCATACGCAATGCATGATGGACTTATGCCAATATGAGTGGACCTCAGCCACACTCACATTAGCGGCCATAAGATGAAAATGAGACACTCGAGATGCGTGCACATATGCACGCAAACCGAAGACCGACTCTAAGGCACAAATGCCACTCTACCAAAGCATGGCAAGGCATGGAATATGGCATACAAACATGCGAGTTTCAGCACTAAAATATGATGCTAAACAGCCCCGAAACATGGCAATATGGCACCCGATGCATGAGATGAACCCCGAAACTCAAAACTAGGCATACGCAATGACCTATAGCTATACAAAGTATGCATTATTTGATCATGAAGCATGAAGATAGAGTCAAGGCAGTCCCAAAACATGAACTTTCTTAGTTCAAAGCATGGACAAAAGGTGCTAGCAAGATGGGCTAAAGTAGCATGCAATTTTGACTAGCAAACATGGTTTACATGCCAAGTATACGAAGCACATGGAATCTCACCAAACCAGAAAAAATCAGTGAACAAAACATGTGAAAATATGACCAAATAATCACTGAAATGCAGCCAACATGTGCAAAAATGAGGAGCTCCTTTAGAGGGCCATGCAAGGAGTTATTAGGCACATACAAGATAGACATGAAGCATGACCAAAAAAAACTCTGGAAATCAAATATGGTAGTCCCAAAACTCACCAAATTGGGTCTGAAAAGTGGCTAAGAAGCATGCAAAGAGGGGTCCCTTTGGAAGGCCAAAATGACCATCAAACAAGTCAAGGTGAGAGGGGGTCACCCCCCCCCCCCTTGATTTGGGGGCTCAAAAAAGTGTTCCAGCCACTGAAAATCCATTGGATTTCAGTGGCTAGAAGGCCAAACAAAGCATGCAATTGGAGCTTAGGTATAAGGCTCAAAATACGGGACAATCAAGCATACAAGGAAGCATGTGACCTCAAATAAGAAAATGCCCTTAATAAAACATGAATATGATGTCAAAACAAGCTGTTTTCCAGTTTATAACAAGTCTCAAAAATGACCATAAATAGGGCTAATCTATCATGCAAAAATGGCCCTAAAAGAGAGAATAGAGACAAGGGACAGAAGCTGGCCCCAAATAGGAAAGAGCCCTTCAACAAAGTTTAAGAGAGGCTCAAAACAAGGCACTTTATAGTTTACATCAAATCTCGAAAATGAACAAAAGTGAGGCTAAATCAACATACAAGAAAAAGGCCTAAAAGAGGGATAAATAGGCAAGTGGTAGCAGCTGACCTCAAACAGAGGAGAGCCCTTCAAAAAAGTTGAATAAGGGCTCAAAAAAAGGCATTTCATAGTTTATGACCAAGTCCAAAACAGCTCAAAAATAAGCCTAAAATGTCATGCAAAAATAGGCCTAAAAGAGAGTTTAAACACAAAGGGTGAGGAGGAGACCTCAAACAGAGAAAGACCCTTGATCAAACATGGAGATAAGCTCAAAATATGACTATTTACAGTTTGGATCGGAGCCGAAAAATGCAAGAAACAAAGGGTAAGAAAGCATGCAAAATAGAGCAAGAAAAGAGGAAGAAGAGACTCACCCTTGTAGCACAAGTCTTGAACAGCCTTTGGTCCAAGAAATGGTGCTCCTAACCTCTGAAAAACAGCCTCAAGTTGCTGGAATGGACTGTAGGGATGTTGTGCTATGGGTTATAGTGTATATGGTGTAAGGCTTTTAGGGTTTAGAGGGTTGAAGTAGAGAGAGAGAGGGAGAGATGTAAGCAAGGCTCTAAATAAGAATTTTGTAACCCTCTAAAATGGAGTTGGGGGGTCTGGTTTTATAGAGGGAGGAGTGGAGGAAAGGGGGGGAAAATCAAATTCAAATTTCCCCCCCAAAAGACCCCCCATCGGATACAGGATCTGGAAGGAAACAGAGGGCATATCCAGGAGAGAGGATTCTGGTCGGCCAGGTTCAGAGGGTTTAGGTGGCCGGCCGGCCACCTTCCCTGGCCAGCCGGCCAGGGTCAAAAGGGTCAAGTTCGATTAGTGGCCGGCCACCCCAGAAAAGTGGCCTCCCATGTGTGCACAACACATCAATGTGGAGAGAAACCAGGAAATGTGACCCAGGAGAGAAAAAAACCAACTTTTTAGAGGGGTTCAAAAGGGTTAGGAATAATTACTGGCCGGCCATGTCACATTGGTGGCCTCCCAGGTGTGTACAACACAAATATGTGGTTGAGGGCCAAAGAAAGTGGCCCGGGAATGGTCAACACCAGCTTTCTAGCGAAGAAAATGGACGATAAAGAGCGATGAAGGAATAAAGTTGGTCTTTAGAACAATTACTGGCCTCCCACCCTTCTACGACCTTTCTAACACTGGAAATAAGGTCCCTACCAAAAATGGACCCAAACCGATGCAAAACGAAGGTTCGGGGGCCGAAATACGCAGCCCGGGGCCCTGAAAACTGACTGTTAAGCACCAGAGGTGGCGTTTGACCACGAAGTTGGTCTCTTAAGCCACAGTGTCCCTCAAATGGGAGGAGATAAGATGTGTGCCGAAAATCGGAGCAAACAGAGGTGGTTAAGCGGTCTCGAACCGAGGCACACGGCTGACAGTTCCGAAAAACCAAGAACCGGGCTCCAAAAGGAAAAAATGGCCTACGACCACGAAACGTAGCCTACGGCTACTGAGAGACAGTCTACGAGACCTCTCCCTCCCTTCGGGAAGAGAAAATGAAGAAAACGGGACCTGGTTTGCAAACCGAGGCAAGGCACAAAAGAGTCCGGAAGTCCGGAGGCAAGGTTCGCGGCCGTGACTCCGCAACCTCAGAACGAGCACAATATGCAATATCACCAGGCACTCAATCGGTGACGTCTGAGTCTTAAGGTCGGTCAAAAATGGGGTGTCTACAGATCATCAGTGTGTGCTTGTGCAATAGCCATCAAGCTACTGAGGTTGTGATTAGTTAGGTTGTGCTGATCTAATAGTGGGTTGTCAATTTGGGTTGATGTGCTACGCAAGTGGGCAAGCTGGCTGCAAGTTATGGCTGCAAGTCCTGGATGGTGTTCTGCTATGGTGTTCTGCAAGTGTTCTTGCTGAGCTGTTTAACTGATTTGCTATGTTGCTGGTTTACTGGTGGTCTGTTGTTACATTATTTGGATCTGTTGGTCTGTTGGTGGGTGTCTGGTGGACTCTTGGCTGCTAAACTAAGGTTTGCTAATATGCTTTGGTTGAATCTGCTGTGTAATTTTGGGCTGATGGCATAGGGTTAAGTATGCATGTTGAATTGATTTTGGCTTAGGTTCATGTATGCAATAGTAGGCCTTCCTATTGCTGTTTGCGCTGTGCTTGTACTGTTTAGTTTTTCTGTTGTGTTTTGGTCCACTTTGTCTGTTCTCTTGTTTTCTTCCTTTCAGGTTTGGTTCCTCACCAAATTCCTTCCCTTTATTTGATGTAATCTCATCTCTTGTATGGTTTTCCATCTATAAAGGTTCTTTTTTGCTAATAAAAAAAAAAATATTTAGTCACCAACAAATTCCCTTTTTATTTTTTGGCTGCTAATTTAGCTGCCAAAAGCTCTATTTATTAATTTTTTTAAATACACATTGTAGACACCCCATTTTTGACCAACCTTAAGACTCAGACGTCACCGATTGAGCACTTGGTGTTATGGCATATCGTGCTCGTTCAGAGGTTTCAGAGTCTCGGCTGCGAGCCTTGCCTCCAGACTTCCGGACTCTTTCATGCTTTGCCTCAGTTTGCGAACCAGGCTCGGTTTTCTCTATTTTCTCTTCCCGAAGGGATGGAGAGGTCTTGTAGATCATCTCTCAGTGGCCGTAGGCTACGTTTCGTGGTCGTAGGCCACTTTTCCCGTTTCGGAGCCCGATTCCCGGTTTTCGGAGCCGTTGGCTGTGTGCCTCGGTTCGGGACCGCTTAACCACCTCCGTTTGCTTTGGTTTTTAGAATACACCTTATTTCCTCCCTTTTTGAGGGACACTGTGGTCCGAGAGACCAACTTCGCGGTCGAACACCACTTCCGGTGCCTGACAGTCAGTTTTCGGGCCCCAGGCTGCGCGTTTTGGCCCCCAAACCTTCATTTTGCATCGGTTTGGGCTCATTTTTGGTGGAGGCCTTATTTTCATTATTAGGAAGCTTGTAGGAGGGTGGTAGGCCAGCAATTTTGCTAAAAAGACAACTTTTTTTTGGTCCAGAGTGGTTCAGCATGAATCCGGGAAGGAGAAAAATCTACGCGACTTCACCGAAATGGGCGTAACTCTTTTCACAAGAGGAATTAAGATATGAGGCCACCACCATTGGAAAGCTTACTTCCGGGGCTTCATTTTTCACTCAAGAATCTCCTAAGTCCACGTCCGGGGGGGAGGAGATATGGTTGGTTGAAGTCTGGTTGGACCGAATCTGAGCGGCTTCACGGAAAATGGCATAACTTTTTCCATAGGAGGAATTTTGATGCAAGATTTGCGACATTGGAAAGTTAACTTCTGGGGCTTCATCCTAGGAGGTGGCTGGCCACTTTTCCCTTTTGACCTGGCCGGCCGGCCACCTTTTTCTGGCCGGCCGGCCACTTACCTAGTGGATGATTTCTTTTGCCCTTTTGACTTGGCCGGCCATTCTTGCCTTCCCAAGTGTGTTCCATCCATATATTTTGTTTTGCACTTCACCCATGTCCGAGGGTTTGGCCTTTTGAGGGGGAAAATTGAATTTAAATCTCCCCTCCATTTTCCCCCCCTCTTTTCTACCCTTTTGCTTATATATATAGCAACCCCAGCCCCCTTGCAAAGGGTTAGAAAAATTGGCCTTGAGCTCTTGTATTGAAGCTCCCTCTCCCTTTACACTTCAAGCATCCAAACCATCCAAGTCCAACACCCTTTCTACACCACCACCTAGCACCACACCATCACCTCCATTCTAGCCACTTGGAGCAGCTTTCTAGAGCCTGAGAAGCACCATTTCTTGTGCCAAGAAGCTGTCCAAGACTAGTCTACAAGGGTGAGTACATTTCTCCTCCTTTTGGTCCTATTCTTGCTCAATACATTAACCATACTTGCTTGCATATTTGAGCTCCGGCCCTAACTGAAAATGGAATTTTTTTGAGCTCTATTTTATGTTTGGTTAAGGGCCTCTCACTGTTTGAGGCCTCCTTATTGCACTTGCTTCATTACCTCTCTTGTATGCCTATTTCTTGTGTAGTATTTTTGGCCTATATGTAAACTGTTTTGAGGCATATTGTGAACTGTAAAGTAGCTCATTTTGAGCCCTTCTTCAACATTTTTGAAGGCCTCATCACTGTTTGGGGCCCCCTTTTGTCACTTGCCTTTGTATCCCTCTTTTGGCCCCATTTTTGCATGATTTGTTAGCCTCTTGTTCTTCTGCTTTTGGACTCTGGTACAAACTAAAAATGAGCTTATTTTGACCCCCTCTTCATGTTTCATTAAGGGTCTTTTGTTGTTTGAAGCATCCTTTCTATACCTTGTGTTATAGCTCTCTTTTTGGCCTTATCTTGCATGATATTTTGAGCATACTTGTATACTGTTTTGAGTTTTATTATCAACTGTAAAAGGTCATATTTTAGGTCCCTCTTCAACTTTGTTGAAGGAACTTCATCTTTTTGGGGCCATCATGCATTACTTGCTTCTTTGTCCTCTTTTAGGCCCACTTTTTGCATGAGAGTTTTTCCATATTTGTGTCTGTTTTTGTGGCTTGTGGTAAACTATGAAACATCATATTTTAGGCCCCTCTTCAACATTGTAGAAGGGCCCTTCTCTTTTTAGGGTCATCAGATTTCACTTGCTTCATTATCTTGCTTTCGGGGCCCTTTTTGCATGCTAGTTTAGCCCCATTTGCGTTCGCTGTTTGGCCTCGCTTAAAACTGTAAATATGCTTATTTTTGGGCTTTATTGATTCTGTCTTAACACTCCATGTTCAAATAATGCATGCATTGCATAGTCATAGGTCATTCCGTATGCCTAAATTCATGTTTCGGGAACTATTCCATGCATCGGGTGTCATTTTGCCATCTTTCGGGGCTGTTTTGCATCACTTATTGTCTCTGAAATTTTCATGCTAGTATGCCATATTCCATGCTTTGCCATGTCTTGTTAGAGTGGCATTCGGTGCCTTAGGGTCGGTCCTCGGTTTGCGTGCACGTGTGCACGCATTTCGAGTGTCTCATTTTCATCTAATGGCCTCTTATGTGAGTGTGGCTGAGGTCCACTCATGTTGGTGTAAGTCCATTATGCATTGTGTATGCCATTTCATTCCATAGCATTGTGTATGCTAGGCTGTATGTTAGCGCATTGCGTATGCCATGTTACCTCGTGCATCATGTATGCCATTTCATAGCATTATGCATGTTAGGTTGTATCTTAGTTGCATTTCATGCATATCATGCATATTGCATTGTGTTCGGGATAGGAGTTAGCCTGAGCACGGGAAACGAGGGGCGTTCCGTACTCCGAGTGACAGAACGTGTCTCAATTTCCTAGTCACCGACACTCCGGATTATCCATGATGGAGTTAGGTCTTGTTGTTTTTTCATGTGCATTTATTCCATATTGAATTGTGCAATTCGACTCCTCGGCCATCATGCATCGAGATGCGTGATTGGTGGCACGAAGATCAAGACATGCATACATTTGTGAAAATACATTGCCATGCCCCTTTCCTGCTCTCTATTGCAGCAAATCAAGAATTAGCAGTCTTCCATGGCTTGGCGTGCTTTCCAAAAATTATTGCAAAACAAAGGCTAATTGGGGCATCACAGTGGATTTCCGCGCAAAGGCAACCCGGATATGCATCATTCATCATCTGAAGAAGAGTCAAGGCAGTCCCTGGCTTGCATGCCAGTTTATTGTTTTCTTAGTTAATTTGGTAATTAATTAGGATTTTTGTACATATTTGGACTGTACTATTCGGGACTGTATATTATTCTTTCGGACCCTTTGCGCGAGGGCATAATTGTAATAAGTGTGCGTGTGTGTGATGTATGTCTTTCAACCCCACGTCTTTCTTCCCTTTTATTTACCTGCTTATGATGGTTAGACTAGGGCATGTTTCAATTATCATACAGTATGATAGCATGTTTGCATTCATTCATCTGTCTTGCACGCACCGGGCTTGGCACATCATACTAACTGCATTCGCATTTCAATTCCAAGTTGAATACTTGATAGCTGTTGCATCTCATATGCCATATTTAGAATAGCCGAGCCTGCTATAGTTGCATTTTTGCATGTGTTGCATTAGGCATTCCTGTATATTTACGATCATGCATGGATTTCTAATCGGTTTCTGTTTTGGCTCGGAGTACTCGGTGAGTTTTATGCTTTAGCATCCTTGCATGCATGTGAGTGACTGCCATGATAGCATGCTTACCATGAGGCTAACTGCTTATGTGATATACTTGCTTGGATGCCTGTGGGTGGAGGTTGGGTTATTTGGATTGGAACAATTCATCAAATGTTTGTTTTAAGCCCACTAGACAGTGGCAAAATCATGTTTTCTAAGCCCACCCGAGGGTGGCAAAATCCGCATTTTAAGCCTACTTGCGAGTAGCAAACCATTTTCACAAACAAACATGAAGTGTTTTGTTCCAATTCAGACGACTCAGTCTATACTTGTATGTTGTGCGCATCACATAGTAACCTAGGCTAATAACCGGAGTAAGAACACACAATGTTTTCAAAAATAGATATCATGGTTAGTAGAGGCCGATCTTTGATCGGGCGAGTGGGGTTGCTCACGAAGTGACCTTCCCCAATCGTACCCAAGTTCCCGAGCCGAGGCAACTTTGGTGATGACGGACACGTGGCCGTAGGCAAATGAGTCAGGGTTTCCTAAATTTCCCAAATATAAAATATTTAGGTGGCGACTCTGTATCTGGCAAAGCAGTCCATGTTTGGCACTTCTTTCAAAAAAAAAATCTGTTTTCTCAAAACGATTTGCCGGATTTGGACTCTTTGGTTCAAGATTAAAAACCGTGACACAAAATCGAGTCCGAGTTGTAGCGAGGTCCCCCCGCGGGCTTGTTACAGTTTTTGGCGACTCTGCTGGGGATTTGGAGAACTTGACTCGAACTCATGATATCTGATTTTGACTACACTCGTGTGTTTCTTTGCATTGCATGTGCATTGGTGCGCCTAGGACACCGTGTTTGCCATCTGCTATTCCTGAACGGTTTGCCGGAGGCTTGTCTTGTCAAGGCATGACCATAAGGCTGACCGGTTATGGGCTCTGCCAGTATGGGAACACAAACCCCGGTTTTACCGGGGCACCCTTTTCGACCATTCGACCTAGTGCATATTCGGATCTGTAGTGGCCATTCCAAACTAGGACAAGTTGCTTACCCGATATAGGTTGTTTGAAACCGCTGCGTACGTAGTGAAACCCTAGCTCCTGACAAAATAGGACAGGAAAACCCTACCCCAACATAGGGGTGTTTTGGCTCTCACTTGCTTGTTATGTGCTTTTAGAGTGCGTCTCTACAGGAATGCATGTATCAGTTTGCAGGATTGGGCATCAGGCCTGCGGGCACCAGTTCAATATTTTGGGGTTCAGTTTTACCCGAGGGTATCAGATTTGAGGCAGAATTTTGGGGGCAGAATTCAGTAGAGAGCACACTCATTCAGCTTTGCTCATATTGGTTATGGTGAAATCAGGCTGAGATGCTGTCGGTTTTCTCTTTTGCTAGGTAGTCTCGGAACCATAGCTTCAGAAGGCTCCAATATCCCCCGGGTACATTGGATCCGTGTTGATAGACTTTGCTAGGTCAGAAATTCAGTTCAAGGGCAACCAGTTTTCCTTCGCCAGTGGTAAGGCAAAGGAGGGGTAGACAGGGTTCATTTGTTCATCTGATCCGACAATCACCAGTCATATCATCAGCAGAACCGTGATGGCACAGGGTTCAAAAGAATTTGTGGCTATGATAACAGCATTAAATCAAGGAACTACAATGCAAGATGAGACCAGCGCTGAAACGCAATGCCCATCTGGGGCATTTTCCTCACATCCAGCTTCGGGACCCCAGCCGAACTTTGACCCACTTCTGCCAGCTGAAGATTTGCAGGGTTCAGATCCCCGAGAAAGGTTGACTCAAGCTCGAGTTTCCACACCCCTGGTGCAGCCTACTAAGAGGCTTCGCCCCTCTAATGTCAATGAATTCAGTCCGACTGCAATGAAAGTTGCGAACCTTGAGAAGCAATTCAAAAGGGCACAGGGCCTTAACTCCATTCACGACATTGAGGATGGGTCCACCGAGGTTGCCGTAAGGCTCCCAGTCGGGAGTACTAATGTTGGCGGTAGCACTGTTTCCAAACCCGCTAAAGTCAACACAGTCGCCATAGTCGACCCTTTTGCCAAGGCCAGCCTACAAATAGCCAGCCCAGCCCGAGCTCAGGGTAGATTTTTCACCCCCCTCCATATGAGCCTAACCAGCGCATTAAAAGTCTTGATGGAAAGAGGGCATCTCAAACCCCTTAATCCTCAACCTTCGCCAAACCCACTCCCTACTAGACATAACCCCAGCAAATACTGTGTATATCATCAGCAGCGCAGCCATGGCACCGATGGTTGCTACTGCCTTCGTCATGAGATCCAGAATCTCATTGACAACTAGACAATAGTTCCACCACAAAACCCCAAAGACCAAGTACCTCATCCACATCTCAACCTCGGTCATACACTGCCACCCACCTACAACCCCAGTATATACACCCCGACCCATATACTCAAGCCCGAGATGTTTATCCCGGAAAGCATGGGCTTAAGCATGATGGATGCACTTAAACCCTAATCATCTCAAACCCGTGAACCTACTACTTCTGAGCTAAAGAGGATGATCGATGATCTTTAGAGAACTATGACAAATTTGGCCTCCGGGACATTGGCTCCGTCATCAACCACATCACATACCAGGGAGTTCATGTCAAAAGGCTCCCCAGTCCTGGAACAGGCTACATTTGAGGAATGCCAATCCCTTGGCAAAGTGGAGGCAAGTGGAAAGAACAAGATAGGGGCGGACATGGATCCCCATGAACATCTTCTGTTGGCTTTTGAGGCTTTGAAAGCCGAGGGACTGAACAAAGAGCAAGTGCTCGCAGTTATTGCAAAAACTGTGCATGACATTTTTGCCACTCAAGTTGGGGGCAGTTTGAATCAAGGGGCAAACCGGGAGAAGGGCCGTTGTACCAAGAATGTTCCTTTCAACTCTAATCCCGTGCTCGGAAGAAATCAAGAACCCCAAGGTTCGCCAATGCCTTTTGGTCAAAAGGCCCAAAGAAAAATCCACAAACCTCGAAGTATCTACCCCGAGGACAGAGGGTCTTCCATGCCCTCTATATGCCTTTGTCCAAGGCTCTCCAAATCCTTGTTGAACAAGGCCATCTCAAACCCCTTGAGCCTCGGCCTCGGCCTCTCCCGAACCCTCTTCCAGCTATGCATGATGCTACCCAGTATTGTGTTTTCCATCAACAAACCGGTCATGACACCGACAGTTGCGTCCGTCTCTGCCACAAGATACAAAATTTGATTGACAACGGGGTCATCCCCGCACCAGGTCTTGCAAAGTCTATCGGCACTTGATCAGTGAACTTGTGGGGGATAGTGTGATGTGATCAAGGGATGAACCACCTGCGGACGGCGTTCAGTTTATTTCAGATATGGTGTATGGCACACACTGTTTTGAGCATTTGTGAATGCTGGTTTTTGTACATTCTGACTTAGGTATTGAGTTAGTCATATTGTTTTGTTTTTGAGCCTGTCTTTTTGTTTTGAGTCAGTCTCTTTTGTTTTGGGTCCGTCTTGCTGTATCGAGTCAGTCCTATTGTGTAGGAGTTGGGTGATTCCGGGGGGGTGTTACCTCGAGCGTCACCATTTTGTTTTTGTGTTTGTCTTTTCGTTTTGTTTTGAGTCTATTTCTGCCTTGGAGCCAATAACGCCAACAGATTTGAATGAACAGCAGTGGTTTTTCATGCTTTTGTGTTTGTTTACAGCCGCTTGTGCCGTAGAAATTCCAAATGAGATGGCAGTATTTGACTAGAAGCTGTGTCTTTTCTGTGCCTTGAATTCATTGCATCGACCTAAGTTTTCCAAAAGCTTTTTGAACACTGCGGTGAAAACAAAGAGGGAGGAATTCCTTGGGATTTGCAAAACTTTGATCAAACTGAGAGAAAGAGAGGCGTGCTAAGCTCTTAATGATTGAGATCATGCTTGTTAGTGTGAGTACTGAGAAGGACCCTAGCTTTGATCCAGATTGGTTCTACACTGTCTTCAGCGCGAGCGATTTTGTCGCTTTCTTAAAAACTTTCAAAAAATGTTTTGCGCGGTCCTGCAAAGACATGTGTGGAATCGCTCTTGGGATTGTGCAGCTTAGGATCGCTCTCAGCCTCGAGACTCGACCCCTTGCTTTCAAACCTTGAACTCACATTTGTAGACACCCCATTTTTGACCGTCCTCAAGACTTGGACGTCACCGTTGTAACACTCGGTGATTATCCATGTTTGCGTTCGTTTGGAGTTCCCGTAGTTCTTGGCTCGCGCGCCTTGCCTCAGGACCTCCGAACTTGACCGTTTTGTGTCTGGTTTTGCACCAAACACTTGTGCTTTGCTTTTGAGGGGCAGGGAATGCCTTCTGAGGCATCCCCACACACCACCGGCTGTGGCTAGAGGCCACCGGCTGGTTGGTGTTGCCACCGGCACTATATTGTGCCGGTCGGCACTCTTTTGTGCCGGTCGGCACTCTTTTTGGCAAAATTACCATTTTGCCCTTCCGACCACTTTACAGCTGCTTTTTGAGATATTTTCAGACAGCTGTATGCCTTTTGTTTCCCCTCCATACACTGTATGGAGGGATGAGCCCTTGGATGCCTTAACTTGTAAGCTTTGGTTGCCTATACAAGAGAAGGCTCTTCTCTTGGCTCAAGGGTTAGAATTTTTAGAGGGTTAGACGTTTTAGGAGAGGGAGAAGCTCTGGTTTAGGGTTAGGTTTTGTGTATCTATCCTATCTCTCTCTTTCTCTCTTGTTTTGTACACTAGGTGTTTGTGCCTTACTATTGCACATCAACACCTAGTGTTTCACCTTCCTCTTGGAACTGAGGTGCTAAGGGCTTGTTCTTAGTGTTCTTGACTAGTTTGGAGCTCAAGGAACCAACAACTCCAACCTTTGTGAAGAAGATCATCAAGGGTAAAAAACTTGCTTTATTTCCCCCATTTTTGCATTCCATTTTTGCCTAGTTTAAAACAGGTTTTGTGCTTGGTCTATAACACATAAAAGTTCTGTTTTTTAACCCTCTTTATTGTTTATTAAGAGTGCTTGGTGGTTTGGGTAAGTTTGACCCCCTTTAGGCCTTGAAAAGGCCCCATTTTAGGCCATTTTGTGAGAGCTCCGAGACTTTGGTGCTTGGGCCTCTCCACCACTGAAATCTTGAGGGATTTCAGTGGTGGAGATGGTGCCATAAAGTCTCCAAAAGGAGAGGGCCACCCCCTCTCCTTGATGTCCTTGAAAAGGGCAAGTTTTGCTTCCTTATGGAGCACCATGTTTGGTTGTGTGTTGAGCATGTTTGGTTTGTTTTTCATGCTTATATTGCCATGATATAACATGTTTTTAAGTTGGTTTTAGTACTCCTTGCATGTTTTGCATGGTTGCTTTGTAATGCCCCTTTGGTCCCTTAACATGCCTAGGTTGTGTGCCTTAGTTTCTAGCATGTTTTAGGCTTGCATTTGTGAAGATTTGGTGCTTATGTTGCCATGTTTTAGCTCTGTCCATAATCGTTTGGGTCAATCTTAGCATGCCTAATATAGCCCCTTTGCATTATAGCTTGTATGCTTCAAATAGGTGCATGTGTAGTATACATTGATCTCATCTTTTCAATGGTTTGGAACCATTTGTCATGTCATTTCAGACCCTTTGGTATGCTTGTATGCTTGCCTTGGTTACTCCTTTAGTGCTTTAAAAGCATGTGTTGAATGCCCCCATGTTTTGGCCATTTTGCATGCCTTTGATTTCGAGCCTCTTAGATGCTATCTAAGTGGCCTTTTGGCTCTATTTTGACATACTAAAAACCTGTTTTTAGTTGTTTAATGCATGCCATATTTGTTTTGTATAAGTATAGTTCAATGCCCCATTGTCTTGCTTTGAATATTGGACCTATGTGTGCATGCTTTGTGTACTTTGTTGCTTGGTTTGGCACCATGTTTAGCATGATTTTCAAAGCTTTATGTGCATGCTAGTAGTCCATTGTTGTACCCCTTTAAGTGTGCTTAAGGGTTGTTTGTTATGCTCAAGTGTTGGTGCCTTAACTTGTACATGTGTGCATGTGTGTTTGGCCCTCATGACTTAGCATCTTGGCCACTGGTTTTAGGCCTATTTGGAGCTGCCTAATCCATGTTTAAGTCCACCTCATTGATTAGTTTGCATGCTTGTTTTGTATGTGTGTTTTCATGCTAGCATCCTTGCATTGCATTGCCATGTTGCATGCCTAGGTAAAATGCTTAGGGCTTCATTGCATTGACACGCATGCTAAGCCTCTTGAATTGAAATGTGATAGAGGTTTAGCACCCTTGTTTGTTTGTTTGCATTACATGCATTTGAAATCAAAATTGCACTCTTGGTTCTTTGGGCCATCATGCATCGAAATGCGTGATTGGTGGTCCAAGAACCGAGGCACATGTTCCTTTGAGTCAAAAACATGATAAGGAGTGTGTTTGGTGCATACATGCTTTGAATTACATTGCCATGCAAGTTGTGTCCTCTCGCATTGTGAGTTGCGTGTTCTTGAGCATTTTTACGCGGCCAAGCCTTTGTTTAGTGCCGATGGATGAATTTAGTGCCGGTGGCCACATTCTTCAAATGGTGGTGTTCTACCCTGAGTGGCACTCCCCAGTGCTCGAGAGGCATTCTGAAGTTTTGGTAATTTTACGAGAAGGACAAAGAGAAAGCAGAGGCAAATCATGCATGATGCAATTCGAGCGATCCGGCGCCTGTGCATTTGGCCCTCATCCCGAGGCGATTTACTGTTTAGTTAGATTAATTATTTTATTTAATTAATTTAGTTGATTTGTAATAATTAATTAGCTTGCATAGTTAATTAGTTATTCAGTTCTGTATTATTATTTTGGTCCCTCCGAGCGAGGGCGAATCTGTAATAAGTGTGTGTGAGTGGGTGTATGTCTTCCAATCCCCATTTCTTTCTCCCTTTTATTTACCTGCTTACAATGGTAGATTAGGGCACATTTATCTTAGCATACCTTATGCAATGCATGCGTGCATTCGTGCATTTGTTTACATGCATCGGGCTCGGTACATCATGCAAACTGCATCGTACTTTCAATTCCGAATTGAATACGTGATAGTTGCTGCATTTCATGTGCCATGTTTAGGGTAGCCGAGCCTACTCTAGATTGCATCTATGTCTGTGTTGCATTAGCCACTTAACATGAACTAGGTCATGCATGTTCGCTAACTAGTTTATTGTTTTGGCACGGAGTACGATGTAAGTATTTATGCTTTAGCATCCCACATGCGTGTGAATGTTGTCATGACAGTATGCTTACCATGCGGCTAAATGCTTATGTGATATAACTGTTTGAATGCCTGTGGGTGGAGGTTGGATTGCCTGAGTTGGAACAACTCATTGAAATCCGTATTTTAGCCTACTTGCGAGTAGCAAAATCTAACACGTTTTTCGAGATAAAACGGATATGCAATGTTTATTTCCAAATTAGGCGATCTAGTCTATACTTTTGTGTTGTGCGCATCACATAGTAATTCTAGGTTAATAACCGGAATAAGAGCATGTAATGTTTTCAAAAACGGATATCACGGTTAGTAGAGGCCGGTCTTCGGATCGGGCGAAAGGGGGTGCTCATAGCTGACCTTCCCCGATCGTACCCAAGCTCCCGAGCCAAGACCACTTTGGTGATGACGGACACGTGGCCTTCGGCACCAAGTCAGGGTTTCCTAAATTTCCCATTTAAAAAATATTTAGGTGGCGACTCTGTAATCTGGCAAAGCAGTCCATGTTTGGCACTACTTTTCAAAAAATCTGTTTTTCTCAAAATGATTTGCCGGATTTGGACTCTTTGGTTCAGATTTAGAACCGACACAAAAGGAGAGTCTGAACTGTAGAGTGAAGCCCACGGGCGCGTCTACAACATTCAGAATGTTCAACGGTCAACCACCATGTGAGGCCTGTGTGGCCAGATTTGAAGCAGCCCTCGAACAAGAAGCACCAAAGTTAGATCAAGAAGACCAGACCTCATCAGAAGAAGCTTGCGAAGCTAAATCAGAAGCACCCCTCGAACTAGAGGCAAAAATGTCCGATGTGCTCAAAGAGCCGAAGATGGATCCTTCTGCGAATCAATACAGCAGTCATTTTCCTGGATTCAGATGACTTCAGGATCTCAAAACCGTTTGGCATGGACAAAGCTACACTTTTACCCTTTGAGAGGCTCGCTGGGCCGAAAACCCGGAAGGGCGGCCCAGGCAAAAGTTAGAGAAAGAAGAAAAAAAAAAAAAAAAAAAAAAAAAAAAAAAAAAAAAAGAGAAAAAAAAAGAGGAAAAATGCAAAGAAAAGAACAAAAAAGAAAAACAAAAACAAAGCTCGCAAGGTTGAAAACCTGCAATGGGCGCCTTGGCAAAAGTTAGAGCATAAAAGGAGACGTTAATACCCGAGTGTACCTTAACCCCGAACTACGTAAGGCTTGATTCCCATCTTTGGGATACGTAGGCAACTTCATCCTGAAGTCCAGCCGTAAAACACTTCAATTTGATTGTGTCCATGCGATGGTTCTGGTCATCTTTGTCTTCTCTGTATCTGAGGATTTGGTTGTGTTCGTTACTCTGAGGATTGCCTACAATGCGCTGCGGTGCCATCCAAACAAGGGGCAACTTTCCGTTGCCATTCAATGCGCCGCGGCGCCGTTCAAACAAGGGGCAACTTTCCGTTGCCATGCGGCTACTCTTCAAGCACGGGGCAGTTTTCCTTTGGATCCGAGGTTGTGCATCTCAGGAGTAGGTTTCATGCTCGTTGAGTAAGTGGCCGTTTGCAAAAATAGTTTTTGAAAATTTTTACTGAGGTTGACTAATTTTCTCGAAAATTGTTCCATCTTTTCTAAAAAAACTGGACCATTTCCTGGACTCAAAAAGGAAAATTTTCAGTGCTCATAGCCTGACTTGCGTGATTTCAAATCAAAAAGTTGAACAAGCATGTTAATCTAACTCTCATGTTGGTCAAAACTATTTTAGTAAAAAGCAAAAACAAAAAAATGGTCGAAATGATGAACTAGGGGCATAGTTGAGTCAGGCTTCCTGTCTTTTCCCTGTTGTCAATGCATTTGCCAAGAAGGGCACTCTACCTGCTAGAAAAGGCACAACTGAAGGGCACAACAAAAGGCTAAAAGCTTTCACATCCTCCGAGCAACAAGGTATCAAGCCAAGTGTGAAGCACGAACTGGAATGAGACCAGAGATTCCACTCCCTCATCTGGACAGATCTGATCACGTCCGAACTCCAAGCAGAGCATCATCAATCGATGTCAGCTACAGATTTGCTACACACCCAATTGTAGCACAGCCCCTCTGTGGGAGAAACTCACTAGCTGCGTGCAGAAGAAGAAGAATCTAGCAGAATGCTAGGGGCACGAGCCCACAACTTGCTGTTTATCTATCAACCACCCAGGGAAGGGATGAAAAATGAGAGATTGAAGAATAGAGAGATGTGCGATGAGAGAAAAAGTGAGAAAAGGGCTTTTTCAGAAAAACAGAGCTTGAGGGCCGAGTGATGTGAAAACCACAAATGAGAAAGGGTAGGAAACACTACCCGGTGAAACAGGCTCCCTGTGCACATCTGAGTGTCGTGTCTTTTTGTTTTATCTCGATTTTGTTTTGGGTCGTTTCGAGTGTTACTCAATGTGTCTAGGTTGTGTGCCTTTTATTTCCTTGTTGAGTCGTTTTGCTGTGTTCAGTCGTAGGCTCAATACCTGGTCGAAAACTCATCTTTCAATTTCGAAAATAAAATCATTTTGTGCTCCGAGTGCCGTGCCGTTCTCCACATTTGTTCAAAACAGTATTTGTTCTTTCATAAAACCGCAGGGTTCAACCCAGGTCATATGAGAACAGTGAAACCAAGACCTATCTGAAGCTATAATGGTTCCGGACTGCAAAGCAAAAGCAAAATCGCATTCCGTATACACCTTGTCAGGTCTTGTCAATGCTCCGAAGTATGAGTGTGCCTCTACCTCAAGCTCAAGATCAAGTCTGCCTCAAGCCAGAATGGCAATCAGAAATGCTCTCTCTGAATACCAGCCCCTGCCAGATGCATCTTGACTGCGTTTGCAATGAGTTCCTAGAAGACCAAGCTGACGGTGGAAACTAGAGTTCGAATGGTCATGTTGCCTAGAACGCATAAGGTTCGGATTTCGAGACTAAAGTCTGGTTTAAATACCCAGAGGCGTGCCCTCGGCTTGAAATCCGTATGGAAGCCCCATAGGTTGAGATAGCGTGTATGCACCTCAATTTTGGATACTGAACCAACCTAGTCTGTCACCCCGTTGGAGAATAGGGAAAGTTGTGAATATGATCAGGAAGAAAGGCAGCATCCAAAGTATTCTACGTGTAGAACCCTTGTCAGCATTCCAGAGCCTTTGTACTGTGAGTTGAAAGTAAAGTGTTCGAAGAGCACAAGGGGAGATCCTCGTCGGAGAAGAGCGGTTCACCGCCACTCACCTCATGAGGTGCTTTCTAAAGCGTCGCTTTGTCCATTTATTGCTTTCCTTGAGCAGCATGCATTGTAATGCATTGTACCTATCAAGTCTTTTTCTCAGTCATGCACGATGTTGTATGTACGGTTCATTCAAAGGAGTTCTGTTTGAGATCATTTATTAGTGTATCAATCACACTTCATTCATTTTGTGTATTTATCACACACAACCTCATTTTGTGTATCTATCATGCACATATTCACATCATCACCTTTAGTGTATCCATCACACTTGTTCACTAAGTGCATCTATCACACTTCGTGTTCACCTTCAGTATATCTATCATACTTGTTCACTAAGTGCATCTATCACACTTCGTGTTCACATTTAGTGTATCTATCACACTCTGTTCACATAGTGCATCTATCACACTTTGTGTTCACTTTTAGTGTATCAATCACACTCTGTTCACATAGTGCATCTATCACATTTTGTGTTCACTTTTAGTATATCCATCATACTTGTTCACTAAGTGCGTCTATCACACTTCGTGTTCACCTTCAGTATATCTATCATACTTGTTCACTAAGTGCATCTATCGCACGTCGTGTTCACCTTCAGTATATCAATCATACTGGTTCACTAAGTGCATCTATCACACTTCGTGTTCACTTTTAGTGTATCAATCACACTCAGTTCACATAGTGCATCTATCACACTTTGTGTTCGCTTTTAGTATATCCATCATACTTGTTCACTAAGTGCATCTATCACACTTCATGTTCACTTTTAGTATATCAATCATACTTTGTTCACTAAGTGCATCTATCACACTTCATGTTCACCTTTAGTGTATCCATCACACTTGTTCACTTAGTGCATCGATCACACTTCGTGTTCACCTATTGTGCGTCTATCACACTTTGCGTTTGCCTTTTGTGTATCCATCACACTTTGCTCACTTCATTCATTTAGTGTATTAATCACACTTTGTTCATATAGTGTATCTACCACACACTCGCTTTGTATCTATCACACTATGCCTACTTTGTATATCTATCACACGTTCGCTTTGTGTATCTATCACACACTCACCTAGTGTATCCATCACACTTTGCTTCATATAGTGTATCCATCACACTCACTTCACTTTGTGTATCTATCACACGTTCGCTTTGTGTATCTATCACATACGCTCGCTTCGTGCATCAATCACACGCTTCGTTCACCTTTGTGTATCTATCATACATGTTCGTGAAGATTCCATGATTTTCTTACATCCTTTCTGCATGAGGTATAGTTTGGTTCGAGTTTACTTGCTTGCCTAGCATTCGCTTAAAATGTTGCATTTATTTTGCATAATTGCTTCATTACAGCTCTCTTTGCATGACCATGAGTGATGTCCCGCTTCGCGTAGCGTATAAGTCCAATTTTCAAACCGACTTCGCGTAGCGTATAAGTCCAATTTTCAAACCGGCTTCGCGTAGCGTATAAGTGCAATTTTTAAACAGGCTTCGCGTAGCGTAAGTCCAATCTTCAAACCGGCTTCGCGTAGCGTATAAGTCCAATTTTCAAACCGGCTTCGCGTAGCGTATAAGTCCAATCTTCAAACCGGCTTCGCATAGCATATAAGTCCAATTTTCAAACCGGCTTCGCGTAGCGTATAAGTTCAATCTTCAAACCGGTTTCACGTAGCGTATAAGTCCAATCTTTAAACCGGCTTCGCGTAGCGTATAAGTCCAATCTTCAAACCGGCTTCGCGTAGCATATAATTCCAATCTTCAAACCGGCTTCACGTAGCGTATAAGTCCAATTTTCAAACCGGCTTTGCGTAGCGTATAAGTCCAATCTTCAAACCGGCTTCGCGTAGCGTATAAGTCCAATCTTCAAACCGGCTTCGCGTAGCGTATAAGTCCAATTTTCAAACCGGCTTCGCGTAGCGTATAAGTCCAATCTTCAAACCGGCTTCGCGTAGCGTATAAGTCCAATCTTCAAACCGGCTTCACGTAGCGTATAAGTCTAATCTTCAAACCGGCTTCGCGTAGCGTATAAGTCCAATCTTCAAACTGGCTTCGCGTAGCGTGTAAGTCCAATTTTCAAACCGGCTTCGCGTAGCGTATAAGTCCAATTATCAAAATCTTCCTGCATATCATTTTGCATCCTGCCCCTGAACTACGCTGGTTTGATTCCTTGCAAAAGGATACGTAGGCAGCCTGCGAGCGCAACCATTTATTTGTCTGTATTTTGTTTGCTTGTCCAAGTCTTTGGCCTTGTCAAAAATGGGTCGTCTCTGGGCTTTGACATTCACTCCCGTCACTTCTTGACTTCTGAGTTCTGTCAAAGAGGGGCAACTGTAAACACCCCATTTTTTACCGACCTTAAGACTCATACGTCACCGATTGAGCGCTTGGTGATGTGGCATATCGTGCTCGTTCAGAGGTTTCAGAGTCTCGGCTGCGAGCCTTGTCTCCAGACTTCCGGACTCTTTCGTGCTTTGCCTCGGTTTGTGAACCAGGCTTTGTTTTCTCTGTTTTCTCTTCCCGAAGGGAGGGAGAGGTCTCATAGATAATCTCTCAATGGCCGTAGGCTACGTTTCATAGTCGTAGGCCACTTTTCCCGTTTCGGAGCCCGGTTCCTGATTTTTGGAGGCGTCGGCTGTGTGCCTCGGTTCGGGACCACTTAACCACCTCCGTTTGCTCCGATTTTTGGCATACACCTTATTTCCTCCCTTTTTGAGGGACACTGTGGTCCGAGAGACCAACTTCGCGGTTGAACACCACTTAGGTGTGCACGACGGTCAGATTTTGGCCCCCAAACCTTCATTTTGCATCGGTTTGGGCTCATTTTTGGTGGAGGCCTTATTTTAATTATTAGGAAGCTTGTAGAAGGGTGGGAGGCCAGCAATTTTTCTGAAAAGCCAACTTTTTTTTGGTCCAGAGTGGTTCAGCATGAATCCGGGAAAGAGAAAAATCTGCGCGACTTCACCGAAACGGTCGTAACTCTTTGCACAAGAGGAATTAAGATATGTGGCCACCACCATTGGAAAGCTTACTTCCGGGGCTTCATTTTTCACTCAAGAATCTCCTATGTCCAAGTCCGGGGGGAGGAGATATGGTTGGTTGAAGTCTGGTTGGACCGAATCTGCGTGGCTTCACGGAAAATGGCTTAACTTTTTCCACAGGAGGAATTTTGATGCAAGGTTTGCGGCATTGGAAAGATAACTTCTGGGGCTTCATCCTAGGGGGTGGCCGGCCACTTTTACCTTTTGACCTGGCCGGCCGGCCACCTTTTTCTGGCCGGCCGGCCACTTACCTGGTGGATGATTTTTTTTGCCCTTTTGACTTGGTCGGCCATTCTTGCCTTCCCAAGTGTGTTCCATCCATATATTTTGTTTTGCACTTCACCCATGTCCGAGGGTTTGGCCTTTTGAGTGGAAAAATTGAATTTAAATCTCCCCCCCCCCCATTTTTCCCCCCTCTTTTCCACCCTTTTGCCTATATATACAGCAGCCCCAGCCCCCTTGCAAAGGGTTAGAAAAATTGGCCTTGAGCTCTTGTATTGAAGCTCCCTCTCCCTTTACACTTCAAGCATCCAAACCATCCAAGTCCTACACCCTTTCTACACCACCACCTAGCACCACACCATCACCTCCATTCGAGCCACTTGGAGCAGCTTTCCAGAGCCTGAGAAGCACCATTTCTTGTGCCAAGAAGCTGTCCAAGACTAGTCTACAAGGGTGAGTACATTTCTCCTCCTTTTGGTCCTATTCTTACTCAATACATTAGCCATACTTGCTTGCATATTTGAGCTCCGGCCCTAACTGAAAGTGGAATTTTTTTGAGCTCTATTTTATGTTTGTTTAAGGGTCCCTCACTGTTTGAGGCCTCCTTATTGCACTTGCTTCATTACCTCTCTTGTATGCCTATTTCTTGTGTAGTATTTTTGGCCTATATTTAAACTGTTTTGAGGCATGTTGTGAACTATAAAGTAGCTCATTTTGAGCCCTTCTTCAACATTGTTGAAGGGCTCATCACTGTTTGGGGCCCCCTTTTGTCACTTGCCTTTGTATCCCTCTTTTGGCCCCATTTTTGCATGATTTGTTAGCCTCTTGTGCTTCTGCTTTTGGACTCTGGTCCAAACTAAAAATGACCTTATTTTGACCCCCTCTTCATGTTTCATTAAGGGTCTTTTATTGTTTGAAGCATCCTTTCTATACCTTGTGTTATAGCTCTCTTTTTGGCCTTATCTTGCATGATATTTGAGCATACTTGTATACTGTTTTGAGTTTGATCATAAACTGTAAAAAGTCATATTTTAGGTCTATATTCAACTTTGTTGAAGGAACTTCATCTGTTTGGGGCCAGCATGCATTACTTGCTTCTTTGTCCTCTTTTAGGCCCACTTTTTGCATGAGAGTTTTTCCATATTTGTGTCTGTTTTTGTGGCTTATTGTAAAATGTGAAACATCATATTTTAGGTCCCTCTTCAACATTGTAGAAGGGTCCTTCTCTGTTTAGGGTCAGAAGCTTTCACTTGCTTCATTATCTTGCTTTCGAGGCCGTTTTTGCATGCTAGTTTAGCCCCATTTGCGTTTGCTGTTTGGCCTCGCTTAAAACTGTAAATATGCTTATTTTTGGGCTTTCTTCATTCTGTCTTAACACTCCATGTTCAAATAATGCATGCATTGCATAGTCATAGGTCATTCTGTATGCCTAAATTTATGTTTCGGGACCTATTCCATGCATCGGGTGTCATTTTGCCATCTTTCGGGGCTGTTTTGCATCACTTATTGCCTCTGAAATTTGCATGCTAGTATTCCATATTCCATGCTTTGCCATGTCTTATTAGAGCGGCATCCGGTGCCTTAGGGTCGGTCCTCGGTTTGCGTGCACGTGTGCACGCATTTCGAGTGTCTCATTTTCATCTAATGGCCTCTTATGTGAGTGTGGCTGAGGTCCACTCATGTTGGTGTAAGTCCATTATGCATTGTGTATGCCATTTCATTCCATAGCATTGTGTATGCTAGGTTGTATGTTAGCGCATTGCGTATACCATGTTACCTCGTGCATCGTGTATGCCATTTCATAGCATTGTGCATGTTAGGTTGTATCTTAGTTGCATTTCATGCATATTATGCATATTGCATTGTGTTCGGGATAGGAGTTAGCCCGAGCACGGGAAACGAGGGGCGTTCCGTACTCCGAGTGACGGAACGTGTCTCAATTCCCTAGTCACCGACACTCCGGATTATCCATGATGGAGTTAGGTCTTGTTGTATTTTCATGTGCATTCATTCCATATTGAATTGTGCAATTCGACTCCTCGGCCATCGTGCATCAAGATGCGTGATTTGTGGCACGAGGATCGAGGCATGCATACATTTGTGAAAATACATTGCCATGCCCCTTTCCTACTCTCTGTTGCAGCAAATCAAGAATTAGCAGTCTTCCGGGGCTTGGCGTGCTTTTCAAAAATTATTGCAAAACAGAGGCTAATTGGGGGATCACAGTGGATTTCCGCGCAAAGGCAACCCGGATATGCATCATTCATCATCTGAAGAAGAGTCAAGGCAGTCCCTGGCTTGCATGCCAGTTTATTGTTTTCTTAGTTAATTTGGTAATTAATTAGGATTTTTGTACATATTTGGACTATATTATTTATGTGGACTGTACTATTCGGGACTGTATATTATTCTTTCGGACCCTCTACGCGAGGGCATAATTGTAATAAGTGTGCGTGTGTGTGATGTATGTCTTCCAACCCCATGTCTTTCTTCCCTTTTATTTACCTGCTTATGATGGTTAGACTAGGGCATGTTTCAATTTGCATACAGTATGATAGCATGTTTACATTCATTCATCTGTCTTGCACGCACCGGGCTTGGCACATCATACTAACTGCATTCGCATTTCAATTCCAAGTTGAATACTTGATAGCTATTGCATCTCATATGCCATATTTAGAATAGCCGAGCCTGCTATAGTTGCATTTTTGCATGTGTTGCATTAGGCATTCCTGTATATTTACGATCATGCATGGATTTCTAATCGGTTTCTGTTTTGGCTTGGAGTACTCGGTGAGTTTTATGCTTTAGCATCCTTGCATGCATGTGAGTGACTGCCATGATAGCATGCTTACCATGAGGCTAACTGCTTATGTGATATACCTGCTTGGATGCCTGTGGGTGGAGGTTGGGTTATTTGGATTGGAACAATTCATCAAATGTTTGTTTTAAGCCCACTAGACAGTGGCAAAATCATGTTTTCTAAGCCCACCCGAGGGTGGCAAAATCCGCATTTTAAGCCTACTTGCGAGTAGCAAACCATTTTCACAAACAAACATGAAGTGTTTTGTTCCAATTCAGACGACTCAGTCTATACTTGTATGCTGTGCGCATCACTTAGTAACCTAGGCTAATAACCGGAGTAAGAACACATAATGTTTTCAAAAATAGATATCATGGTTAGTAGAGGCCGATCTTTGATCGGACGAGCGGGGGTGCTCACGAAGTGACCTTCCCTAATCGTACCCAAGTTCCCGAGCCGAGGCAACTTTGGTGATGACGGACACGTGGCCTTAGGCAAACGAGTCAGGGTTTCCTAAATTTTTCAAAAATAAAATATTTAGGTGGCGACTATGTATCTGGCAAAGCAGTCCATGTTTGGCACTTCTTTAAAAAAAAAATATGTTTTCTCAAAACGATTTGCCGGATTTGGACTCTTTGGTTCAAGATTAAGAACCGTGACACAAAATCGAGTCCGAGCTGTAGCGAGGTCCCCCCGCGGGCTTGTTACACACATATTGTATATTTTGTTATTAATTTCTAAATTATATGCATTCTATTATCAATGCAACCTGTAACCTATACATATATAGAATAATACATCTATCAATTATAATCTAAATCCATTATCAATAATACTCATTTCATTATCAACTATTCGAAAACTTTAACTTGTAACATCATATTCCAAATATCATATAAATCCATACCAAACAAGTATAATCCATCTAAGTTAAATATTACATACAAAAATATTGGATTTCCAAAACAAAGGATTGTACAAAAATAAATGTCTTCCTTATACAAAATAAATGCTCTTCGTACACAAAAATAAATATTCATAATAGCCCATGCAAAAGCAATCAATAAAAATAAATAAATAAATAAATAAATAAAAATAAAATAAAATAAAATTAACCATTAGCACTTATTCAATAAAATTGACATTTCAAATTATAACAATTATAAAATTAATAATTTTGGTGTATTATACTCTACAAATTATAAAAATTATAAAATTAATAATTCTAACTTTCTACCTATTAATATAATTTTTCTACACATGTTCAAATGTAAAAACTCCACTTTTTTACATGCCTACCTATTCCTAAAATCATCAAAGACAAAGATAATAGTTAACCGCTAAGCTTCATCTTACCTTTCAAATACAAGTCTAATTATAACCAAATAAAAAATTATTTTACTGAGTACTCTACACAATTCCCACACTCCAAATCCACCACTCTTTCTTTGGGGTGCTCCTGCATTAGTCCAGCAAGCTTGAATGCCTACCTCCATGGCTTGGAACTGTTTTGTGCCAACTTTGCTGGTCCTTCCATCCAGTAGTTGATTAAACACAAACAACTTTAACAACAAAAAGAATTTCCTCTTTCATACATATGGTGTTAATGTTCTAGAAGCTAGAAAATGAAGATACCAATGAAGAAAAAAAAAGGGTTAGTCAAGCTACCTTTGGAACCAAACCATGAGCTTTTCAAAAAAGTATAATATAATGACTTACACAAAAAAAAAAATAAATAAATAAAAAATAAAAAATTTAGTAGCTAAACAAGTACGATGCATTTTTGTATCCTACCCTTGCGGGATGTGCTTGGGATATGTCCGTCCTTTTGCAACTTGTTTCTTTACTCTATGTGGGAAATGACAAGGACATCAATTTTGGGACCTTTCTCCAAAACATTATCCAAAAGTTTAATAGCCACTTAAAATAGAATTGTTTTTCAAGCAATTGAATTGGATAGCATTTTGCTCCCATTTGCACTACAACATTTTGAAGGGCATTTGGGATAAAATGAACAACAATTAGAAATCTTTCAATAACTGGTTTTGATGTAGAGAGTTCATGTTAGCCAACTTTTTGCCCATTTCTTTTTCTTTCACAAAAGATAATTTTCCTAACATGTTTCACTAGAACTGTACATCAAGCACGTGAAACACTGCATTATGCCTTAATAAACAATTGCCCATGTAAACTATAGTAGCTGATTTGATTCTTTTCAAGATGCAGAGAATATGAATGAGGCAGTTGAGACCACCCTAGGTCTAGCAAAGTGCAACATTGAGTGGTACTATGGCACCATCAACAATTTAATGAAAAACTTCCATTTACAAAGATGAAAAGAATACAAATAAGGCACAAATCTCCATTACATTCCTATCTAAGAATTGGCTCACATGCTCCTAAGCATCAGTTCTAAAAATGGGTATTGCTTCAAGGTGATGTACTTCATACAAGGCATGCATCAAATAGTATTTCTTATGATGGATGGCTAAGTGTACGAAACATACCATATTCAATATCTTAAATCTCAATACATCTACCTAGTACCTGTTTATTCAATTGGCACCTAACCATGACAGCTAAAATTCAATAAACTCATCACTAATTGCTACTATAACAACCATAAATTCAATTTTGGAGTCCCAATTTCAACTCCACATAAATAAGAACTGAGTGATGCATCAAAAAAAAAAAAAAAAAAAAGAGATAAAAGCAAAAGAGGACTTAATGAAGAGAAGCTTATCCAAGCTCTCATTAGCTACATACTTATACATAAGCAGCTTCTTCGCACCATGCGCACAATACCCCAACAAATTGACAACATTGCAGTGCTGCATGCGAGCCAACAACTTGGCCTCATTGGTGAACTCTTTCTTTTCCTGATTCAAATTCTGCGTCAGCTTCTTCACCGCAATTTCTCTCCCATCATTCAACCTCCCCTACATCTCCAAAACCTTAACAATCACATACAAATCCACACACACACATACACGCATATATATATATATATATATAAATACATTGGTCTCACCGTTGATGGATAGATAGATATACGAATATAGAGAGATTTTAGAGAGAGAAAATAGGGCAAATCTAGGTGAATCAATGCTCCGGTTACCTGTGACTGTGAAGAGGAGCAGCGGAGACGCGACTGGTGGAGCGGTGGTGAGAGAGGGAAGGGGGAGGAGTAGCACACACACACACACAGAGAGAGAGAGAGAGAGAGAGAGAGAAACGCTAAACAGAGAGAGGCAGTGACGCCCCAAAATTTAAGGACATCATAATAAGGTTTAACTTGCTGATGATACAATCTTATTTTGTGAGGCTGATTGGGTAGAGATTACAAATGTAAAGAGGATTCTAAGGTGCTTTGAAGTTGTGTCTGGACTCAAAATTAACTATCACAAAGTGCTGTTAGTGGAGTGGGAATTGAAGAGGATACTGTAGCTGAATTTGCTGCAAGACTAAATTGCTCAAGCCAAAAACTCCCCTTCAAGTACTTAGGTTTACCTTTAGGGGTTAATCCTAGAAGAAAGCAAACTTGGAAACCTGTGGTGGATAAGTTTAAAAGTAAATTAGCTAGATGGAAAAGAAGAATGCTATCATTTGCTGGTAGGGTGACATTAATTAAATCAGTGCTATCCAACCTTCCAGTCTACTACATGTCCTTATTTAGAATGCCTCAAGGAATTGTTAAGGAGTTAAATAAAATCCAATCAGCATTTTTGTGGGGTGGAACTGATCTGAAGAGAAGGATATATTTAGTGAAATGGAAGGATACTTTAGTAAGAAAGAATCTTGGAGGTTTAGGGATAATGAATACTAAAACAGTGAATGAAATTTTATTAGCCAAATGGTGGTGGAGGTTTGGGTCCGAAGATTCTGTTTTATGGAAGTCATTGATTTGCTGCAAGTATGGAGCTGCTGGTGGAAGATGGTTTCCTTTCCTCAACTGCTAATTCTTGCTCTAGGATTTGGAGTGATGTTTTATCAGTGGCCCAATCTAATCCCAGGCTTTTTAATTTTTATTAGGAAAATGTTGAAATCAAAGTTGGGAATAGGTCTAGGATTCTGTTTTGGGAGGATGCTTGGAAGGGTGGCTGTTGTCTTCAAGTCAAGTATTCGAGATTATTTAGTATTTCTATTGATAAAGGGGTCACATTGAAAGAAATGGTGGACAAAAAAGCCAACTATGATGATTGGTTTTTAAGGTTTCGAAGAAATTTAAGGACATGGGAAGAAGAGGAATTGAGAATTTTGGAGGAGGATTTAGGCACCGGTCCAGTTCTCTGCTTGGATACTTGGGACAACCTCAGATGGAATGATGGAAGTTCAGGTTGTTTCAATGTAAAAGCAGCATATAATTGGTGTGAGATGAGTTATGGTCCTATAAAAAGCTTATCTGGTGTAATCTGGAACAATACTGCTTCTTCAAAATCCCAGTTTTTTGCTTGGTTGGTATGAAAAGGGAGATTAAAGACAACTGATTTTTTGAAAAAGATTGGGGTTGTTGATGCCAATGTGGATTCAAGCTATGTTCTATGTCGATTAGGGAGGAATCTTTAAACCACATAATGCTACATTGTCCCCTTGTCTAGAAAATTTGGTCTAATATCATCAAATGGTGAAGTGTGCAATGGGTAATTCCTATTACAGTAGAATGCTTGTTTCAGTGGTGGTCTGGATGGAAGTTTAAAAAATGGGAAATGCAAATGTGGGAAGTAATACCATTAGCAGTGTTTTGGTCGGTATGGAAGCATAGATTTGATGTTATCTTCAATTTGGTACAACCCGATATGGAAGAGCTATGTGATCTTATTAAGGTTAGAGTAGCCATGTGGATGAAAGAAAAATTGGTGGGAAGAGATTACTCCATTAATCAGTTTGTTTCGAATCTGCAACAGATCAGATTATGTATCAAGTGAATGGACTTTCGTGGGTTTGGCTCTGTTATCTTCATGATGCTGGTTTGGATTGTGTGCTATACTAGTTTGTCTAGGTTAGGCCTTGTTTGTCTTCAGTATTTGTGATTCTTGCGGACTTATATGGGTGGATGGATTGATGTGTTTACTGGAATGGGTGCGAAGTCGTGCATTTGTGATTCTTCTGGTCTGTGCATCTGAGTTTTGCATCTGTAAGCACTGCTTCAGTGTCTTGCCTCTGTTGTGGTTACTGCTGTGCTTCTGTTGTAGTTAAGTCTGTTGTTGCTGATTCTGTTGGGATTATTCTATTGTCTCTGCTGGTGCTGTATTTGCATTGATCCGGGTTGTTGTGGGTTTAGCTTCTTGTTGTTTTTCTTGCTTGGGCTAATGATAGGTGCTGCTGTTTGGTAGGATGATGCGGCTGCTGTAGTGCTCTCTTGGTTTTGGACTGATGCTAGTTGCTACTGAGTGGTGGGAGGCTGCAGTGCTACTTTGGTATTGGGATAATGCTTGTTGCTGCTGCTAATATTTTGCTGTTGCAGTGCTATCTTTGGTTTGGTTGTTCTGCTTCTTGGTGTTTGTGTCCTGGTGTTGAAAATAGAGGTTAGCTTGGTGGGCTGATGTTGAGTTTGTTATGGTGGTGTTTTGTTTTGCCTTGTGCTACTCTTTTTTTGGCTTTGGTTGGTTTCTCACCAACTCTTGATGGTGTGCTAGCAAGGAATTGGGTGGTTATATTGGTGCCAACCTAGTTGGGATTGATATGTCTCACTGTGATGCTTTTTGCACCCATCATTCTTTTTTCCTTTTTTGATGTTATAAGTTCTTTGTTTCATCAATAAATGTTTTTTTGCCGATCAAAAAAATAAAAATAAATAAATAAATAATGATAAGGTTTAACTTAAAATCAATTTTCTTAATTAAAAACTTCTAATAATTGTTACCACCAAGTTTATCATCATCCATTAATTAACAAATCAAAAATTTAGAAGTTCTTAAATTACAACTCCAATCAAACTTAAAGCTTAGTCATAGTATATTCATGAAAAAAAAACACAAATATAAAAAGAAACTAGAGAAAAACTAGAAAATTCATAAAAACGGTTCATGGGACTTGGGCTCACTTCAAGTTAACCGAGGCTGAATGTCGCCTTCCAAGACCTTGGTGTTTTCTTCGGTTTCTTCGGTACCTGGCATAAAACGCCAGGGTAACGGGAATGCCAATGAGCGACGAGCTCAATAAGATACTATAGCCCGAAAATACTCACCCCGATAATAATACTCGCAATTAATGAATAATGTGTAGTAACAGAATAACAAGTAGTATTTAATAAACATAACATGAATGCTATCAGTTGAAATAATAACAATAGATAATAAAAAAAAAAGGCAAACGGAAGCAGTATTTCATCATAAGGAAAATGCCCACCTTTCTTTTTAAATTCTCATAGATTTAATTTATCAAATAAATTTAAGTAACTCCCCGAGGAGCACTATTTCCACTCAACTGCTATGCAATGGCCGCGGGCAATTCTAACTCTCCCTTGGTCAAATATTCAAATGTTACTTGCTATAACTACCAATGATGCCCACGCACCGGGGTTACGTACCTGAGTCGTGACATCACGGTCTGCCCCAAGAGAACGGTCTATGTTGTGACACCTGCACCACCAACCTTTTATCGCCTACGTCGATAAGAGCCGAAATACCTTCCCATGCCATGTCAGGGTTCGCCACTCACTTGCGAAAGATTCTAAACCGAGCTCATCCCATCACTTTTAAATTTTAATGTATTAGTTCAATTTTGTTTTTCTTTACTTCGTCTAATTCACATTTTCATGCATGTACGAGTTTTAGTTTGAAAACCACAATGTCATAATGTTTATATAGCACAACACAATCATGTATGGCAACCAAAATAGATATGACAGAATGTCTTAGGACTCATCACAAAATTTCTTAGGAATTCACACACTTTTTCTTTCAGCACTATATAGTCTGACGAAAAAAAAAAAAATGAAACCCAAACCAAACAAAGTTCAACCATTACAATATTTTAACTGGTGCTAGTTCATCGAGTTAGGAAAATATTTCGAGAAGAATACCAAGGCTAAAAACGATTTTAAAATGGAGAAATAAAATTTGGAAGAAAACTGGTTTTCTAGAACAGTGAGTTATATTAACTTCCAGCACAGGTGATCTGTGTTTGAAAAATAAAAAGAAGCCTCAAAGCCTCAAACGGTGTCAAAAAGAGGTATGGTCAGAACGGTTTGCTAGATATTTGAGTTTAGAACATATTTTTAGAGAGTTTGAAGACTGAAACCCAATGGAAGATGGTCAAATAATTTTTCTAAGAAAACTGGACAGATTCTATCACATTTTGGAAAAGTTGACGTTTCTCTCTCAATGCTTAATAAAAAATTATGAAACCCGCTGAATTTGAAAGGTAACTTAAAAATATAACTTTTCCAAATTGAATCACTTGAAAATTAATTCTGTAAAATAAACGGTGACTCGGTAAAGTCAGCATTGCTACTGCCTCCAAACAGCAATGAAGTTAAAAATATGTTTTGGCCACGAAATGTTGTCAAATAATTTTTTTGATATTATAGCACCATGAAAACATGTTAAACTAACTCCAGTAGTTTCAGATTTTATGAAAGTGTTCTCATGAGTTTGTTTGGGTTTATTCAAAACGGATTAAAAATATGTTTTTGCTAGAAGTTCATTATTTTGTGAAAAACACACTTTGTATTCACCATAAATCATACATAAGACCATAAAAATTATTTCTTGCTACTATTCCCATGTGAAACTCTAATATTGCATATTTACTTTCATTAGTGGTGACAGAAAATAGATGAAAATAATATTTATGAAGAGTAAACACAAATTATAAGCATGCAAGATTAATTCAAACACTAGAGAATATTTTAGCACATAAGAAGAAAAATCAGTAACTAGACCCTCTAATCTATACTTGCAAGAAGGATAAAAATCATATAATCATAAGATCATCATTCTATCAACAAGCATTGAGTTATTGTGTATTAACAATGCATACTCTTGCATATTTTTGATATATAGATTTAGTAAAAAAAAATATCTAAGGGAAGATAGAGGTTGAGTTAACCTACTTCAAGAACTTTTACAAACAATTCTCAAGAGATTAGTTTTGAAATGGTGACCACCAAGCACCCTCTCCTCTTTCTCTCTTTTTCTTTTCTTTTTCTACTCTTTCTCTTATTCCCTTACTCAGCCGTGTATATCTGAAGGTGGCTGAAGGTGGCTGATGATGGGGTCCTTATGTAGGCATTGTGGAAGAGAAATGGATGTTTAAATTGTCTTTGCTTATTTTATTATTTTACTTTATTTTATCTTTAGCAAAATTTCTTATTGGTTTGAATTACCATCCTATAGACATGCTTGTCCACCTAATGAGGTTGTGTGTACTATTGGAGAAGCATACTCTTACATATGCATGCACAACAAAACCCAAGGAAAGACCTTGGGAAGAGGCAACCAACCATTCTCTCAATTTTCTTTTATTTATTTATTTTTTATATATATGATTTTGAGTCACTTTAATATTATAATATTATTTTATGTAACTAAGAGACATGAGATTAAACCAATTAATCTACATGGGTTAATTTTCATGTGCACAAATAATTAATACAAAACTTTATACAGAATAATATATATTAAGAATTAGATTTGTGTAGTTATAAAAGTGACAACGACGACGACGACGACGACAACGACGACAACAACAACAACAACAATAATAATTTAATTAAAAGTTAATTATAGAATTTGGTTACAAAATGTTGTTATGGCATTGGATTATAGATGTTGATTTCAAAATTTAAATAGCTAAATATAATTACCAAAATAATTTAATATACAAAACTACGGGTTCTCATAGAGACAGAGGCTCTGGTTTGTGGTTTGGAAACCAAATATATATATATATATATATTACACCATTAGAAACTAAATATTTTTAGTCGCCAATTAATTTTATAAATCCCTCCAAAATTTGAAATGTCTCCCTTCAAATATTTTAGTTTTTTAGGGACGAATTTTTTTTTTTGTCGCTAAAAATATGTTTTTGGGGACCAAACTTTTGGTTGCCAAAGATAAAAAATATTTTTTTTTATTTTTCATTTGGCGATTAAATGGTTTTAGTAGTCAAAACTCAATATACGGCGACTAAAATATTTTTTGTCGCTGAAAATATGTTTTTGGCGATCAAACCTTTGGTTGCCAAAGATAAAAAATAATTTTTTGTTTTACATTCGATGACTAAATGGTTTTAGTAGCTAAAACTCAATATACGGTGACTAAAATAATTTTTTTGTAGCCAATTTTGGTATTTTTAGCGGCTAATTTTTTTTTAGTCGCCAATAATCAATATACCCTGACTAAAAAAAATTAGTAGCTAAATATTATACTTTTGCCGACTAAAAAAATTTTTGGTCGCTAATTCCACAACTTTTGGCAACTAAATTTTTTTTAGTTGCCAATTTTGATTGCCAAAGGTGCATTTTGTTGTAGCAGTGGTTTGATGAAATCCTAGATTATTCCATTAGAATGCACAATATCAAAGTACAAGTGGTTTAACAATGAAATTTCAAGTTTTAAACTAAATATGCTACAGCTAAATTTTGGAAAATTTAGCCAAACTTCTCCATTGGATCCTTATTTGACGAAACGATAATCCAATTTATTTTGTTTCATAAAACTCCTAATAAGGAGACGCATAATTGCATAAGGACTAAGTAAAATTTCTCTTTCTTTTCTTGAATAATATTGCCTATGCACATATACATATATATATATCTGACAGAACTCTTTTGACAAGGAACACTTTTATTTTATTTTATACAAGTTTTAGAATGTTGTGTATATGTATTTTTCGTTAGTCCATCTACTATGTATTCTATTTTTTTGTAATAATAAAATTTTATTGTAAATTAGAGTAACATATTACTGTCAAACGGATTAACATGTTATTGTTTATATTAATTTTGATGCTATTTTTATTTATTTATTATTTTTTAAGAATTTCATAGTCAACATAGATTTTGTTTGATAGATCTTGATGAGAAAATTACTAATTTTATTAAAAATCGACATCTATATCAAAAGTTATATTATTTTAAAATTTTAAATATTAAATTATTCACTAAGTATATATTTTGGTAATAATGATATATGTTGGACATTTCAAAAAAAACTTTTTTATATTTATCTTTAATGCATTAAAATTTTATTGTGACTGATTTTGACCAAATCCCCCATAATTTTACCAAACGGGTTGTCTAATTGGACAAGAAAATAGAGATACAAAATGGGAATTCAACCTATAATTTTCTTTCTTTATTTTTTTGTTTTGGGCCAGGCTTGTTTCTAATCCACTTTGTAAACTGGACAGTGATGTTAAGCCTGTGGAGTTCACCATGAGTTTTGTTTTGATAATCTGAACCGTAAAATGTATAGAACTCGTCGAGTGATTTATCTTTATAAAAAAATCACATTGATCGGATATGAATAGCTACTTGATCGGATTAAATTTTTATCAACAATTTATTTAAAAAATTATATTTACCGTTCATAGAAATTTGATTCAATCAAATAGTATATCCAATTAACATGATTTTCTACCAGGATAAAATGCTCAATAAGTTCTACACATTGAACATTTAGATTATTAAAACAGGATCCGTAATGGGCTCTCACGAATCCAACAATATGTTCCAATCTGATTTTAGATTAAAGAGAAACCTAACTTCTTTTTTTTTTTTTTTTTGTCTGAGATCCAGGCATGCAAAAGTGGATCCTACCTGAAAATTTTTTATAATACAAATCAGTGCAGAACACCAAAAGCAATTACACGGAGGTGGGGGGTTCAACTCTTTTTGTGCATATTTTGCAGGGGGGGAGTTGCACCTCTCTTGTTTGTGTAACTATTTTTGGTTATTAGACTGTTGTAATTCCTTTAAAAAATCAATTCCTGCCTTCCCGGGAGTATTATCAAAAAATTAAAATAATGACTTTTAGTGACAAAAATCTAAAAATATCACTGATAAATGCACTTTTACGGGTGAAACAATTTGGTGCCAAAAAATATATTTTTCAAGAAGAAATTTTTTTCTCAAAAGGATAGTAATTTGTCAATAAATATCCAATTTTGTCGCTAAAAAATAATGATACTTTTGGCAACTAAAATATTTTATTCTTAAAAAATAATTTTATTTGTAAAATCTTAATTTATTGTAGTACAGTTAGGTCATAATGAGCATCACTTTTCTCATAATGCTTTATTTGAGAACAAGTTAAATTATCCAAAATGTCAAAAAATTACTACAAATGGCCAATTTAATTTTTCTATATTTTTCACACATTTTTATAAAAATTTAAAAAATGACTAAAAAAATTAAATTTCAAACCACCCCTAAATTATTATGAAAAAAACAAATAGCAGGAAAGAAGATTCAAAGCCCACAAAGAAATACTAGTATTACAGTACTTCCCTACCATATCTTCGAATCAAGTAACTGTTTTCTAATCTTCAAACGCATGTTGGGCTGGGTTTCCTAATATTTGTTTGAGACACTTTTATTGGGCTTTCGCTGAGCCCAAATAATGAATGAGTAAGCTATAGATCCTAAAAGTTTTGTCAAAATTTCTATCAAATGTCTCACATGGGTGTAAGACCCACATCACGTGAGTTCTATGTGGATTCCACACTCATGTAAGACATTTGATAAAAATTTTGATAAAATTTTTAGAATCTCTAACATTTTTGATAACGAATTGATCAGTCGGTGATAACAAGGTTTGCCTGGATTTTCATACTCCAACTATTTCATAAGTAAATAAAATAGTTAAAAAAAAATATGAATTAAATCAAAATGCCAAAAATTATCGGTGGATATTATGTTGCTATCATCGTCTATGAACCTGTATATTTTGGTCCTTAAGTTAACTATAAAATATACAAATACCTCATTCTCGAAGAAATGAAAATAATATATTTTTATAATTGAGGGGGTCAAAATACATAAATCCATAGATAAAGAGGTAAGAATAGTAGAGGAGATCTTAATATAATTAATAAAATAAAATAAAAAAGCATTAAACAGTTTTTTTTAATCATATGATAAAAAAATCAAACTAAAGACAAGATTTACTGGTGAGTAGATTAAAAAATATATATATATTTGTTTTTCATTATATGTACATCTATCAATATCTCCAATCCTTTAGGAAAAGTTAAATACAAACTAAAATTAAAATAAAGATGAAGACTTAAGCATTTCAGGCCCCACAAATCTTTATCTTTATTTTAATTTTAGTGTTTATGCACCTTGGAATTATCATATTTCATAATTAATTGCATCATGTTTAATAATTTATCATGAAAGCTAACATTATTTTATTAAAAAAAAATTATTTCTTAGTGGTTAGGCCTTTTTATGTAACTTAATATAATTAATTAGATTATGTGTAATGATAAGTTCAAATATATATATATAAAAAGAAAATGTTTTACCATTTTAAACTCGACTTGCAGCATGTGATAAATGGTAAAATTATGGTGGTCTGCACACCTTATAACTCGCATTTTAATAATTTAATTTGTGGCATTTGAGATTTTCCCATGGAATGTAATAATTCTTTTTTCTTTTCCAAAAATGCAATTTTCACATTTTTGAGGGGTATGTAGGACGCAATATAAATGGTGAAATCACAATGATGGGCAAACAACATAATAGTTGATTTAGCTAAATTCTAATGAGATGGAGAAAAACAAAATATTAGCAGTTGTTTTTTGGGCACTGACCGGTAGGTCTCATATAGAAATTTCAAATTTATCTAGTCCTAAAATAAACATTTATTCTAATTAGTCTTACATATTTTTAATTGTTATCAAAAAAATTTATAATTTTTTTAATTTAAAAACGTTGTCACATCCCGCCACCACCAGACTTCCATCATACAGTCACCGGAGATTCGTCGAAATATTCAACATCAATGGAAAGTCGCCAGAGTATTATGAACGTCATCGGAAGTCACCGGAATGTTCAGAACATCACTGAACGTCAAGAATATTGCAAGTGACTTACCAAAATGTTCAGAATATAATTAAGAAGAAAAAAAAAATAATAAGTGGAGAAATTAGGGGAAAAAAAAAAACAAAATGTGCTAAATATTGATAAACTGAAAGGAAAAAAAAAAAAAAAAACCATAATAACAAGAAACATCAATAATGGGGGAAAAACATAAATTATTTTCCAAATTTTATAGGGTTTAAGCAAATAATCTCAAATTAAAAAGCATGCTTTGAAATTGTAAAATTTTTACAGTTTTAAAACATGATTGTATTTAAACCTCTGAACAGAGAGGGGTTTAGTTAAAATATCATCCAAGTGATCAGAAGTAGGAATGTGACTGATCTTGAGCTGCTTGGCTGTCGTTCTTTCTCAAACATAGTGGCAATCAACCTCTATGTGCTTTGTTCGAGCATGGAAGACAAGTTTAGAGGAAAGGCCAAAGGCAGATATATTATCACACCAAAGAGTGAGTGGATAAACTGAAATGAGAAGATCAGATAATAGCATGGTAAGCCAACTAAGCTCTGCTACTATTTGAGCTAAGGGTCGATAGTCGGCTTCAGTAGAAGAGCGGGCCACAATTGGTTGCTTTTAAGTAGACCAGGAGATTAAATTTTGACCTAGAAACACATAGTAGTCGGTTGTAGACCTTCTGTCAAAAGAACTACCAACCCAATCCGAATCAGAGTATGGTTGAAGAAGAAAAGAGCCAGGGCTGAACTGAAGACCAAGATCAAGAGTGCCTTTAAGATATCAAAGAAGACGTTTAACATGAGCAAATGACTAACAAGAGGATGTATAAATTAGCAAGCATAGTTCACAATAAAGGAAAGATCAGGGCGTGTGGTAGTTAAGTATTAAAGAGCACATACAATGCTCCTACATGGAGATGGATTAGAAAATGGGACATCAGTATAGGAATCAATCTGTTTAAGAGCCATGGGAAATGAATATGATTTACAGATAGACGTGCCAACTTTGGTAAGGATTTCAAAAGCATATTTGTATTAAGAGAGGAAATAGCCTTGAGAAGAAGAAGTGACTGAAATACCAATAAAGTAATTAATAAACCCAAGTTCCTTCATGGCAAAAGCTTAGTGCATTTGCTTAACAGGTTGAGCAATGGAAGAAGAATCATTGCCAGTTAAAAGGATATCATCTACATATATGAGTAAAATGAGAATAGAAGAAGCAGTCTTCTTAACAAATATGGAAGAATCACAATGACTAGAAAGAAAGCCCTAAATATGAAGAATGGTGGAGAAGGTACAGTACCAGACCCTTGGAGCTTGTTTAAGCTCATAAAGTGACTTGTGAATTTTACAAACAAGATGAGGAAAAGAGGCATCAATGAAGCCTCGAGGTTGTTACATATATACTTCCTCCTCTAAGACACCATGGAGAAAGACATTAGAGATATCAAGTTGCTTAATTTGCCAATGAAAATGTAAAGCTAAGGATAAGAGAACTCTGACAGTTGGTTGTTTGGAAATAGGGCTAAATGTTTCATGAAAATCAATGCCTTCAGTTTGAAGAAAACCCTTAGTAACCAAACGTGCCTTATACCTTCATCTAAATTTTTCTTGATCCTATATACTCATTTACAACCTATGGCTGACTTGCCACAAGGTAATGGCACAAGAGACCATGTGGCTTGTCTTTGTAATGCTTGAAATTCATCCATCATTGCAACTTGCCACTGAGAAGATTGAGTTGCTTCTTTGTAGGAAGATGGTTCTATGGAATTAGTGGTTGCTAATAAACAAGTGGACACTTGTTTGGTTTTAGACCTGGTAAGAATATGATGGTTTTTGTGGAAGGAAAGTAGAGAGGTAAATCTATAGAAATAGATGAAATAAGAATAGGAGACTGAATAGAAGTAGAGAGAGAAGATCTAGGAATAGGTGAGACAGGTGCTGCAAAAAAAGTAAAGGCATTGCGAGAATGAGCAGTAAATGAGAAAGGGACTACAAAAGTAGGAATTGCAAAGGATGTAGTGTAGTAGTTTTGGATTGCAGGTGCTACATAAAATGTAGAACTAGCTGGTGCCATAGATGATGTAGGACTAATGGGCAGCCAGAAGAAAGTCTGAAGTTGAAATAAGGTAAGAGCTGGAACAGTAGCACAAATAGAAAAGTCCTGCAAAGGAAAAATGATTTCATCAAAGAGGACTTGCCTAGAAATATAAATTCGACCACTAGACAGATCAAGACATATGTATCCCTTTGTTGAAGGCTGATAGCCAAGAAAAATATAAGGAAGAGATCTTAGTTGAAGCTTGTGAGTGTCATAGGGTCTAAGCCAATGATAACATCTACACCCAAAGACCTTAAAAAAAATTATAATCAGGAGAATGACTAAACAATACTTCAAAAGGAGTTAAATTGGCAAGCTTAGAAGTATGATGTCTATTAATGAGAAAGATAGAGGTAGCAAGAGCATCAAACCCAAATTTTATGGGAAGAAAAGATTAATACATGAGAGTGATTGTAGTTTCTATTAGGTGTCTATGCTTCATCTCAACCACCCCATTCTGAATAGGTTGTATATGGACAAGTGAGTTGATGTTCAATGCTCTTCGTTTTAAGAAAATTTTGAAATTTAGTAGTAAGATATTCCCCTCCATTATCACTTCTCAGAATTTTGAGTGTGGTGTGAAATTGTGTTTTTACAAAAGCTTTAAATTCAACAAACTTGGAGAAGACTTCACTCTTATAAGAAAGAGGAAATAGCCATGTAAATTTGCTATAGTCATCAATGAATAGGACATAATATTTGTAGTTTGAAATAGATGAAGAAAATGGCCCCCATATATCAGAATGTATAAGAGCTAAATGTTGATTTATAGAAGAATTAGAAGACTAAATGGCAACCTATGGCTCTTAGGCACACAACAATGTGTGCACAATTTATTTGTAGTAATATTAGTAACTGTCACGACCCAAACCCGCCCCTATGGGTTTAGTAATCAGTAAACGCCGATGTCCGAGATTATCGAAGGCACCTTATGATAAAACGATGTCTGAGTCTGGCGGCATGGCGGAAGCCAATACAGTAATTAAACAATGTCCAATGAACTGTGTCAGTCTATATGTGTAGACACCCCATTTTTGACCTTCCATAAGACTTCGACGCGACTGATGGTTTACATGGTGGAGAAAGTTGTACAGGGGAAAGGTGCAATTTCTTCGGCAAAGAGAGAGGAACAAATCCCAACTTCACGCCCCATTTTGGACCAAAGCTATTTTGAATGGTTTTTAGACCTTAAAACCCTCTCTTTCAAAACATTTTTGAAATAAAGTTTCTGCGATGTTCCGAGGCTCGCCTTTTGTCAAACGTCACGTTTTTCGGTAAACCGAGCAAGGACAAAGTGGAAATGAACGAAAGAGAGATGAAATCTTTGAAAAATCTTTCAAAACACCTTACTTAGGGGTTTGAAGTTGAAGAAAAGAAGAGAAGAGGGAAGAAATCCAGTCGGGGGAGAAAATGGGCATGAACCGTTAAGAGAGAGTCGAGCAGCCCTCGCCGAATCGGGCCTATTCATTTAGATACTTGGAATCAAGCTATGAGGCCACCACCGTTGGAAAGCTTACTCCCGGGGCTTCATTTTTCACTCAAGAATCTCCTAAATCCAATTCCGGATAGGGGAGATATCGTTGATTGAAGTAGGGTATCACTCCGGTTAGGATAGAATCTGCGCAGCTTTACGGAAATGGGCATAACGTTTTCCACAGGAGGAATTTTGATGCAAGGTTTGTGCCATTGGAAAGATAACTTCCGGGGCTTCAATTTGGACACTTGAACATCCACATTTTGACTTCCCAATCACCCACCGGCCACTTTTCTTTCTGGAAGCCCACTTTTTCTGTCCTGAAAGTAGCTGGCCGGCCAGAAAACCCAGAAAAACTAGCCGGCCGGCCACTTATCTAAAAGAAATGATTTTTTTTGCTTTTTAAACTAGCCGGCCATTATCCCCCTCCCAAGTGTGTTCTAGCCATATATTTTGTTTTCCACTACACCCATGTCCGAGGGTTTGGCCATTTTGGGGGGAAACTTGGTTTGTTTTCCCCCCCTTTTTTCCCTCCATTTTCCCCCTCTTTTTGCCTATATAACCAACACCCCAGGTCTGGTTTTTAGGGTTACAAAAATTGCTAGAGAGCTCTCTTGCATACACTCTCCATTTCCCTCCCTTCTAAGCCTCCAAACCTTAGGGCCTTTGCATCATTTACACTACACCACCTAGCCCCACCCTTCCATTCTCCATTCCAGCACATTGGGACTGTTTTGAAGAGGTTAAAGGCTTAGAATTTGGTCCAAAAGGCAGCTGAAAGATTGGTCTACAAGGGTAAGCACACTTCTTCTCTTTTCTAGCCTTTTCTTGGTTCATTTCTAAGCCTTGCTTGCTTACTTTTTTGGGGTCCAACCCTAACTAGAACTAGGCTTATTTTGATCCATTTGTCATGTTTGTTGAAGGGTCTTACCCTGTTTGAGACCTCCAGCCACCACTTTCTTCATTACCCCTCTTGGATGCCATATTTTTGCATGATATTTTTGGCCTATATATAATCTGTTTTGAGCTCTGTCATAAATTGTGAAGTAGCTTATTTTGAGCCCTTATTCAACATTGAAGAAGGGATCATCACTTTTTGGGACCTCCATGTGTCACTTGCCATTGAATCCCTCTTTGGTCCCCATTTTTGCATGATCTATTAGCCTATTGTGTCTCTGTTTTTTGACTTTGGTCCAAACTTAAAATGGCCCTATTTTGACCACCTCTTCATGTTTCATTAAGGGTCTATGACTTTTTGAGACACCCTTTGTATACTTCATGTTATAGCCCTCTTGGTGGCCTCATTTTGCATGATATTTTGAGCATACTTGTATACTGTTTTGGGGCTGGTGCTAAACTGTAAAAAGACATATTTTTGGTCCCTCTTCAACATTGTTGAAGGGCCCTCACTTGTTTGAGACCTCCAGCCACTACTTGCATATTTGCCCTTTTGTTGGCTCATTTCTTGCATGAGATCTTTGGCATACTTGTATCTGTTTTTTGGACCTGTCATAAATTGTAAAACATCATATTTTTGTCCCCTATTCAATATTGTAGAAGGCCCATTCTCTGTTTGGGGCCATCATTTGTGACTTGCTTCATTACCTCCCTTGCGGAGCCATTTTTGCATGCTAATTTAGTCCCACTTGTGCTCACTGTTTGGCCATGCTTTAAACTGTAAACATGCTTTTTTCAGGGCTTCCTTTCTTCTGTCTTTACACTTCATGTTCAAATTGTGCATGCTTTGTATAGCTACAAGTCATTTCATGTGCTTAATCTTGCATTTCGGGATTGATTTCGTGCATCGGGTGCATTTTTGCCATGCTTCGGGACTGTTTCGCATCGCATTTTGCTACTAAAATTTGCATGTTTTCATATCATATCCCATGTCTTGCCATGTCTTGTTAGAGTGGCATTTCCGTGCCTTAGGGTCGGTCCTCGGTTTGCGTGCACGTGTGCACGTATCCCGAGTTGTCTCATTTTCATCATTATGGCCTCCTATGTGAGTGTGGCCGAGGTCCACTTGTGTTGGTGTAAGCCCATATTGCATTGTGTATGCCATTTCATTCTATAGCATTGCGTATGCTAGGCCGTATATTAGCGCATTGTGTATGCCATGTTTCCTTGTGCATCGTGTATACCATTTCATAGCCTTTCGCATGTTAGGTTGTATCTTAGTTTCATTTCATGCATATCATGCATATTGCATCGTGTTTGGGATAAGAGTTAGCCCGGGCAAAGGAAACGAGGTACGTTCCGTACTCTGAGTGACAGAACGTGTCTCAATTCCCCAGTCACCGACACTCCGAATTATCCATGATGGAGTTAGGTTTTGTTGTATTTTCATATGCATTCATTTCATATTGAGTTGTGCAATTCGACTCCTCGGCCATCATGCATCGATATGCATGATTGGTGGCACGAGGATCGAGACATGCATACATTTGTGAAAATACATTGCCATGCCCCTTTCCTGCTCTCGGTTGCAGCAAAATGAAGAATCAGCAACTTTTCGGAGCTTGGAACGCATTTCAAGAACGGGTGCAAACAGAGGCTAATTGGGGCATCGTCATGGATTTCCGCACAAAGGCAACCCGAACATGCATCATTCATCACCCGGAGCGGAATCAAGCGATCCACGGCTTGCATGCGATTCTGACCTTCTTAGTTAATTTGTTAATTAATTAGGAATTTGTACATTATTTGGACTGTACTATTCTTTTATTCGGGACTGTATATTTATTCGGACCCTCTGTGTGAGGGCAAAATTGTAATAAGTGTGGGTGAGTGTGATGTATGTCTTCCAACCCCACGTCTTTCTTCCCTTTTATTTACCTGCTTATGGTGGTTAGATTAGGGCATGTTTCAATTAGCATACAGTATGATAACATGTTTGCATTCATTCATCTGTCTTGCATGCACCGAGCTCGGCGCATCATACTAACTGCATTTGTATTTCAATTCCAAGTTGAATACATGTTAGCTGTAGCATTCTATATGCCATGTTTAGAATAGCCGAGCCTTCTATAGTTGCATTTTTGTATGTGTTACATTAGGCATTTCTGTATATTTAGGATCATGCATGGATTTCTAATCGGTTTCTGTTTTGGCTTGGAGTACTCGGTGAGTTTTATGCTTTAGCATCCTTGCATGCGTGTGAGTGATTACCATGATAGCATGCTTACCATGAGGCTAAGTGCTTATGTGATATAAGTGCTTGAATGCCTGTGGGTGGAGGTTGGGTTATTTGGATTGGAATAATTCATCAAATGTTTGTTTTAAGCCCACTAGACAGTGGCGAAATCATGTTTTCTAAGCCCACTCGAGGGTGGCAAAATCCGCATTTTAATCCTACTTGCGAGTAGTAAACCATTTTGATAAACAAACATGAAGTGTTTTGTTCCAATTCAGACGACTCAGTCTATACTTGTATGCTGTGCGCATCACATAGTAACCTAGGCTAATAACCGGAATAAGAACACATAATGTTTTCAAAAATAGATATCATGGTTAGCAGAGGCCGGTCTTTGACCGGCAGTGGGGTGCTCACGGTGACCTTCTAATCGTACCCAAGTTCGAGCCGAGGTAACTTTGGTGATGACCGGACATGTGGCCTTAGGCAGCAGTCGGGGTTTTCTAAATTTCCCAAAAATAAAATATTTAGGTAGCGACTACATGTCCGCAAAGCAGTCCATGTTTGGCACTTCTTTCAAAAAAATCTGTTTTCAAAAACGATTTGCCGGATTTGGACTCTTTGGTTCAAGATTAAGAACCGTGACATTTGAGTCCTTGAACTGTAGTGACCCCAATATGAACGGAACGGGACTTAACCCTCCCGGGGCGTTCGGGGATGTCTACAGTTTCTGGCGACTCTGCTGGGGATTTAGAGAACTTGACTCGAACTCATGATATTTGGTTTTGACTACACTTGTGTGTTTCTTTGCATTGCATTTGCGTTGGTGCGCCTAGGACACCGTGTTTGCCATCTGCTATTCCTGAATGGTTTGCCGGAGGCTTGTCTTGTCAAGGCATGACCATAAGGCTGACCGGTTGTGGGCTCTACTAGTATAGGAACACAAACCCTGGTTTTACCGGGACACCCTTTTTGACCATTCGACCTAGTGCATATTCGGATCCATAGTGACCATTCCAAACTAGGACAGGTTGCTTACCCGTTTATAGGTTGTTTGAAACCGCTGCGTGCGTAGTGAAACCCTAGTTCCTGACAAAATAGGACAGGGAAACCTTACCCCAACATAGGGGTGTTTTGGCTCTCACTTACTTGTTATGTGCTTTAGAGTGCGTCTCTACAGGAATGCATGTATCAGTTTGCGAGTTTGGGCATCAGGCCTGCGGGCACCAGTTCAGTTATTTTGGGAATCAGTTATCTGCGGGTATCAGATTGATTTTAGAAGCGATGACTTGAGGAAGCGATGAGCAATGATCGAATCTGATTGTCTGACTATGCATATATATGCATTACGATGAAATTGAGCTGAAATGCTGCCAATTTTCTCTTTCAAGGGGGGGGGGGTTCAGAGATTTAGTTCAGAATAGCCAGTATTCTCCTTCGCCGAAGCAAGACAAACGTCCGATCCGTTAGTCACCAGTCACATCACTTCCGTTCAGCTCAGCGGATTCATGATGACCCAAAATTCAGAGGAAATTGTGGTTATGACAGCCACATTAGACCAAGGAATCATCTTGCAGGATGAGACCAATGTTAAAGTGCCACATCCACCAAGGTCGCCCGCTGCTCGCCCGATCTGGGAGCCCCAGTTGTTTCAGGCCCGTGAGCCCACCACATTTGAATTAATGGGAATGATTGGTGAACTTCAAAGGTCCGTGGCAGATCTGGCTTACAGAATGTCGGCTTCATCACCAGCTGCATCATATGCCGGGAATTTTGCACCGCAGGAGCCCCCACTACTGGGGCAAATTGTAATCGAGCTCAGGCAACCCGAGGTTGTCTCAAGCTATGGCAATGACATGTCAACAACAACCCAAACCCATGATCCAGCTGAGGCTAGAGGTAAGAATAAAATGAAGGCAGACACCGATCCCATCAAGCAACTGCTGTGGGCAATCGAGGCTTTGAAAGCCGGGGGGATGAACAAACAACAAGTATTCGCGGTCGTGGCCAAAACTGTGGATGATGCTTTCTCCACTCCAGTCGAGGGCAGTTCAAGCTAGGTAGAAAACTGGGATAGGCCCCGTCATGCCAGAACAGTTCCTTCCACTCCCAACTCTGCATCCGGAAAAGATCAGAAAGCCAAGACGGTGCTTGCCGACCCTTTCGCTAGTGCGTCTAACAAGAATCCTCAGACTTCGAAGTATCCTCCTCGAGGGCGCAGAGTCTTTCATGCCCTCTACATGCCTCTGTCTAGGGCATTTCAAATTCTGGTTAACAAGGGGCATCTCACACCCCTCGAGCCTCGACCGCTGCCGAAGAATCTCCCTCTCACACATGATGCTACCTTGTATTGCGCATACCACCAACAGACTGGTCACAACACCGACAGCTGTTTTCGCCTTCGTCACGAAGTGCAAGATTTGATCGACAATGAAGTCATCCTCCCACCTACCTCAGCAAAGTCTGTCACTGCTGAACTGTTGGACTTCCAGGATACTGTGAGTATGTGATCAGGGGTTGGACCACCTGCGGGCGGCACTCGGCGTATTTCGGATGTGGCGTTTGGCACGCACTATTTTGAGCATTTGCGAATGCTAGTTTTTGTAATTTCTGGCTTGGGTGTCGAGTTAGTCCTTTGTTTTGAATCTATCTCATCGTCTTGAGTCAGTTCTTTTTGCTTAAGGGTCTGTCTTGTTATATCGAGTCAGTCCGGTTGTACAAAGGTCGGGTAGTTCTAGGGGTGTCACCTCGGGCGTCACCATTTTGTTTTGTGTTTGTCTTTTCGTTTTGTTTTGAGTCTGTTTCTGCCTTGGAGCCAGTGATGCCAACAGATTTGAATGAGTAGCAGTGATTTTCGCATTCTTGTGTTCACTTCTGCCTTGTGCCAGTTATGCCGGAAGTTCTGAATGAGATGGCAATATTTGACTAAGAACTCTGCCTTTTCTGTGCCTTGAAGTCATTATAACGACCTAACTTTTTCAAAACCTTTTGAACACTGCAGTGAAAACGAAGAGAAAGAAATTCCTCGGGATTTGCAACACTTTGATCAACTGAGAGGAAGAGAGGCATGCTAAGCCCTTAATGAATGAAATCATGCTCGTTAGCGTGAGTACTGAGAAGGACCCTAGCTTTGATCCAGATTGGTTCTGCACTGTCTTCAGCGCGAGCGATTGGTCGCTTTCTTAAAAACTTTCAAAAAATGTTTTGCGCAGTCCTGCGAAGACCTGTGTGGAATCGCTCTTGAGATTGTGCAGCCTAGGATCACTCTCGGCCTCGAGAGTCAACCCCTTTGTTTCCAAACCTTGAACTTGAATTCAGAATGTTCAACGGTCAACTACAATGTGAGGCTTGTGTGGCCAGATTTGAAGCAGCCCTCGAACAAGAGGCCAGGAAATTTGAATAAAAAAGATCAGAAGATCAGAAGAAGCTTGCAAAGCTAGAACAGAAGTACCCTTTGAACTAGGGGTGAAGATGTCAGATGAGCTCGAAGAGCTGAAGATGAGTCCTCTTGCAAATCAACAGCCACTCTCCTGGATACGGATGGCTTCGAAACCCTACAACCATTTGGCATGGACCAAGCTACACTTTTACCCTTGAGAGGCTCGCTGGGCCGAAAACCCGGAAGGGCGACCCAGGCAAAAGTTAGAGCAAGAAAAAGAAGAAAAAGAACAAAAAAGAAAAAAAAAAGAAGAAAAAGAAAAGAAAAGAAAAAAAAAAAAGAAAAAATGCAAAAAAAAAAAGAAGAAAAGAAAAGAAAAGAAAATCAAAAAAAGAAGAAGAAAATAATTGAAAAGAGAAAGAAAGAAGAACAAAGCTCGCAAGGTCGAAAACCCGCGACGGGCACCTTGGCAAAAGTTAGAGCCTAAAAAGGAGAGGTTAATACCCCAGTGTACCTTAACCCCGAACTACGTAAGGCTTGATTCCCATCTTTGGGATACGTAGGCAACTTCATCCTGAAGTCTAGCCATAAAACACTTCAAATTGGATTGTGTTCATGTAATGGTTCTGACCATCTTTGTCTTCTCTGTATCCGAGAGTCCGGTTGTGATCATCACTGGGAAGACTGATTACAATGCGCCGCGGTGCCATTCAGACAAGGGGCAACTTTCCGTTGCCATTCAACGCGCCGCGGTGCCATTCAAACAAGGGGCAACTTTCCGTTGCCATTCAATGCGCTTGTGATCTTTGTTCAAACAAGGGGCAACTTTCCGTTGCCATGCAGCTCTCTTCAAGCACGGGGCAGTTTTCCTTTGGATCCGAGGTTGTGCATCTCAGGAGTAAGTTTCATGCCCGTTGAGCAAGTGGTCGTTTGCAAAAATAGTTTTTGAGAATTTTTACTGAGGTTGACTAATCTTTTCGAAAAGTACTCCATTTTTCAAAACTGGACCATTTCTTGGACCCAAAAAAGGAAAAATTTTAGTGCTCATAGCCTGACTTGCATGATTTTAAATCAAAAAATTGAACAAGCATGTTAATCTAACTCTCATTTTGGTCAAAATTGTTTTAGTAGAAAACCAAAAACAAAAAATGGTCGAAATGATGAACTAGGGGCACAGTTGAGTCAGGAGTTCTATCTTTCCCACTTTATCAACGTACTTGCCAGAAAGGGCACTCTACTTGCCAGAAAAGGGCATAACTGAAGCTAACAACAAAGTGCTGAAGGCTCTCTCACCCTCCAAGCAGCGAGGTATCAAGCCAAGTGCGAAGCGCGAACTGGAATGGGGCAAGATATTCCACTCCCTCGTCTAGACGGATCTGATCATGTCTAAACTCCCCAGCAGAGCATCGTCAACTAATGCCAGCTGCAGATTTGCTACACACCCAGATGTAGCGCAACCCCTCTGTAGGAGGAATTCACTAGCTGCGTGCAGAATAAGAAGAATCTAGCTGAGTGCTAGAGGTAAGAGCCTTCAACTTCCTGTTTATCCATCAACCACCTAGGGGAGGGATTAAAAAAATGAGAGATTAAAGAATAGAGAGATGCGCGTGGAGAGAAAAAGTGAGAAAAAGGTTTTCAGAGAAAAACAGAGCCTGAGGATCAAGTGATGTGAGAATCACAAATAAGAAAGGGTGGGAAACAATACCCGAAGAAACTGGCTCCTCGCGAACTAAAAGGTCTCTCGCCATTGGAACATGTCTGAGTGTCGTGTCTCTTGTTTTTTATTTTGTCTCGATTCTTGTTTTGAGTCGTTTCAAGTGTTACTCGATGTGTCTAGGTTGTGTGCCTTTTATTTCCTTGTTGAGTCGTCTTGCTGTGTTCAGTCGTAGGCTCCATACCCAGTCGAGAATTCATTCTCGCTCTCAAAATTCAAAAAAAAAAATCGTTTTGTGCTCAGAGTGCCGTGCCGTTCTCCACATTTGTACAAAACAAGATTCTTTCTTAAACCGCAGGGTTCAACCCAGGTCATGTGAGAGCAGTAGAACCAGGACCTATCTGAAGCTATATAGGTTCCAGACTTCGAAGCAAAAGAAAAAAGGAAAGATGTCAGGGCATCTGAGTTTATTTCAACTTCTACAAATTCAGTCGTCGCATCCTGTATGTTCAGAATGAGCGGAGTGTTCAAACTTAAAAGAATACTGTGTTATGAGCCGTGTGTACAGATCAAGTAGGGTCGCGTTATGAGCAGCGTGTTCAGATTCAAATGTATGAGCTGCGTGTTCAGGTTCAAATATATGAGCTGTGTGTTCAGAATTGAAGTGTGTGAGCTGCGCGTTCAACATGAGGTATATGAGCTGTGTGTTCAGAAGAGAAATGTGTGAGCTGCGTGTTCAACATGGAGTATATGAGCTGCGTGTTCAACATGAGGTATATGAGCTGCGTGTTCAGAAGAGAAATGTACGAGCTGCGTGTTCAACATGAAGTATATGAGCTGTGTGTTCAGAATTGAAGCATGTGAGCTGCGTGTTCAAACATCAAATATTTGAGCTGTGTGTTCAGATTTCAGAAACAGTGGGCTGTGTGTTCATCTCAGTGTTTGGGCTGCGTGTTCAACCTTCTACAAAGTGTGTACTACGTGTTCACCTCAAGATTTGAGCGTGTGTTCAGAATTCAAGTGTTTGGGCTGCGTGTTCAACTCTCAATCAGTGTGTGCCGTGTGTTCACCTCAACAACGAGCTGTGTGTTCAACATCAAGTGTTTGGGCTACGTGTTCAACCTTCTACAAAGAGTGTGCTGCGTGTTCACCTCAAGATTTGAGCCGTGTGTTCAGAATTCAAGTGCTTGGGCTGCGTGTTCAACTCTTAATAAGTGTGTGCCGTGTGTTCACCTCAAAAACGAGCTGTGTGTTTGACATCAAGTGTTTGGGCTGCGTGTTCAACCTTCTACAAAGTGTATGTTGCGTGTTCACCTCAAGATTTGAGCCGTGTGTTCAGAATTCAAGTGTTTGGGCTTCGTGTTCAACTTTCAATCAGTGTGTGCCGTGTGTTCACCTCAACAACGAGCTGTGTGTTCGACATCAAGTGTTTGGGCTACGTGTTCAACCTTCCACAAAGTGTGTGCTGCGTGTTCACCTCAAGATTTGAGCCGTGTGTTCAGAATTCAAGTGTTTGGGCTGCGTGTTCAACTCTCAATCAATGTGTACCGTGTGTTCACCTCAACAATGAGCCCTGTGTTCAAAATTCAAGTGTTTGGGCTGCGTGTTCAACTCTCAATCAGTGTGTGCCGCGTGTTCACCTCAACAACGAGCTGTGTGTTCGACATCAAAGTGTGGGCTGTGTGTTCATCTCAAATGTTTGGGCTGCGTGTTCAACTCTCAATCAGTGTGTGCCGTGTGTTTATCCTAAAAATGAGCTGTGTGCCCGAAGAATAAGCCGTCTGCCCAAAGAGGAGCTGTGTGCCCGAAAATGAGCTGTGTACTCCCCCGAAAATGAGCTGTGTGCCCGAAGAATGAGCCGTGTGCCCGAAAAGGAGCTGTGTGCCGAAGAATGAGCCGTGTGCCCGAGAACGAGCTGTGTGCCCGAAGAATGAGCTGTGTGCCCCCTGAAGAACGAGCTGTGTGCCCGAAGAATGAGCTGTGTGCCCCCCGAAAACGAGCTGTGTGCCCGAAGAATGAGCTGTGTGCCCCCCAAAAACGAGCTGTGTGCCCGAAGAATGAGCCGTGTGCCCGAAGAGGAGCTGTGTGCCCGAAAATGAGCTGTGTGCCCCCCAAAAAAACGAGCTGTGTGCCCGAAGAATGAGCTGTGTGCCCCCGAAAATGAGCTGTGTGCCCGAAGAATGAGCTACGTGCCCGAAGAATGAGCCGTGTGCCCGAAGAGGAGCTGTGTGCCCCCCCCCAAAAACGAGCTGTGTGCCCCCCCCAAAAAATGAGCTGTGTGCCCGAAGAATGAGCTGTGTGCCCCCCGAAAACAAGCTGTGTACCCGAAGAATGAGCTGTATGCCCCCCAAAAATGAGCTTTGTGCCCGAAGAATGAGCTGTGTGCCCCCCGAAAAAGAGCTGTGTGCCCGAAAATGATGCTGTGTTCCCAAAAGAGTTGTGTGCCTAGATAAAGTAGAGTGTTGTGTTTCGAACTGCGTGCCAAACGAACAAAATGTTGTGTTGCGAGCTGTGTGCCAAAAATGCTATGTCGTAAGCTGTGTGCCGAGTCTTGCATTGTGCATGCATTTCATCTCGCTATTTTGCGCTCTGAGCATTACTTGCATTGTGCATGCATTTTATCGCACTATTTTGCACATCGCACTGTTTGGTGCAATTTGTACTCGCACTATCTTGCGCACCTTACCTGTATCACATGCTTTATGCATTCACCCTACTCGCACTGTCTTGTGCACTGTCTGGTCTAGGAGACCTTAAATCCTCTAAAGGTGCAATTCCTTTTGTGTTTGTTGTGCCCGAATGACTTCCAGTGGTCTGGTATAGCCACCTGCCTGTGTTAGCGGTGAGTTCCTAGGAGACCAACTGAGACGGTGGAAACTAGAGTTCGAATGGCTTATGCTTAGAACGCAAAGGTTCGGGATTTCCGAGACTAAAGTCTGGTTTAAATACCCAGGGGTATATCCTCGACTTGAAATCAGATGGCGGCCCATAGATTGAGATAGCATGTGTATGCGCCTCAATGCGGATCTTGAATCAACCTAGTCTGTCACCCTGTTGGAGAATAGGGAAAGCTGCGACCATAGTCAGGGAGAAAAGTAGTACCTGTGGTTCAACCAAGAAGAAGCGGAAGATTCTCACATCAGCATAAGGTAGGACATTGCCAAGGTAAGTCATTGCCAATTGCCCCTGTAAGGTACCTCCTTTTTCCTAGCTATCATATTGCATTTTAGCCACTACATTACAGTGCATTGCATGAATCCTCAATTTTCAAACCGGCTTCGCGTAGCGTATAAGTCCAATCTTCAAACCGGCTTCGCGTAGCGTATAAGTCTAATTATCAAACTGGCTTCGCGTAGCGTGTAAGTCCAATCTTCAAACCGGCTTCGCGTAGCGTGTAAGTCCAATCTTCAAACCGGCTTCGCGTAGCGTATAAGTCCAATTATCAAACCGGCTTCGTGTAGCGTATAAGTCCAATCTTCAAACCGGCTTCGCGTAGCGTATAAGTCCAATTTTCAAACCGGCTTCGCGTAGCGTATAAGTCCAATTATCAAAATCTTCCTGCATATCATTTTGCATCCTGTCCCTGAACTACGCTGGTTTGATTCCTTGCAAAGGGATACGTAGGCAGCCTGCGGGCACAACCATTTATTTATCTATATTTTGTTTGTTTGTCCAAGTCTTCGGCCTTGTCAAAAATGGGTCGTCTCTGGGCTTTGACATTCACTCCCGTCACTTCTTGACTTCCGAGTTCTGTCAAAGAGGGGCAACTGTAGACACCCCATTTTTGACCGTCCATAAGACTTCGACGCGACTGATGGTTTACATGGTGGAGAAAGTTGTGCAGGGGAAAGGTGCAATTTCTTCGGCAAAGAGAGAGGAACAAATCCCAAATTCACGCCCTATTTTGGACCAAAGTTATTTTGAATGGTTTTTAGACCTTAAAACCCTCTCTTTCAAAACATTTTTGAAATAAAGTTTCTGCGATGTTCCGAGGCTCGCCTTTTGTCAAACGTCGCGTTTTTCGGTAAACCGAGCAAGGACAAAGTGGAAATGAATGAAAGAGAGATGAAATCTTTGAAAAATCTTTCAAAACACCTTACTTAGGGGTTTGAAGTTGAAGAAAAGAAGAGAAGAGGGAAGAAATCCAGTCGGGGGAGAAAATGGGCATGAACCGTTAAGAGAGAGTCGAGCAGCCCTCGCCGAATCGGGCCTATTCATTTGGATACTTGGAATCAAGCTATGAGGCCACCACCGTTGGAAAGCTTACTCCCGGGGCTTCATTTTGCACTCAAGAATCTCCTAAATCCAATTCCGGATAGGGGAGATATCGTTGATTGAAGTACGGTATCACTCCGGTTGGGACCGAATCTGCGCGGCTTCACGGAAACGGGCATAACGTTTTCCACAGGAGGAATTTTGATGCAAGGTTTGCGCCATTGGAAAGATAACTTCCGGGGCTTCAATTTCAATAGTTGAACGTCCACATTTTGACTTCCCAATCACCCACCGGCCACTTTTCTTTCTGGAAGCCCACCTTTTCTGTCCTGAAAGTAGTCGGCGAAAAGCCAGAAAAGTAGCCGGAAAACCGTAAAAACTAGCCGGCCGGCCACTTATCTAAAAAAAAATGATTTTTTTTGCTTTTTAAACTAGCCGGCCATTATCCCCCTCCCAAGTGTGTTCTAGCCATATATTTTGTTTTCCACTACATCCATGTTCGAGGGTTTGGCCATTTTGGGGGGAAACTTGATTTGTTTCCCCCCCCTTTTTTCCCCCCATTTTCCCCCTCTTTTTGCCTATATAACAAACACCCCAGGTCTGGTTTTTAGGGTTACAAAAATTGCTAGAGAGCTCTCTTGCATACACTCTCCATTTCCCTCCCTTCTAAGCCTCCAAACCTTAGGGCCTTTGCATCATTTACACTACACCACCTAGCCCCACCCTTCCATTCTCCATTCCAGCACATTGGGACTGTTTTGAAGAGGTTAAAGGCTCAGAATTTGGTCCAAAATGCAGCTGAAAGATTGGTCTACAAGGGTAAGCACACTTCTTCTCTTTTCTAGCCTTTTCTTGGTTCATTTCTAAGCCTTGCTTTCTTGCTTTTTTTGGCTCCGACCCTAACTGGAACTAGGCTTATTTTGATCCATTTGTCATGTTTGTTGAAGGGTCTTACCCTGTTTGAGACCTCCAGCCACCTCTTTCTTCATTACCCCTCTTGGATGCCATATTTTTGCATGATATTTTTGGCCTATATATAATCTGTTTTGAGCTCTGTCACAAACTGTGAAGTAGCTTATTTTGATCCCTTCTTCAACATTGAAGAAGGGCTCATCACTGTTTGGGACCTCCATGTGTCACTTGCCATTGAACCCCTCTTTGGTCCCCATTTTTGCATGATCTATTAGCCTATTGTGTCTCTGTTTTTGGACTTTGATCTGAACTGAAAATGGCCCTATTTTGACCCCCTATCGATGTTTCATTAAGGGTCTATAGCTGTTTGAGACACCCTTTGTATACTTCATGTTATAGCCCTCTTGGTGGCCTCATTTTGCATGATATTTTGAGCATACTTTTATACTGTTTTGGGGCTGGTTCTAAACTGTAAAAATCCATATTTTGGATCCCTCTTCAATATTGTTGAAAGGCCCTCACTTGTTTGAGACCTCCAGCCACTACTTGCTTCTTTGCCCCTTTGTTGGCTCATTTCTTGCATGAGATCTTTGGCATACTTGTATCTGTTTTTGGGACCTGTCATAAACTGTAAAACATCATATTTTTGGCCCCTCTTCAATATTTTAGAAGGCCCCTTCTCTGTTTGGTGCCATAAGTTGTGACTTTCTTCATTACCTCCCTTGCGGAGCCATTTTTGCATGCTAATTTAGTCCCACTTGTGCTCACTGTTTGGCCATGATTTAAACTGTAAACATGCTTTTTTTGGGGCTGCCTTGCTTCTGTCTTTACACTTCATGTTCAAATTGTGCATGCTTTGTATAGCTACAAGTCATTTCATGTGCTTAATCTTGCATTTCGGGATTGATTTTGTGCATCGGGTGCATTTTTTCCATGCTTCGCTGTTTTCAAGATCTCATTTTGCTACTGAAATTTGCATGTTTTCATATCATATCCCATGTCTTGCCATGTCTTGTTAGAGTGGCATTTCCGTGCCTTAGGGTCGGTCCTCGGTTTGCGTGCACGTGTGCACGTATCCCGAGTTGTCTCATTTTCATCATTATGGCCTCCTATGTGAGTGTGGCCGAGGTCCACTTGTGTTGGTGTAAGCCCATATTGCATTGTGTATGCCATTTCATCCATAGCATTGCGTATGCTAGGCCGTATATTAGCGCATTGTGTATGCCATGTTTCCTCGTGCATCGTGTATGCCATTTCATAGCCTTTCGCATGTTAGGTTGTATCTTAGTTGCATTTCATGCATATCATGCATATTGCATCGTGTTCGGGATAGGAGTTAGCCCGCACGGAAACGAGGCACGCCCGTACTCTGGGTGACGGAACGTGTCTCAATTCCCCAGTCACCGACACTCCAGATTATCCATGATGGAGTTAGGTTTTGTTGTATTTTCATATGCATTCATTTCATATTGAGTTGTGCAATTCGACTCCTCGGCCATCATGCATCGATATGTGTGATTGGTGGCACGAGCATCGAGATATGCATACATTTGTGAAAATACATTGCCATGCCCCTTTCCTGCTCTCTGTTGTAGCAAAATGAAGAATCAGCAACTTTTTGGAGCTTGGCACGCATTTCAAGAACAGGTGCAAACAGAGGCTAATTGGGGCATCGTCATGAATTTCCGCACAAAGGCAACCCAAACATGTATCATTCATCACCCAGAGCGGAATCAAGGCAGTCCCTGGCTTGCATGCCAGTTTTACAGCATTCTTAGTTAATTTGTTAATTAATTAGGAATTTGTAAATTATTTGGACTGTATTATTTGGACTGTACTATTCTTTTATTCGGGACTGTATATTTATTCGGACCTTCTGTGCGAGGGCAAAATTGTAATAAGTGTGGGTGAGTGTGATGTATGTCTTCCAACCCCACGTCTTTCTTCCCTTTTATTTACTTGCTTATGGTGGCTAGATTAGGGCATGTTTCAATTAGCATACAGTATGATAACATGTTTGCATTCATTCATCTGTCTTGCATGTACCGGGCTCGGAGCATCATACTAACTGCATTTATATTTCAATTCCAAGTTGAATGCATGTTAGCTGTAGCATTCCATATGCCATGTTTAGAATAGCCGAGCCTTCTATAGTTGCATTTTTGTATGTGTAACATTAGGCATTTCTGTATATTTAGGATCATGCATAGATTTCTAATCGGTTTCTGTTTTGGCTTGGAGTACTCGATGAGTTTTATGCTTTAGCATCCTTGCATGCGTGTGAGTGATTGCCATGATAGCATGCTTACCATGAGGCTAAGTGCTTATGTGATATAAGTGCTTGAATGCCTGTGGGTGGAGGTTGGGTTATTTGGATTGGAACAATTCACCAAATGTTTGTTTTAAGCCCACTAGACAGTGGCGAAATCATGTTTTCTAAGCCCACCCGAGGGTGGCAAAATCCGCATTTTAAGCCTACTTGCGAGTAGCAAACCATTTTCACAAACAAACATGAAGTGTTTTGTTCCAATTGAACGACTCATCTATACTTGTATCTTTGTCGCATCACATAGTAACCTAGGCTAATAACCTAATAAGAACACACAATGTTTTCAAAAATAAATATCATGGTTAGTAGAGGCCGGTCTTTGATAGGCGGCGAAGTGCTCACGAAGTGACCTTCCCCAATCGTATCCAAGTTCCCGAGCCGAGGCAACTTTGGTGATGACGGACACGTGGCCTTAGGCAACAAGTCAGGGTTTTCTAAATTTCCCCAAAATAAAATATTTAGGTGGCGACTCTGTATCTGGCAAAGCAGTCCATGTTTGGCACTTCTTTCAAAAAAATCTGTTTTCAAAAACGATTTGCCGGATTTGGACTCTTTGGTTCAAGATTAAGAACCGTGACATTTGAGTCCTTGAACTGTAGTGACCCCAATATGAACGGAACGGGACTTAACCCTCCCGGGGCGTTCGGGGACGTCTGCAGTATGCAAAAACACTTTTCATTCGAATGCACATTCATGACAGAGCAGTCTATACATATATATACAAACATTCAGAACGGGGACAAGCCCTATTATAACCGTACAGTGCAGCGCTATCAGTTTATACAATATCCCAAGACAGATACAGAGACAGATGGGGGAAATTAAAACACCCCTAAGCCATAGCTTGGCAGGCTAGGAACCTCGCAGTGAGGCACAGTGGTTGGCTTGACAAAAAAAGGGAGTCTAACCCACTCTCCTAGCTCCGGTCTGGTGCCTGAACACCTACATATATATATAAACAATGAGCTAAAGCCCAGTGAATAACATAATGCGTAAAGAGGTTAAGAATGGATGTCCTTACAGTAATGAAAACAGTTCATTGATTCGATTAATAGATCATTCGATCATACGGTCATATGTGGTACATACATTAGCATAGCGATGACAAGATGTGAGGTCTTAAAAGACTGAATAGTAAGTAATGGTTATCAATTAGTAAATAGTAGTTGTTTCAACAAGGGAACCGACAGAGATCTCTATAACGATAGCGATATGATAAAGAATTGCTATGGATGCCTGTCTGATTCAGAATAGAGGACATACATTCATTCAGTTAACAGTAACAATTCAGAAACAGCACAGTTCAATTGTTCAGAAGATAATCATTTTTGAACATATCTTTACACAGTTGTTACTCACAGAGTTCTGGGCTATAAGCAGCTACAACGCGTCTCTGGAAGCCAACCCTAAACAGTGACAGAACGAACACACACTAAGTTTCACATTCGGGAATCAAAGATTTAGTCCCTACTTAGACTCGGTGTGGTTCTACATCTATATCCTCATTAACATGTCTTAAACTAGGCCTAAGAATGCCTAGGATGAAATGAGGATGCAAAGATGCACTCAAAAAACATTTCTAGAATTTTCAGAAAACAGAGGTCCCGTTCGAGCGTGTCTTTCCCCGCTCGAGCGGAAATGCAGACAAAGGTCCCCCGCTCGAGCGTCACTTCTCGTGCTCGAGCGTAATGCAAAGCATGGCAAAAGTACTGGATGCTCAAAATTCACGCTCGATGGGCGCTCGACCCCCGATTGAGCGTGTGACACAAGCCTCCGCTCGAGCGTACATTCCTTCGCTCGAGTAAACTGTAAAACAGTGCAAAATGTTGGGAGCTCGAATTCCCTGCTCGAGCGCAACTTCCTCCGCTCGAGCGGGAGTCAAAAATCTGGAATTTCCAGATTTGAACTCCAAGTTCAAAACCAAGTTTCAATGCATAAATTTCGATCCTCTTGGGCTAATTTCCTGGAAAACACTTCAAAATCCATAATATTACATGTTTCAAAGATCAATTGTAAAATCAAAGCCCAAGGGAAGATCAATTCAACATGATTTTCAAACCAAATTTCATGAACATAACTTCAATGCAACATGCATGAATTTAAACCACTTTCAAGCTTTAAACACTTGCTCTAATGAGCCAATTCTTACAAAATCAAGATGAAATCATGGTCTATAATATAAACATGAACATGCATGCAAGATTTCCATGAAATCAAACCTCACAATGCAAGGATAAACACATGCATGTATGAATTCTAACTCAAATCAACATATGAATCTATTTCATGACTCAATCCACTAAATTTGACATGAATCATGTAAGAACAAGCTCAATTCGTAAACAAGAGGGTAATTACACTACCTTAGGTCTAGAATTAGAGGTATGGAGGCTCAATATTGCAAGTCTTCTACAATTTCCTCAAGTTTCCAAGCAAATCCCTCAAGAACAATTTACTTCTCTCACTCTCTTACTCTTGGTCGATTGAGATATGAATGAGCTGATGAAATGTTTTGTTTGAGTGTATAATGAAGCTCAAAATGTTTAGATAGTGGCCACTCATAATGGCATTAAAGTAAATAAGTCAAACTATGTAATTTAGTTTATTTTAATCTAATTTAATCGTACCAAATCATATCTTAAATGAATATGCCATAAAATCATATAAATTATGGTTAACACATATCATTAATCAATTTCAGATTCGGCCGCCGATAAGGCCTTCAATTTGCAGTTTAAACATAAAACACAAACAGATAATCAAACAGGCAACAGATAGATATACAATTAAATAGATATACTCAGTCAATTCAGTTCCAGATTTCAGTCAGTCTGTTCAGTATTTCAGTTGATTCAATTACTTATCATAATCAGTCTCAGTTTAGCAGTAATCAGTAGTTTATCGGTAAACAGTGGTGAGGGTTATTACAGTAACAGTAGTAAGTAAATGATTATGAGAAACAAGAAAGTGTAGCTTCTTAAATGAAGGGTGGCCTAATCTAGAATGCCAAAGAGAATCAATATGAATCGTAGTAGCAATAGTGGAACAATAAAGACAAAATGCAAGTCTAGAAGAAAATGAAGAAGCATTTGAAGTTGAAAGATGACAAAGAATATTAGAATAACTGGCTTTATAAAGAACCTTCTTGGTAAGCTTGTCATGTATAACAAATGAGTCAATATCAAAAGTAATGGTGCACTTGTTATCAGTAATCAGTTGATGAACAGAAAGAAGATTTGAAGAAATTAATGGAACATGTAGAAAATTATTTACTTTGAAGGGCATGGTTGGAGTAAGAAGAACAGACAATATAGAGTCATCTCCCACAGTGACTTGATTAAGACCATGATAAGGTTGATACACACTCAGATTGTTAAGATCATTGGTGAAATGAATTGTAGTAGCAGAATCCAAGAACCAATGAGAGCCATCTTGAGAAGCAATAGGCGTAGTAGTAGCATTAGTGGCATGATTGATTGATAATAAGGATGCAACACAGGCCTAGGAGAAGACTTACAAGAGCAAGGTGCTTGAAAAGTTGAGTCCAATCTATGCCAACACTCTAAAGCAGAGTGGTTAGGCTTTCTACATATTTGACATAACATAGGTCCAACAGTGGAGGTACTAGAGGACTGATTTTGAGAATGAGAGAACTGAGAAGATCTACCCCCTCCTCTGTTCTGAGAAATCTGCCATTGTTTTGACCTCTAAATGAGGAATTGCCACCATGACCTCGATATCTCCCTCTTTAAGAACCTTTGAAACTACCTCTATAATTGCCTCTGGTAACAGCATAGGCAAAATGAAGATTTGAGGCTTGTGTTTGTTTAAGAGAGGTTTCAACATGAATTGATTTTGAACACAGTAATGAAGATAAGCTAGCAATAGAGATAGGTTCAGATCTGGCATAAATAGTGGTCTTGAAAGCATTATATTCATCAGGTAACCCATTTAAAGTAAGCAAGACCAAATCCTCATTCTCAATAGGTGAACCAGCCAAGCTCAACTGATCATAAACAGTCTTGATTTGATTCAAATAATCTTCCATAGTAACATTTTTCTTTGTAAGATGACTAAGTTTGTTCTTTAACTATCACGACCCAAACCCGCCCCTAAAGGTTTAGCATCGTAACCAACCAGTAATCCGTGATTGCTAAATGCCTGCTTAACAGTAATAACAATTATACAATAAAAGGGGCCAACGGAAGCCTGTAAATATTAAAACATAATGTCCAAAGAACTGTGAGGACTTAAATGAACAAACAACTTCTATATATTTACTGATACACACATAAGTCCAAGTCCATGTCCAAACATATATATATAAACACTTAAGTCCAAAATACATCTAAGCACAAAATAAAAGACATGTTAGGGAATTAAATCCCAAAGCCAAAATAAATTATAAAGCATTCACTTGACTTCATATAACATTCAAAAAAGGTGGAATTAGATCACCCAAAAATCCTTGACATTAACAGTTCGGAACCTCGCTGTGAGGCACAATAGGTTGGCTTGACAAATGGATTCAAGTCGACGCTGCTAACTTTGTTCTAGTGCTTGACCACCTACATATATATAATAAATTGTGAGCTAAAGTCCAATGAATAACAAATGTGTAAAGGGTTAAGAATGAGTGTCCTTTTCAGTATTTAAAACAGTCAATTGCATCAATAGATCATTTATTCGATCAATATCTCATATTTCATATCATTTCTGTCATGTAGTAATCATAGCAGTCATACGTGGTACATCCAATAGCAGAATAGTACAATAGGTCTTAGAAAACCGAATAGTCAATTGATGGCGATCAAACAATAAGCAATAGTTCCAAAACTTGGAACTGATAAAAATCTCTGTAATAGTAGCAAGAATGCGATACTTGATATGATATGATAGTAGTAATAGTCAGTTGCTATGGATGCCACGAGTACAGTTCATAAAATAAGACAACATTCATTCAGTAAACAATATCATTTCAGAAAGCAGTACAGTTAATCATTTAGAAAATAAGTATAATTTTAAAATAACTTTACAACATTGTTACTCACAGTGGGCTTCTTAAAACACATGCTAAAATGCACTAAGGATGCGACGTCCGATCTAAACAAACAAATTCAAGAACAACTCAATTACATTCGTATCGTTAGCCAATTCTATTTGATTTGGTTGTTACTTATTCAATAACCAATCGTCTTTACTCGTTCGGTTCTAAATTTTCATTTGTTCATTCTAATGCACTCACGAGATGTAAATACACATGAAAACACTTTAAAACTATGCAAACGAAGGCCCAAAAGGTGGAAAAGAGAAGCGGAAACAAAACTGGAACCACCCTGACTTCCACACGTACGGGGGTTCTGGCCGCACGTGCGGAACCTTCTTTGCATGTGCCTCCCGCAGGTGCAATTTAAGCAGAATGCTCACTCACCATTACCTTGTTTTTTGCACGTGCGGTGATGCTACAAAACCAGTCCAAAAACTGCTCTGTTATGGCAGTGCACTCTTTTGCAAAATCAATCACATTTTCATGCAATTCACTCCCAAAAACTCAAATAAACATGCTTGACTTTGAGCCTTGATCATGAAACACAAATCAAAACTTGTAAACAATGTCCACATTGGCAATTTGAAAGCTCAGGACTCCAAATAAAACATAAACACATAAACCAAGTATTTCAAAGCTCCAAGGTTAAAATTGATGAGAAAAATCCTTTCACAACCTTTAGACTTATGAAGATTAGGCAAGAATTATGCGTATGAACAAGAGTGTCTTGAATTCATGCCATGCATGTTACTAATTCTAGTTAATCTCCGCAAGTCCTTCTTTATGTGATCATATGAATTCCTAACATCAATTTACACTTCTAATCTCATAATTGTTCATGATCTTTAAGTACCACAACTCAAAGTCTAAAGGATTATGAGGGAAGCATTTCAATTTCATGAAATTTTGTGGGAATTTCTTACCTTTCACTTACACCAATTGGTGAAGATTTCAAGTTTCCTTACACTTTTTCTTCTTGTTGTTGAGTTCTCTCTCTCTCACCAAGTCTTTCCCTCTCTCTCTCTCTCTACCTGTGGTATATAGCAAGCTCTACTTGTTCCCAATTGATGAGTAGGATTTGTTTTTCGTAAAATTCTTTTATTCTTATTCTTCAAGGTTAACTTAGGCTAATAATAAATTACATTAAGTAATGCAAATCAAATTCACTCAATTTAATTAATCCTTATCTTATAATCCAATTTCGTAATTCTAACTTGTTAAAATTAACGAATTAGACAGGTCTAATTCATACATATCCGCATTTGTTCTCATTAACAATACAATACCAATCAATGCAAGCATATATCAGATGGCACATAAGTCACAATTAACACATGATCACATGATTAATAATAAGTGCATAACTAGTTTAATTAATTAAGAAGGTGGTGTAGACTCGACTTTCTTCGCACCCCCTTTCGGAGAGCTCTCGTGCCAAAGGCCACGTGTCCGTCATCACCAAAGTTGCCTCGGTTCAAGAACTTGGGTACAAGAGGGGAAAGTCCTGAAATGAGCACCCCCGCTTGCCCAATCAAAAGTTTGGCCTCTACTAAGCATGATATGTTGTTTTATGAATACATGTGTTCTAATTCCGGTTATTTAGATAACTTTACTATGTGACGTACACATACAAGTATAGACTAAGTCGCAAGATTTGGAACAAAATAACTCATGTTTGTTTTTGAACATGGTTTGAAAGTGCCACCTTCAAGTGGGCTTAAAACATGATTTGCCACTTCTCAAAGTGGGCTTAAAACTCACATTCGATGAATTGTTCCAATTCAAGCAACAAAGCCTTCATCCACAGACATTCATGCAGCTAATAACTTAAGCATATAGCATCATGGCAAGTATGCTATCATGGCAACACTCACACTCATACAAGTATGCTAAAGCGTAAAAGCTCACCGAGTACTTCAAGCCAAAACAAAAGCTAGTTAGAAATATGCATGATCCTAACTATGCTAAAATACCTAATACAATACATGCAATAATGCAATTAATAGGCTCGACTATCTAAGATGGTATATGAATGCAATACTTTGATAACATACTTCGAAACACGTATTCAAATAAGTATTGAAATACAACGCAGTTTGTATGGTGCGTCGAGCCCGGTGCATGCAAGACAAATGAATGACACAAACATGCAAGCATAAAGTATGCTAATTAAAACGTGCCCTAAACTAACCATCGAAAGCGGTTAAGTAAAAGGGAGAAAGAAGTGGGGTTGAAAGACATTCACACACGTACGCACCCTTATTACAATATTGCGCTCTCTCAAAGGAGGGTCCGAATAAATAAGCTAAGCTACACTAAGCTAAACTAATTATTACAAACCAACTAATTAACTATTCTAACTAATTAATTATTACAACACAAATGAATAACTAGCTATGCTAAGCTAATCAAAATATTACAACACTTGAATAATTAGCTATACTAACTAATTAAAACAACAAAATGGCCTCGCGGGCGAGGGAGACATACATGCTCGGTTGGCTTCCTCTAAAAAATCCATTGCCTTGTCATCAGTTGCCTCTGTTTGCACTTGCCTTAATCTCTGAAAATTGCACCAACTTCCAGACTGCTTTTGCTCTAACACAGGATCACTTTTACACAAAAATGGACTGGTGGCCGGTCGGCTAGTATAAGTGGCCGGTCAGCTACTGCAAGTGGCCGATCGATCACCCATTTTTCCAGGCTTTTGGTTTTGCTGCAACAGAGAGCAACAGAGGCAAAGCAATGCATTTTTCAAGGAATATGTGTACTGCCACCCTCCTTATCATTTCTCAAGCTCAAAGGAGTGTGGCACTTAGTTCTCAAGCCACCAATCAAGCATTTTCATGCATGATGGCCAAAGAACGAAGCTTGTACAAAGTCAATAAATGCACAAATAGGACTCGAATGGCCACCACCCTATCATGCATGATCAAGGGTGACGACGACCAATAAATGTGACATGTTTCATCACTTTGAGTATAAAACCTCCTACATTTCTTGTGTTTGGATTAACGTCCGATCCAAACACATGCAATGCAACACAAACATACTTGTCTTGCTCAAGTTTTACTTGGTTCATTTTGTTTACTCATTTTAGATTACCGATTTAGTCCTTTAACCGGTTAAGTCCAAAGTGAAAGTCCTCTAATTGGAAAGAGGGCTTAAGCCACAAGTACCTTGAGCATAAAAGAGGTCTCATGCTGTTGGTTAGGAGGAACCCTCAAGAGAGGGTTAAAACCATTAGGCATGAGAGCCTCAATTTCACACTCAAGCCAACAAGGGGCTCAAGACCACTTTCAAAGCAAATTGAAAAGTATAGAATAGAGGGAGGTTGTAGACTTTTCAATGCTGAAATGGCATGAAAAATGGCACTACGGCATGCAAGCAACACATGCACAATACATTCAAAAGCCAAAAGCATTGAACTAGTGAAAAAAATTACACTATAGGTATGCAATATAGCTTAAATGACCAAACCAACTCTGGACAGAGCTTAAACATGCCAAATTAGTAGCCAAAACATACTGAGATTAAAGCATAAAAGGCAAGAAAAACATGCTCACATGTTAGCCCACAAACAAGGCACAAAACACAACTCTCAAAAGCAATGAAAGAGTGAAATAAGTGAGAGTGTGACAGAGATATATGCACTGAAATCACATGCTAAATGATGCTACAACATGCAATCATCTCATGCAAAACATGTGAGAGGCCTTAAAACACAAAGTTAGTGAAGGCATTTCCACTATAGCTATACAAAGCATGAGTCATATGATCAAAGAAGCCCAAAACAGAGCTAAAGTAGGCCAAATCAGTAGCTAAAACATGTTGAGATCAAGTCACAAAAAGATAGAAAAACATGCTCACATGTTAGGCCATGTACACTTGCAAACAAGACATAAGGAGGAGAGACCGCTGTAGACGTCCCCGAACGCCGCGAGAGGGAAATCCCGTTTTATTCGTTTGGGCTCACTACAGTTCAGGACTCAAAGTCACGGTCCTGTATCTAATCTCGCAAAGTGCAATGCAAGACCGATGAATCATCAAAGAGTCCAAATCCGGCAAATCGTTTTGGAAAACAAATTTTTTGAAAGAAGTGCCAAACATGGACTGCTTTGCCAGATACAGAGTCGCCACTTAAATATTTTTTTTGGGGAATTTAGGAAACCCTGACTCGTTGCCTAAGGCCACGTGTCCGTCATCACCAAAGTTGCCTCGGCTCGGGAACTTGCGTACGATTGGGGAAGGTCACTTCGTGAGCACCCCCGCTCGCCCGATCAAAGATCGGCCTCTACTAACCATGATATCGAGTTTTGAAAACATTATGCGTTCTTATTCCGGTTATTAGCCTAGATTTACTACGTGATGCGCGCAGTATACAAGTATAGACTGGATCGTCTGAGTTTGAACAAAACATTTCATGTTTGTTTTTGAAAGCGGTTTGCTACTCGCAAGTAGGCTAAAATGTGGATTTGCCACCCTCAGGTGGGCTTAGAAAAGATAGTTTGCCATTATCTAGTGGGCTTAAAACTCGCAATCAATGAATTGTTCCAATTCGGATAATCTAACCTTCACCCACAGGCATTCAGGCAGTTATATCACATAAGCACATAGCCTCATGGTAAGCATGCTATCATGGCAATCACTCGCACGTATGCAAGGATGCTAAAGCATAAGTACTTACCGAGTACTCCAAGCCAAAACAGAAACTAGTTAGTAATCAAAGCATGATCCTAGCTATGCTGAAATGCCTAATGCAACACATATAGGTATGCAACTAAGATAGGCTCGACTATTCTAAGATGGCATATGATGATGCTAAAGCTAACACGTATTCAACTTGGAATTGAAATACAATGCAGTTAGTATGATGTGCCGAGCCCGGTGCATGCAAGACAGATGAATGATGCAAACATGCAAGCATAAGTATGCTAATTCAAACATGCCCTAAACTAACCATCATAAGCTGGTAAATAAAAGAGAGAAAGACGTGGGGTTGGAAGACATACATCACACACATGCACACTTATTACAATTGTGCCCTTGCTCGGAGGGTTCGAATAAATAACACAAGCCGCCTAATCAACTAACTCATGAGCTAATTAATTATTACAAAACCGAATTAATAACTAGCTACAACTAATTATTACACAACTACTAACTAACAAGTAAGCAGTAAATGAATGCTGTTCCAGCTCTGTTTGGAGAAGAGGAAGGTATGCATGCTCGCTTCGGTTCTTCGCCTCGAAACACCTTCCGGTTGCTCTTTAGAGGCTCTGTTTGCAGGGTGTCTTCCAGTGTTTGTTGCTGGAACTTACCAAAACACTGCTGGGCAATTCACCAGTGGCCTGCCGGCCATGAAAGGAGAGATGCCGGCCAACAACAGGGCACTGCCGGCCAAGGGTGTGACACTGCCGGCCATTAGTGGTGCACTGCCACCGTGTGTCAGGACACCAAGCTGCAACAAAGCACAAAATAGAGAGAAGGGAGGGTCTCCCAAGGGCATGTATGCACTATACCACCCCATATCGCCTCAAAACATCAAGGGAGAGGCCCAGTCCGATCCACGACCATCAATTACGCATCTCGATGCATGATGGCCAAAGATCCAACTTGTGCAAATCAATATGAAAATGAATGCACAAATAAAGCAAGTAAAGCCTAGAACTCTATCATGAATCATCAAGAGCTTCGGCGACCGAGAATTGAGACACGTTCCATCACTCAGAGTATGAAACGCCCCTCATTCCTCGTGCTCGGATTAACACTTAATCCAAACAATGCAACACATAAGCATGACAAACATGCAACATGACTTAAGTGTGCAAACATGCAACTAACTCAAGCATGCAACAAGCATATAAGCATGATGTGAGGCAACAACCTTAGATAACATGACAAAATGCAATATGAACATGCAAACATGCAAGGCATGTAAAGGTGGACGAGTATGCAACAACATACAAGCATGCGACAACATGGTAAGATGGGCTTACACCAAAGATGGATAGCTCTCAAATAGGTCCAAATCAATAGCCATAGTGACGGAATTAAACCATCAAAACACACTCAAGCATGCAAAATGCAAAAGGCTCACCAAAGAGGCCTAAGAGGGCAACTCTCAAGAGTGCTTAAGGAGTGACAAATGTGCAAGTGTAACAACACTAGATGCACTGAAATGAGATGATAAACGATGCCAAATCATTTAAACAACACAAAGATAGCATGCATGAGCTAACAAAACACAAAGCTTGCAAAGCCAATTACACTACAGCTATACAAAGCATGAAGGATATGGCAAGGGCAACCCAAAACAGTCCCAATACATGTTAATATGAGACTAAAACATGCATAGAAGTAAGCCAAAACAAGCTAGCATACAATGCTAAAACATGGGACATGCAAGGCTACAAAAGAGGCAATGCACTACACCTATTAGAACCAATCATGGCATGACTTGGACAACATAAAACAGAGTCACATTATGGTATAACAAGACCAAAAATGCACTGAAGTGATGAGCCAAAGGCTTGTGCTTTATGGCATGCACAAAGGTTCATTCTTGAGACATAAAGCACAAGCTCTATAAAGCATTCAAAGCATGTCAAATGCAAATGTGTGACAACATTTCATGGACTGAAATAGCATGTGGAATGAGGGCAAAGCATGCAAACATCACATGTATGGCGTGGTAGGGGCCTCAAAACCCAAGACTAGGCTAAGCATTTACACTATAGCTATACAAAGCATGAGTGATATGGCCATGGAAGCCTAAAAAAGTCCTAGGAAAGCCCAAGATAAGCATAAAATCATGTTAAAGCAAAGCCAAAATATGCTAGTATGATGAGTCAAAACATCATGCACGAAGGGCTAGTAAACAAGATTTGTTCTACACCTATATGGAGCATGCAAAGGATGATCAAACCAACTATGGATAGGGTCATGACATGCCAAATGATGACCAAATACATGCTGAAATGTAAACCAAACAAGCTAACATGACATGGCAAAGCATGGAGCATATGAAGCTAGTTTAGGGGATTTACACTACAAGTGTATCATGCAAGCATGGAGTGACAAAACCAACCCAAAACGGATTTATGGCATGGTAAAACATTACCAAAAACCCACTGAAATGGACTCAACACAAGCGAAGCACACATGCTACTTTGATGAGCTTTGAATGGAGTTACACAACACATACTAGATGCATGCAAAATATGACCAAACCAGCCATGGATAGGGCCAAGGCAGGTCCTAAAAGTCACAAAAAAAAGGCCTAAACCAAGCCTCAAAGATACATAGAGGGATGGTCCTTTGGAAGGCCAAAAATGCAAGCAAAGAGGAACTAAAAGAGAGGGGGCCACCCCCTTTGATTAAGGGCCTCAAAACCACACCTTTACTACTGAAAATCCATTGGATTTTAGTGGTAAGGAGGCCAAACCAAGGCTAGCTCGGAGGCCTCAAGGAATGGCTTAAAACAAAGCCAAACAAAGCATGCAAGGGGGTTACACACCCCTAGCAGCAAAAAAACCCCAAACAAACTTCAAAAGCACTTAAATACAAGACTTTTTTCAGTTATAAGCAAAGCCCAAATCAATATGCAAGGAGGGCTAAAGTGAGGTACAAGAAGGTGCAAAAATAGGAAAAATACTCACCCTTGAAGACCCTCTTTGAAACCAGCAACTTTAGGGGGTGGAACCTAGTTTTCAGACCTCAAGAAGACCTCCCAAGAAGCTTGGTCCAATGGTGGTGGTGTATCTCTATGTGTTGTAGTGCAAAAGTGCAAGGAAATCCAACTTCTAAGCACAAAATACAAACAATATAGAGAGAAAGAGAGCTTTTTCTCTTCAAAATAGCTGAACCCCTTTTAAGGAGAGAGGCTTTCTCCTTATATAGAGGAATGCAAAGCTAAAGCTTCTTCAAGAAGCTTTACAAGGGTTCCATTCCTCCATACACGTGTATGGAGGGGAGTAAACAAAAAATTAGCTGGCTCAAAAGATCAGGAGGAAAGCCAGCTGAGACAAGAGGGTGCCGGCCATTCCGGCCATCATCAATGGCCGGCACTTATGGTCGGCATGGCATCACTAATGGCCGGCAGGCACAAAGACATGGCCGGCAGTGCACCAAAAGGTCCACTATGAAAGGACCTAGCCAAGGTTCAAAAAAGGGGTAGAAAGGATACAAGGTCCGGGAAGCTCGAACCGGTGACGTTCCGCCGCGACAGTCGAGTACTCAGCGAGCAATCGAACTAGTTGTTGGGTGCACCTACAAGCACAACCAAGTCTTGAGGACAATAAAAAATGGGGTGTCTACAACCACCCCCTCCTATTTTGGACCTCAAAAAATGGTTTTTACCACTGAAAATTCTCTGATTTTTAGTGGATAGAAAGACCAAAAATTTTGATTTAAAACAACTTTGAAAGATGGCACAACAACTTAGCAAGCAAGCTACAAGAAGGGTGGACCACCCCTAACTCCAAAAAGAGCTTAAACCACCACTTTTGAACTTTTAAAACAGAGGTTTTTGTAGTTGAAAACCAGGCCAAAATAGTTTGCAAATGTGGCAAAACAAGTCTGCAAAATAAGCTTAAATGGGGTAAGTTCTATACCTTTGAAGCAAAACACTAAAACAACACCAATTCTGAGCTTAAACCACCATTTTAGGGCTCAAAGGAGGCTCCAAGAGAGCTTCAAGCAACCTCAGCCCAAGGATGAACCACTTTTGTTAAGGGTTGATAGGTTAAAGTTTGAAGTATGTGTAGACACCCCATTTTTGACCGACCTTAAGACTCAGACGTCACCGATTGAGCGCTCGGTGATGCTGCATATTGTGCTCATTCAGAAGTCTCAGAGTCGCGGCCGTGAGCCCTGCCTCCAGACTGCCGAACCCTCTTCTGTACCTTATCTCGGTTTGTGAACCAGACTCGATTTTCTCTGTTTCTCTTCCTGAAGGGAGGGAGAGGTTTTGTAGACCATCTCTTAGTGGCCGTAGGCTACGTTTCGTGGCCGTAGGCCATTTTGCCCATTTCAGAGCCCGGTTCCCGGTTTTCGGAGCCGTCAGGTCGTGTGCCTCGGTTCGGGACCGTCTAACCGTCTCCGATTCCTCCGATTTTTGGCATGCATCTTATTTGCTCCCTTTTGAGGGACACTGAGGTCCGAGAGACCCACTTCGTGGCCGAATGCCACTTTCGGTGCTTAACAGCCTATTTTCGGGACCCCGAATTGCGTGTTTTGGCCCCTGAGCATTCGTTTTGCATCGGTTTTCGTTCATTTTTGGCAGGTACCTCTGTTTTATCACCAGGAAGGTCACTGAAGGGTGGGAGGCCAGAAATTGTCTTAGCAACCAGTTCTATTCCTCTGGCGCCCTCCGACGCCTGTTTTTCTCACTTCCGAGCCAATGTTGACCACCCTAGGGCCATTTTCTTCAACCCCAAACCATATATTTGTGTTGTACACACATGGGACGACCCTAAAAGTCTATGGACGGCCAGTAATTCAAATTGAACCTTTTGAACCCCTCCTAAAAGTGGCTTGTTGTCTCTCTTATCTTACAGTTGCCAATTTCCAACCACAGAGCCTTGTTGAGGAGACCTGGGAGGACACCAATATCTGGTGGCCGGCCAGAAAATCCAACTTTCCATTTTTGCCCTTGGCTGGCCGGCCATAGGGGGTAGCAGGCTGGCCACCTGCAACAAAAGTAGCAGGCCGGCCATGATCCTTGGGATATGTGCTTTACAGCTGTATAGCTGTTTCCTCCAAAAGATCTGATTTCGGGGGACTTTTGGTAGAAGAGGGAACTTAATCCCATTTCCTACACACTTTTTGCCTCTCCCTCTCCTCTCCATCCTTGCACATAACAGCAACCCTAGCTCTCCCTCAAGGTTGGAAGATTGGTTCTCAAGCAAACACACACATATCTCTCTCTATCTCTCTCATTTTCTCAAGTTTTAGCTCCATTTCTTCATTACCACCAAGCACCACCACCACCACTCCATTTCCAGCAGCTTGGAGAGCTTTCCAGCAGCTAATAGGTACCATTTCTCAAGCCAAAAGGAAGCAAAAGTTTGGTCTTCAAGGGTAAGTTGATCTTTCCCTCTTTTGTAGCCTTTTTTTGCACCATTCTTCTAGCCTATTTGCTTGCTGTTTTGGGCTCCGACCCTAACTGAAAGGGTCATTCTTTTGAGCCATTCTTCATGTTTTTTTAGGGCTCAACCCTGTTTGAGCCCTCCATTTGGTACTTGCTTCAATACCCTCTTGTATGCCATTATTTTGCATGGTATTTCTAGCCTATGTGTGATCTGTTTTTGAGCATGATATAAACTGTGAGTGGGCTTATTTTGAGCCTCTGTACAACATTTTAGAAGGGCTCAACACTTTTGGGGGCCTCCATGCTATACTTACCATTATACCCCTCTTTGGCCCCCATTTTTGCATGCTTTGTTGGCTTGTCTTACTTTTGTTTTTCGGCCATCATCAGAACTGAAAATGGACATATTTTGACCTTCTTGGCATATCTCATCAAGGGTCTTTGGCTTTTTGATGTATATTTGGCCTACTTCATGTTATACCCCTCTTGGGCCCCCATTTTTGCATGCTTTTTTAGGCTTGTCTAGCTTCTGTTTTCGGCCATGATCAGAAATGAAAATGGCCATATTTTGACCTTCTTGGAATATCTCATTAAGGGTCTTTGGCTGTTTGATGAATTCTTTGTATACCTCATGTTATAGCCTCTTGTTGGCCTTAATCTTGCATTGCATTTTGAGCATGTTTTCATACTTATTTGAGGCTTGTCATCTACTGAAAATATTCATATTTTTAGTCCCTCTTCAGTGTTGTAGAAGGGTATTTTTCTGTTTGGGCTTTGCATCTACCACTTGCTTCATAGCCTCCCTTACGGAGCCATTTTTGTATGCCATCTTAGCCCTACTTGTGATTGCCATTTGACCATGTTTTGTACTGTAAAAATGTGAGCTTTGGGGCTTCCTTTCTTCTTCTTTTTCATGTCATGTATCAATTATGCATGTATGGTATAGCTGTAGGCCATTTCATGCATTGAAATCCATGTTTCGGGATCATTTCATGCATCGGGTATTATTTCGCCTCATTTCGGGGCTGTTTTGCCCCTCATTTTGCCACTGATTTTTGCATGTTTGCACATCATATTCTATGTCTTTGCCATGTCTCATTAGAGTGGCATTTCGGTGCCTGAGGGTCCGTTCTCGGTTTGGGCACGCACTTCGAGGTATCTTGTTCTCATCTGATGGCCTCCTATGTGAGTGTGGCTGAGGCTCTCTCATGTTGGTATAAGCCCATTATTGCATTGCATATGCCATTTCATCCGTAGCATTGTGTATGCCCGGTTGTGTATTACCTCGTGTAACGTGTATGCCATTCCATGACATTGTGTATGTTAGGAGTCGCATTTCATGCATATCATGCATTTTGCATTGTGTTCGGGATAGGAGTTAGCCCGGGCACGGGAAACGAGGCACGTTTCGCACTCTGAGTGACGGAATGGGTCTCAATTCCCAAGTCACCGACACTCTGGATTATCCATGATGGAGTTATGTTTTGTTGTAGTTTTCATATGCATTCATCCTATATTGAGTTGTGCAATTCGGCTCCTCGACCATCATGCATCGATATGCGTGATTGGTGGCACGAGGATCGAGGCATGCATATATTTGTGAAATACATTGCTATGCCCCTTTCCTGCTCTCTGATGCAGCAAAATGAAGAATCGGCAACCTTTCGGGACTTGGCACGCATTTCGAGGAACATCACAAACAGAGGCTAATCGGGGCATCGCCGTGGATTTCCGCGCAAAGCAGCCCAAACATGCATCATCTCATTATCCGGAGCGGAGTCAAGGCAGTCCTGGCTTGCATGCCAGTTTACAGTTTTTCTTAGTTAATTTGTTAATTAATTAGGAGTTTGTATATTATTTGGACTGTAATATTCGGACTGTATTACTCTTTCATTTGGGACTGTATATTTATTCGGACCCTCTGCGCGAGGGCATAATTGTAATAAGTGTGGGTGAGTGTGATGTATGTCTTCCAACCCCATGTCTTTCTTCCCTTTTATTTACCCGCTTATGATGGTTAGATATAGGGCATATTTCAATTAGCATACAGTATGACAGCATGTTTGCATCATTTATCTGTTTTGCATGCACTGCCTACAAGATCATACAAACTGCATTTGTATTTCAATCCCAAATTGAATACGTGTTAGTTGTAGCATTTCATATGCCATGTTTAGAATAGCCGAGCCTGCTATAGTTTGCATTTTTGCATGTGTTGCATTAGGCAATTCTGTGTATCTCGGATCATGCATGGATTTCTAATGAGCTTCTGTTTTGGCTTGGAGTACTCGGTGAGTTTTACGCTTTAGCATCCTTGCATGCGTGTGAGTGTTGCCATGAATAGGATGCTTACCATGAGGCTACGTGCTTATGTGATATAACTGCCTTGAATGCCTGTGGGTGGAGGTCGAGTTACTTGGATTGGACAATTCATCAAATGTTTCTTTTAAGCCCACTAGATAGTGGCAAAATCGCGTTTTTCTAAGCCCACCCGAGGGTGGCAAATCCACGTCTTAGCCTACCCGCGGGTAGCACCATCAAACCATTTTCAAAAACAAACACGAAATGTCTTGTTCCAATTCAGGCGATTCAGTCTATACTTGTATGCTGTGCGCATCACATAGTAACCTAGGCTAATAACCGGAATAAGAACGCACAATGTTTTCAAAAACAGATATCATGGTTAGTAGAGGCCGGTCTTTGACCGGGCGAGTGGGGGTGCTCACGGCGACCTTTCCTAATCGCACCAAGTTCCCAACCGAGGCAACTTTGGTGATGACGGACACGTGGCCTTTGGCACCGAGTCGTGGTTTCCTAAATTTCCCATTTTAAAATATTTAGGTGGCGACTCAGATTCGTAAAGCGTACCATGTTTGGCACTTCTTTCAAAAAATCTGTTTTCAAAACGATTTGCCGATTTGGACTCTTTGGTTCAAGATTGAGAACCGTGACATTTGAGTCCTTTCGTACTGTAGTGACCCAATATCGAACCAGAACGGGAGGGACTCGCACTCCCTTCCCCCGGGATGCGTTCGGGGACGCTCTGCTTCGCGACTCTGCTGGGGATTTAGAGAACTTGACTTGAACTCATGATATCTGGTTTTGACTACACTTGTGTGTTTCTTTGCATTGCATTTGCATTGGTGCGCCTAGGACACCGTGTTTGCCATCTGCTATTCCTGAGCGGTTTGCCGGAGGCTTGTCTTGTCAAGGCATGTCCATAAGGCTGACGATTCTGGCTCTCGCCAAGATAGAACACAAACCCCGGTTTTACCGGGGCACCCTTTTCGACCATTCAACCTAGTGCCTATTCGGATCCATAGTGACCATTCCAAGCTAGGACAGGTTGCTTACCCGTTTATAGGTTGTTTGAAACCGCTGTGTGCGTAGTAAAACCCTAGTTCCTGACAAAATAGGACAGGGAAACCCTACCCCAACATAGGGGTGTTTTGGCTCTCACTTATCTGTTATGTGCTTGTTAGAGTGCGTCTCTACAGGGAATGTATGTATCAGTTGAGTTTGGGCATCAGGCCTGCGGGCATCAACAAGATTCGAGAATCGCTTGTTCATGGATATCGGATTCAGTTTTGGGAACAGTGATACAGGAACGGTGATCAGTGATTGAGGACAGTGTATTTTCAGCTTATCAACTGTGTGTTGAATGCCCAACTGTGTGTTGTGTATATTTAATTTAAGCTGTTATGCTGTCCGTTTTTCTGGTTATTTATTTCCTTTTCGCTTTATTATCTTTTTGCTAGGGCAGTTTTTAGCACGATTGCTTCCGAACCAGTAGATACTCCCCAAGCACTTTGGACATGAGGTCGCCGACTCAATCGATCCGAGGATCTGGTTGACGGACATCCAGTGTTCCACTCTCTACCCCCAGTTATCAGAAGAAGGCTGAGGAGGCGCAGTGTGTCAGAACAGGGATTACCGGGACAGAGGGCTACTTTGACAGTAAACAGTCAGGTTGAGATTTTTGTGTCTGCCATAGAGGTACATTTACCGACCATTCAGATGGAACAGCAGAATACATCAGGAATGGAGGCGATGATGCGCCAAATGCACGAGAGCATGAAACAGATGTAGGAGGATGCCATCCGCCAAGCGGAATTCTCCAAACAACAAGTCAAATATGGCCCAAAGAAAGCTGATTACTAGGCTGCAACAACAGAATGCAGCGTCTGCTTCACATCAGGCTCCTCTTCCGCCAGCGGCTCCACTACCCGAGCAGGCACCTACTGGTCAGAATACCCTACCAAATCCTCAGAATACCCTCCCGAACACCCAAAACACCCTACCCAATGTCCAAAATCTCCAAGAGGACACCAACCTTCCAACGGGGCTGACTCCGCCCCCGCTTCTGCCGCAACTGTCCAAGAACCTTACACCTAACCACCCGGACTCTCTATTCGGGTTCGAGGTAGATCATACAGCTCTAAAACTGAGTAAGTTGGAGAAGCTTTTCAAGAAATCGCAGGGGGTGAAGACCATCCCAGACATCGAAGATGGGTACACCGACGTGGCCGTAACATTGCCAGACAGATTCAAGATGCCACAGATTGATCGTTTTGATGGGTCGGGGGATCCTATGGTCCATCTCCGGCTATTTTCAGACATCCTGAGGCCAATGGGCCTAACCCGACCACAAAAGCTTTCCTTGTTCGGCCGAACTTTGTCGGGCGTGGCATCCATTTGGTACGCCAAGTTAGAAGATGATGTGAAAAGAAGCTGGGATGAGATGGCTGAGGCCTTCGTTGCACAGTACTCGTACAATACACAGATCGAGATTACAACACGTGATCTCGAAACGACGAGGCAGGAACCCAAGGAGACTTTTTCAGACTTCGTAACTCGGTGGAGGGCAAAGGCATCGATGATGACCTTGAGGCCTACAGACAAAGATCAAATCCGGATGATTGTGCGCAATCTCTAACCGAAGTTGATGCAGAGAATGATCGTACTCCCCTTTCCCACCTTCTCAGACTTACACGAGATGGGGGTACAGATCGAGGATGCGATGAAGCAAGGTTTGATCGACCGACCAGATCGGAGCGACCGAAGGACATTCAACCGCATAATAACAGCGCGAGTGGCGCTGCAAACACAAGGACTTCGGAGGTCGGCATGGTCACCACCATTCCCCCTCCCCATCCAAGGCCCGCGGCGGCCACACCCTTTTCCAGTACATCCGAGAGCAGTACCCAAGCCCCGAGATATCAGTCCAGAGGCCAAAGAACCTTCACTCCACTATACATGCCTTTGTCCAAGGCTCTCGGGGTTCTAATCAAAAAGGGACATCTGAAACCCCTAGAGCCGAGGCCATTACCAAATCCACTCCCCCCTTTCCACAACCCGCCAAGCATCAGGCGTACCACCAACAAAGATGGCCATGATATGCACTAATGTTTCCGATCAAGGCCACGAGATTCAAGACCTCATTGACAAAAATATTATTCTACCTCCCGAAAGACCCAACGTCACAACTAACCCACTCCCCGCACATAACCAAGATCCACCACCCAAAACAGTCAACCTCATCCAAACTGGGGTCGTGTCCTACGATCCTAGTATCTATATTACTCCCTCTCACCTACCCAAGCCGGAGGTGATCCTTTCTGACTGCACTGACTTGTGCATGTTGGATACCTTCACAACCCAATCTGAGCCAAAGGTAGTGACCATCGAAGATGGAATGGGGCAAGTTTCAGGGGAAGAAAGAATTATTGAGTCTGGGATGGAACAGTCTGGGAATCTAGCTGGAAAAGCCTATGATCCGAGCGGATACATCCTATCAAGGCCGACCGAGCCGAGTGTGGATCGCCAAAAAAGTCAACTGCATGATTCGAGGGGACAGACTTGAACAAGGGGCAGATGATCTGACAACAGTGGAAGAAGATTTTGCCAACCTCCAATTCTTCAACGACCAGGAATCAGGGGATGCAACAATCAACTGGTTTGGATATGAGGAGTCGGCGGAAGTTATCGGATGGTTAGATGATCAGCCAGATGTCGTGGAACTTCAGCCAGAGCAAGGCCCGGCAAGGGCAGGGGTATCAATGATGGCCGGAAGGGCCGAGAGTCAGAATGGATTTCCGGAGAGCGCCGGTACAAAGAATTTCGCTCGGGATCAAGATATTCTGAAAACTGGACAACAAACCGTACTAACACAGGAGGAACAAGGGAAGAATTGGGATTCTGAGAGAATCCGGAAAGCCAAGAACCATGAAGAAATTGAAAGTGCTGTGAGCACGAGAGTAGGATATGCTGTGAGCATATGGGATGAAAGTACTGAGAGTACAAACTTGCCAGAACCAGATAGGTGTCTATTGAACGCTAGCGGGATGTGGTGGGAAGACGATAACTTATGTCTTGCCCACACGGATGAAGATTGGGCAGGCGCCCAACCAGATGATACTTGGTACCTCGATGAGGTGGACCACATGACCAGGAGCGGGCGGTACTTCAAGCCCCCACACCTCGACCAACCTGAAGCGTCTGGGAAAGATAAAGAGGCTGAGAAACAGAGAGAGAAGCAAATTGAAGAAGAGGCTGTACTAAGACAGTTAAAGAAAATACAAGCAGACATCTCCATCTGGGGACTGCTTATGGCGTCAAAGGTACATAGACAGGCCGTCCTATCTGCTATGGACAAGGCCAAACTCTCCATCGATACTACACCAGAGCAGCTGGTTGGGCTGGTTTTTCCGGGAGGAGGTTCCCTGGCATTAACTTTTTCAGATAAAGAACTACCGCCTGAGGGCATGAATCATAACAAACCCCTCTACATCTCCGTGGAATGTAGAGATAAGTGGATACCGGTGGTACTTGTTGATACCTGGTCTGCTATCAATGTCTGCCCAGCCAGAACAACATATGCAATCGGGTTGAAACCCGCGGACTTCATACCAACCACTCAGGTGATCAAAGCTTACGATAATACCAGCAGGGAAGTGATGGGGACTGTCAAGGTTCAGACCCAGGTTGGTCCAGGACAACACAACATTGAATTTCATGTCTTGGATGTTCCCGCAACCTTCAACTTACTCTTGGGGCGGCCGTGGTTGCACCAAGTAAAGGCAGTCTCTTCCACTTTACATCAAATGTTGAAGTACCCTCACGGGAAGGGATAGCTATTGTTTTCGGAAACTCATCCATCCATCCGCCGCCGGAAATGTCTACGCCAGTTTTGGAAATCGAGCATGGCACGGAGGATGTGTTCTTATCAGGGTTCACTTTGGCAGAGGCCCGGGTAGTGCAGAATATTATGGCTGTGAATGAAGGTGTGTACGTCAGTGCTCAATCCGTCTACCTCATGAACAAGCTACAACATATTCCCGGGATGGGATTAGGAAGGAGCGGCAGGAAAGGAGTCGCTGCATTGGCCGAAGTGCTACACAACCCGCATACCTGTGGACTGAGTTATCTGACCACCAAAGAGGACTGGGTGAGGAAAGGAAAGGAAATGGCCGGCAGAGCCAGAGCGAAGCAGACTGGGAAGCCTTTTGAATTAATGCACAGGCCCATCCAGGGTACCCTGAACGAACGCTTTGTCCGGGAGGGGGAGGACTTTTCATTTTGCGGCTTCCCAGAGCCATGGTTAAACGCGGAGAAGAAGCACGTACCAGGCTTCGAAATCTTCTTCGACCTGCACCTATCCGGGGATGACGTTGCCACAGAGCAGACAGACCCAATAGCTGAGGTTGAGCAAAATAAAGCAGTGGATCTTGAGGGCACAGAATTGGAAATGGGGGTAGCATTGGCATGTCTCCTCTCTGATCCTCCGATCGACCAAGAGTGCTTGGGGAATAACTTCGTGGTTTCCATGATTGGGGATGGAACGGCTGTGGGCCTACCAGCAGCTATCTTGGATGCATCAATCGCACCCTCTTTCACCTGGCAGTACGAGGAGGGATTTTGTCCAAAGAAGACGGGTCAGTAGTGAGCCGAATCGATTCCACCGAGTCCTGCGAGTCGAATCAGTTCCACCGACCGAAGTCTGAGTCCTACTCTGGGATGCTAACCTGGATGCCACAGTCCTGTCTAGGTCGTCTTTTTCCTTTTCATTTGAGTCTGTTGTAACTAATGAATCGGACGATTTGGATGTGCCTAATGAGAATGAACTATCTGTGGTTTCTGAGTATTTTTCGGTGCCCTTGATTTATTGTATTAATTCAGACTTTCAAAACTTTGATGAAAATGACAAGGACGAAGTTCCTCCGGTTTTACAACGTTTAATTGAGCAAGAGCAAGAGAGATTTGTCAAACCATTGATGGATGAAATCATTACCGTGAACATTGGTACTGAAGAGGACCCGCGGCTGGTCCAAATCGGGTCCACGTTGTCTTCGGAGGAACGCGAGCACTTAGTCGCTTTATTAAAAGATTTCAAAGATGTTTTCGCGTGGTCCTACGAAGACATGCCTGGAATCGATCCTGAGATTGTACAGCATCGGATCCCCCTTGACCCCGAGGACCGACCTGTCAAGCAGAAACTCAGAAGGATCTGCCCGGATTGGGTTCTTAAGATTAAGGAAGAGGTCACCAAGCAAATCGACGCAGGCTTCCTGCTGGTATCTGAATATCCGACTTGGTTGGCCAACATTGTTCCGGTGCCGAAGAAAGATGGCAGGATCCGGGTGTGTATAGACTTCAGGGATTTGAACAGAGCTAGTCCGGCGACGACTTTCCTTACCGCACATCGATGAGTTGGTAGATTTCACGCAGACATGCATTGCTCTCATTCATGGATGGCTTCTCGTGATACAACCAGATAGTGATGGCACCAAGATAGGGAAAAGATCATTCACCACCCCGGGGGACATATCACTACCGGTAATGCCGTTTGGATTGAAGAACGCTGAGGCTACTTATCAACGGGCCGCGACCACAATACTACATGATATGATCCACAAAGAGGTTGAGGTGTATGTGGACGACATGATTGTCAAGTCCAAAGAAAGAGAGGGCCACTACACCGCCTTGCATAAGTTTTTCCAAAGGATCAGGGAATTCCGGTTGCGGCTAAACCCTCAGAAATGTACATTTGGTGTTACAGCGGGAAAAATGCTCGGGTTTCTGATTACACAAAGAGGCATCGAGGTCGATCCTTCCAAAATCAAGGCCATCTTAGAAATGCCACCACCAAGGACTAAAAAGGAGGTGCGAGGCTTTCTGGGTAAAGTGCAATTCATAAGACAGTTTATTTCAAAACTAACCTTGACTTGTGAACCACTTGTTGGCCTCCTCAAGAAAGGAAAGAAGTTCCAATGGGACGGCCGATGTCAAGCTACATTTGAACAGATCAAAGAATATCTACAGAACCCACCCGTTTTATCGCCACCAGAACCGAGGAAACCGTTGATTTTGTATCTGTCAGTGACTGAAACTACAATGGGCTGCATGCTTGCGCAAGAATCAGAAGATAAGGTGGAGAAAGCCATCTACTATTTGAGCAAAAAGATGCTGGAGTATGAGACCCGATATACACCGCTGGAAAAGGCTTGCTTAGCTCTGGTATGGGCCACCAGGAAGCTGCGGCACTACCTGTTAGCTCACTCTGTAATGCTGGTTTCACGACTTGATCCCATCAAATATCTCTTCGAGAAACCAAAGACTTACGGTAGGCTAGCTCGTTGGTTGTTGTTGCTCTCGAATTTGATCTCACGACGTGACACGCAAGTCGATAAAGAAAAAGGAAGAGCAAAATTCCTTGCCGACCACCCGGTTGAGGGATGAAGCGATTGAGTACTGCTTCTGGATGAATCAATTCTGCATATCGACGATGAAACTTGGACGATGTACTTTGACGGAGCGTCAAATCAACATGGATATGGGATAGGAGTGTTGCTGATAGCACCCGACAATTTTCGTATCCCTCTAGCCTTCAAACTCTGATTCAAAGTCTCGAACAATGAAGCAGAATACGAGGCGTGTATTGCTGGTCTAGAAGCAGCCCTGGAACTAGGGGCAAGACGGTTGGACGTCATTGGGGATTCGAACCTTGTTGTGTCTCAAGCTAAAGGAGACTGGAAAGTGAAAGAGGAAAAGATGATGATGTATCACCAAACCTTGGATTTGCTAATTCCTCGGTTTGAGAAGCTAAGTTTTACTCATCTACTAAGAGAGAACAACAGGTTCGCAGATTCTTTAGCAACTCTATCATCTATGATAGACATCCCATGTGGAGTCCGAATGCGTCCAGTCATCATCGACCAGAAATTTGCACCTGCCTATCAGTCGATCGCAGCCATAGATGAAGTTCAGGATGAACACCCCTGGTATTACGACATCTGGAACTTCTTGGAGAAAGAAACATACCCGCCAGGGGTAAATGCCAGAGACAAGAGGGCAATCAGGAGAATGGCAGTCCAGTTCATCATTTGCGGAGGTAAACTGTATAAACGGGGTCATCTGGGAATGCATAAACTGTGCGTTGATGCTGAAGAGTCAAAGCGTCTGATGGAAGCCATCCATGGGGGAGAATGTGGTACACACATGAATGGGGTAATGTTGGCACGGAAGATTCTCAGACAGGGTTATTACTGGTCCACCATGGAGGAGGATTGTATTAGTTTCGTCCGGCGATGTCACAAGTGTCAAATTCATGCAAATCGCATGAACATCCCGCCGTCAAAGCTGTACAACATGACTTCGCCATGGCCGTTTTCTGTCTGGGGAATTGATGTAATCGGAGCTGTCACGCCAAAGGGGTCGAATGGGCATGAGTTCATCTTGGTAGCGATAGATTATTTCACAAAGTGGGTCGAGGCCCAATCTTATGCGGTGTTGAAGGCTTCGCATGTCGCAAAATTTATCAGAAACAACATCATCTGTCGCTACGGGGTCCCAAATGAAATCGTTTCAGACAATGGTTCCCACTTCAAGAAGGAGGTGATTGATTTGTTGGAGAAATACAATGTGGCTTTTCATAAGTCATCTACCTACCGGCCGCAAACTAATGGAGCAGTTGAGGCCGCCAACAAGAATATCAAGCGCATACTACAGAAGATGGTGGAGACCTACCGGGACTGGCAAGATAAGCTGCCGTTTGCTCTGTGGGGCTACAGGACTTCAATCAGAACTTCTACTGGGGCGACTCCGTACTCATTGGTTTATGGGATGGAGGCCGTTCTGCCTATTGAGATTGAGGCCCGGTCATTACGAGTATTGGCTGAGTGCCAGATAGCCGAAGCGGATTGGCAGCAGAACAGATTTGAGGAACTCATGCTTTTCGATGAAAGAAGGTTGAAGGCACTGTACCACGTCCAAAGTTATCAACGCAAAATCGCCCGGGCTTTTAACAAGAAGGTTAAGTCCAGGAATTTGAAAGAAGGAGATTTGGTACTCAAAGACAACCAAGCTCCCATCCACGACCCAAGGGTCAAGTTCAGACCCAATTGGACTGGTCCCTACATCATCAAGTCAATCTGGTCTGGTGGAGCTGTGGTTCTGATGGATCTAGATGGCTTAGAGTTTTCCCAACCGATCAACATGGACAAGTTGAAGAAATACTACCCCTGAGAGGCTCGTTAGGCCGAAAACCCGAAAGGGCGACCTAGGCAAAATTCAGAGCATAGAAAATTTGAAATTATAAAAACTGAGCTCGCAAGGTTGAAAACCCGCAAAGGGCGACTTTGGAAAAAGTTAGAGCGCAAAAGGAGAGTAAAAATACCCGAGCGAACCTAAGCCTGAACTACGTAAGGCTTGATTCCCATCTTTGGGATACGTAGGCAGCTTCATCCTAAAGTTCAGCCACAATCTTTTCCCCGATCAACTTTGTCCATTTGATCATCTCAGCCATCTCTACCCATCAGCATTTATCGTGACCTCCGGTACAGTGCTATTCAGACTAGGGGCAACTTTCCGTTGCCGCACATCGCCGAGGCACTTTTCAGACTAGGGGCAACTTTCCGTTGCCGCACATCGCCGAGGCACTTTTCAGACTAGGAGCAACTTTCTAGTTGCTAGGATCCGGGGTTGTGCATCTCAGTGACAAATCTCAGGCGTGTCCAGTTCTGATCCATATCGAAAATAGTTTTGAAAAGTTTTAATAAAAGTTGACTTTGCTCAAAATTAATCTTTTTACAACTAAGACCATTTTTGGACTAAAGCGGAGAATTTTCAGTACCACAACCTTCAATTTCATTGATTTCACAATAGAGTTCTCTAGCTCTTGCATACAATTGAAGTTGCTTTTTATTACATTCATAATGAAAACTTGAAAGTACTAGTAAGGCAATAAATCTGGGGCATAGTCGAGTCAGGTGTCCCTACGCCCCCTCCCAGAGCTGGTTGAAGCCTCTGGTGCCAACCTAGGCCCAATCTGTGCCTCCTCATTGAGCCAATCCCAGCACTCGTCAGATAAAGTGCAACTGAAAATAGGGGCAGGGGACAGGAGCTCTGTAGTCCTCCAAGCCGTAGTATGTCGGGCAAGGTGTGCACCTCGGACCGGGAAAGTGACCGGATACTCAATCCCCTCCAGAGGGCAAGTCTGATCACGACCAAACTGGCGCAGAATGCGGAATGGGAAATAGAATACACAATGGGTCAGGCCAATCAACCGAATCCCAGTATCCTGGAACATGCTATAGCTCATCGCCGGAAGGTTAAGCCAAGGACAGCGCCAAGCAATGTGTACAGCTGACAAGTTGCACATCCATTCAAACCACCATCCCTCATCAAGGGCGTCGACCAGGCGTTGTTGAAAGAAGTAGCCGTAATTTGAGTAAGGTGGCAAGAATCCACAACTTGCAATTTATCCATCAACCATATCTGGGGAGGGATGAAAAATGAGAGAATAAAGAATAGAGAGATGTGCGATGAGAGAAAAGTAAGATGAGGGTTTTGTGAGAAAAAACGAGCCTGAGGGCCGAGTGATGTGAGCAAATACATATGTGAGCTTGGGTAGGAAACATTACCTGCAGCAGTAGTGGACTCCCGCAAACCTGGTTGTCTCTTGGTGGTAGAAGGCATCCAAACCTAGCAGTGTCTTGGCCAATGTCATGGCGGTACAGCTCTTTCTTTCCCTCAAGTCTTGAGCGACTTCAATCAAACGGATGCTAGCTCCTCCGGAGCCCGAGACAAACAGAAAATGAGATAGCATGCACAAGCAGAGGGCATGTTGTCGGAAACCTTGCCAATGATGGTCGCTACGGTCACCAGCATCAGAGAATCGGTAAATCAGGCTCGGGATATCCAACATCCCGTTACAGGTTAGAGATCGAGCATCATGTGCGTTGAGACCGCACATCCGCCCTAAAGCTTGGGCGTGGCCAAAACGAGACTGAGGCAAGATCTCTTCTGAGCGTTCAAACTCCATCAAGACTTGAAAATCTTCGAAAGTGGGACATACCTCTTGCCCTCCGAAGCTGAAGACATGCGTTGTTGGGTTCCAAAACCTCGCCGCGGCATGGAGGAAAGGAAGATGCAGTGGAGTCCGGCCCAGCGTGAATAGTGCATTCAAGTCAAAACCCCGGAAGTTCAACTTTTCCGAGCCATCTAAAGGAGAGATCCAAGATGTGAGATTTTCTACGAGAAATGCCTCCATTTTTGTGCAAAGCAGTGATGAAATGAATGAGTTCCAAAGTTGGAGCTTTATAGGGGGGTAAAACATTATTCGAGGACACGTGTCACAATTCTAGGAGTTGCAGGGAAGGTGGCCGGCCGGCCATCTATTCTAGCGGGCCGGCCATCTTTGTTTCAAAAACTGGCCGGCCGGCCACCCTTCAGTCTCCAGATACAAAATGCGGCCGGCCATGCATTGGTCCTGTTTTGCCCTCCGGAAGGAAGTTTGAGGCATTTCTATGCATCGGGGATGTCAAAGGCCTCCATTTCTCTCAGTTTTGGATGCGTTCCATCATCCAGATCGTCCATCCGAAGTACGCTTTGTTGTATTTTGCTTATCAAGTTGTTGCTTTGTTTATCGAGCTGTCGCATTTTGTGTTTTGAGTTGTTACTCTTTGGTTACGCAATTTTGTTAAGTTTTGTTTATCGAGTCATTAACATTTTTGTATTTTGCTTATTGAGTTGTAAACTTGCTAAGATTCTGTTATTTCTTAGTGAGTCGAGTTGTTTGATTTGTTGCGTCGATTCATTACCTGACCCGGTAAATACACAAGGCACATTCCCATTCAATTCCATTTTTGTGCAAAATGATGCGATGCGATGCTAAGAGTTTCAAATACCAACATCTTTTCAAAAGCTGTTTCATTCCATCATGTTTTACAACAAAATAAAGGTACAAGTTTTACATAAAATAAAACTGCCTAACAATATGCAAAGTGCTACAAACTACTAGCAAAAAGTAAAATAAAGCAGGAAATAGCATCAATCTCCTCGAGAGCGAGAATGAGGAAGCCCCCTCATCATCTTCTGCGGGATAACCTCTGCACCATCATCGCCATCTGGGTCGGAGCTGTCACCCTCAAGATCCCCCTCAGCCTCGTCTCCACTCCCGGAACCAAGACCGGAGCCCCCCTCCTCAGCAGAAGTCTCTGACTCACGATCTGCAACCTCCTCCTCCTCCTTCTCATCACGCTCTACCTCTATAACGTGTGCCCTACGTCTGCGAGACGACCCCGCTCCTACAGCTCCCCGGTAAGGCCTAGATGGCCCTGCTCCCTGAGAAGGCCTGGATGGCCCAGCTCCTCGAAAGGGCCCAGACGGCCCAGTACCTCGACCTCCCTGAGAAGGCCCGGGTGGCCCGGCCTGCGGCGGTGCATATACAGGAGGCATCTGAAAATGAAGAGTTCAATACATCAGTTCAAATATAAAAAGCAAATGCAGATGCAGCATGCGAGTGGGGTGTGTGTCAGATGTGCTCTACACAGCCTATCAATACAGCAGAATGTTCAAAACCAGCATGTCATCATGAAATATTCTAAATACGGGAAAGATGAACAGTACCTGTACACCCATAATGGCCAGCTGTGCCTCCCTCCGTAGGATCATGCCTTTGAATGTGGCCAGCATCCCAAGTATCTCATCCGTGTACTCAACTGGAGGCTACAGATACAAATGCAAAACAATCAGTGAGGGAATGAATGTCCAAGTAATCTGACTGATAAATCAAAGCTGTAAAACATACCGGAGGTGAATCAGGATCCCTGACATATCTGTGGTCAGGAAGATGAGGCTCCAGCGAGACCTGGTAAGGAGTCCCAAATCGCCAACTCGTTAACTCGGTCGGCATATCTGGCCACCCCGGATGAGGAAGAGTCGGAGGGATCGGAGGAATCGACCCGCCCCCACCTCGAGACGTACCAGCCCTGCTGGAGGAGGGGATATCCGTAGCACGAGCCCGACTCGAAGATGGTGCACCAGTAGGCCTCAGTGGCGGAGTACGCACTCCCGTCAAGGAAGGCATCAGATATGTGTGACGATAAGTGGCGTAGTCCCCGTCCGTAAGGTGTAGCAAAGCATCGGTGCCCTACATAGCACTAATGACCTCCTGAGTAGAAAGTCTATCAGCAGTCCGCATAGTGGCTGGAGGTGCTGCATGAGGGTCCTGAGAAGTGTACCCCCATACCTGACGCAGAAAACGTTCCCCCAGGAACCATGCCCTACCAACCGGTCCTTCAAGCAGGAACCTGTACTGGGAGTTACCCGATCCTCTGGGATACTGATATCGGAGACCATCGCCCAAGACCGCCCAGGGCTGCCAAGTAATCTGCGGATAACCAGTGCATGAATCAATCAGAAATCAGGAATATACAGGGCAAATCAAAGATGAAAACGGAAAAGAACTGAGAGTTCTGAAATACCTCTGTCGTCCGACGAGGTCGAAATCTTGTCAGAGGTAGAAGAGAGTCTCTCGAGGTCTCGGTCGGTGCTGGCCCTCGAATACCAATGAAAACGGGGTCATAAGGGGCCCTGCCACCTCCATCTCTGGGGCTAGCATCGGAAAATATACGTAGACCCATAGCCAGAAAAGCGAAGGAATGTAAATACAAAGTGCTGAGAGCAAAATACAGAATGTAAAGTGCGCCGTGTGTGCAATGAACAAGTAATGAGGAGCAGAAATGTAAATCGAGAGGACAGAACGTACCTCCCAGGCTCTCCAATAGCCGCCGAGTAAGTCTCCCCGCCCGCGAGAGGCTGCGTTCATATAGCAATAGAGGGTAGCCAGGCCAGCGCCACCCCAGTCGTACCGACTGACCTGTGATAGGTCCACTAGGGCACTCAAAAGATACAACCCGACAGTGTTCCCCCTATCAGCAAACAGAGTGGTGCCAAAGAGGAACATAAGGAAACCGCGGGTGTACTGCTCAACCTCCTCAGGAGACTCGGGCTCCATCTCCGGCCTCCGAAAACGGGAAGAGAACCAGGTATAGTGGACTCTCCCAGAAGCTCTGTCCTGGACAAAGGCGGCCCCAAAGAATGTACCCAAGCAGCCTCCCACTCGCCCATATCCTCGTCATAAGGAATGGGCCAACCTCCTATGTCTAGGCCGGTAAGTACAGCAAAGTCTAGCGAGGTCATGGTCAGATCCCCGGTGGCAGAAAAATGGAAGGAATTGGTGGTGTCCCACCATCTCTCCACCAAAGCAGCTAACAGTGTCCTACTGGCAGGACAATGTGATAACCCTACGCAGAAGGCCCCGAACCCTGCTGAATCGACTAAATCCCGGACAGCCTCCGGAAGCTCAGTGTACCACTCTCTCGCAGCAGTGGAGCCGTATCCTCGCACGGTACGAGAGCCAACCTGCATTCAGAATGAATGCATGTATCAGAATCAAATGAATAAGCCGTGTGCAAATCAAATGAACAAGCCGTGTGCAAATCAAATGAACAAGCCATGTGTCAGAATGAAATGAACAAGCCGTGTGTCAGAATGAAATGAATGAGCCATGTGCAAACGCAAGTAAATGAACTGTGTGTTCAGAAAATCAAAATATGAGCTGCGTGTTCATCTCAGATGTCTGGGCTGTGTGTTCAGAAAATCAGTGGTCTGGGCTGTGTGTTCAGAAAATCAGTGGTCTGGGCTGTGTGTTCAGAAAATCAAAATATGAGCTGCGTGTTCATCTCAAATGTCTGGGCTGTGTGTTCAGAAAATCAGTGGTCTGGGCTGTGTGTTCAGAAAATCAGAGTTTGGGACTGTGTGTTCTACTCTCAACTAGGGCTGGACAACCAACCCACCCGCCCGCACAAACCGCCCGACCCTACCCTACCCGCAGTGCTTTGGGCGGTTTCGATGTAGGTAAGCGGTAGTCTTGGTCAAGAAATTCACAAAAAGTTCGGGTTGAACCTTGAACCGCAACCCGCAGTTATTTATTTTATTTTATTTTATTTTATTTTAAAGAAAAAATAACTAGTTATTATTATTTTTTTTTGCATTTTGGATAGATGGAGATAACTAGTTATTATTTTTATTTTTACATTTTGGATGAAAGTAAAATTTATTATATGGGTACTTATATACATTATCATGATCTAATGATATTTAAATTAGTGTTACTAGTTTGACTTTTATATATATATATATATATATAAATCATTATATTCCATTAGTCTAGTAGACACAGTTAAATATGATATTTTGAATTGTCATTCTATTATCACATTATTACATATTAAAAACTAAACAGTGAAGATTAATCCACTATTAAAATTAGTGTTACTAGTTTGACTTTTAAGGGTTTGTTTTTGCATATTTAAATTAGTGTTACTAGTTTGACTTTTAAGGATTTGTTTTTGCAAGCTAAGGAGGAAAGATTAATCCACTATCCTCAAGCATGGTTCCATATCATCTTATCTAACATGTGGACTATTTATTATGATCATGAATTATATATCATGTAATTTAATTTATAACTCTTCTTTAAAAAAAAAAAAAAGTGTTTAGAAAGTAACAAAAAATGTCAAATTTGCTTAAGTTAAAAAAAATATATATATATATCTAAACCGCAAACCGAACCGCACTACCAAGACAAATCGCGAACGCATCATGGCGGTTATGGTCCATTTTTCCCCAACCGCATAAGTGCGGGTCGGGTCGGTTTTGACCCGAAACCCGCCAAAACCGACCCGTGAGCAGCCCTACTCTCAACCAGTGGGCTGTGTGTTCACCATCAACTTGGACTGTGTGTTCAGAGAATCAGAGTTTGGGGCTGTGTGTTCTACTCTCAATCAGTATGAGCTGCGTGTTCATCTCAAATGTCTGGACTGTGTGTTCAGAAAATCAGAGTTTGGGACTGCGTGTTCTACTCTCCATTAGTGTGAGCTGTGTGTTCAGAAAATCAGAGTTTGGGACTACGTGTTCTACTCTCAATCAGTGGGCTGTGTGTTCACCATTAACTAGAACTGTGTGTTCAGAGAATCAGAGTTTGGGACTGCATGTTCTACTCTCAATCAGTGGGCTGTGTGTTCACCATTAACTAGAACTGTGTGTTCAGAAAATCAGAGTTCGGGACTGTGTGTTCTACTCTTAGTCAGTGTGTGCTGTGTGTTCACCTTCAAATTCGGGCTGTGTGTTCGACAAATCAGTGTTTCAGCCGTGTGTTCAATTCTTAACTAATGTGTATCGTGCGTTCACAATCAGTCAATGAGCCTAGTGTTCAGAAGTTCAAGTGTTTAAACCACATGTTCAGGATGTAAGCAAAGTACTATGTCATAGGCTAAACTGTGTGTTCAAGCATGGCAAAGGTATGAAATGCACGAAAAATACAGAAAATGAAGTAAAATACCTCTAGTGCCCCGTAAGAGAGGTGATGCTTCGGCTCTCGTAGAAGTAGATCTCCGGGTGCCCGATCATTGAAGTCAGTAAAATGGCGAAAAATGGCCCGCGGAAGGATGTGTACCGACGGGGCGTATCTCTCGGGAATAAAGGGGCGGACCCTCGGGGGCAGCGTCATGATATCGAAATCATCCCCGGCACCTGGAGGACCTCCACCATGAGGGAAATTACCCGCCATTTCAAAAAATCTGCAAAAGGAGCAAAAATGAGCCAAAATTGGAAAAAGTCAACAAAAGTCAACGCTCGGGAAATGGAAAAGTCAACAAAAGTCAACTCCCGAGAAAATCTTCCAAATATTGAGACAAACGTACCTCAAGTGGTGAAAATGAGAAAAGAAGCCCCGAAATCAAAATTTAATCGGTCCAAAGTGCTTAAAATCGAATGTTTTTGCAAAAACAACTTGCGTGGGAGGCTGAAAAACGCGTATAAAGTGTAGATCTGAAGGAAAAAATGGTTTGGGAAGCAAGAGGGGAAGTTTTTGCAGCTATGGGTGTGGTCTCAAAGTGAATGGATGAGAGAATATAAAGAAAATGAGGCGAAAAGACAAAACTGCCCCTTGTTTTGGATAGGTGGCCGGCCGGCCACCTTTTCTGGCTGGCCGGCCATTTGCTTTTTGGCAACTGGCCGGTGGCCTCCCCTTGGGCAACCACCTGGCCGGTGGTGTTCCCCACATGCTCACCTAGCTCCCTGCAAATTTTGAGGAAGATCGGAGATCCCGGGACCTGAAAAAGTTCAAGAAAAGTGTACTTTCTGGCACGAAATTGCTCCGCCGGAACTTCAGCTGTAATTTCTGACGTGTGTCTCACTATTACTCATCAAAATTAGAGTGTATCCTTTTTGAGCATGTTGTAACCTCTTCAGGAGGTGAACCAGAGGCTGCAGTCGAGTCGCCTCCGCCGAAATGCGCGTTTCCTTACTCGTTGTTTCGCAACAAACGGGCACTCTGATTTGTGCTCATTTTGCATTGTTGTGCACATGACTTGCATTTTCATGAGCATCTTGCATTGTCATGCATGTCTTCTTGGTGTACCATACCTCTGTGCTCGAGCATGCATTGTCACGCACGTTCCTTTCTCGCATTGCGATGCATTCACTCGCCGACACTGCGTGTGTCAAACTTTCGGAATCACAGGAATCACATTGAATATATGTTGTTAGCATATTGTTCTTGTTGAATTTCTCTCCTTTGCAGACAGGATATTGTATGTACGGTTCATTTGAGGCTGGTGCGACCAGACGAACCGCGCAGGTATCGTATCTTCTCTATATGAGACGCGACGAGAATTGAATAATTCTCCGCATTCCTAACTGCATGAAATGTAGTTGTTGCTTTGTATTCTTGCTTAAAATTGTTGCATCTATTTGAGAATACTTGCTTCATTACAGCTTGCTGTACTTGCATGATCATTAAGTTACATCTGGCTCCGTGCATATCGCTTTGCATTTTGCCCCCCTTGCCTGCGGGCACGCCTGCGGGCATATCTCTGTTCATCTTGTATGATTGTCTAAGTCTTCGGCCTTGTCAAAAATGGGTCGTCTCTGGGCTTTGACATTCACTCCTGTCACTTGTGACTTCCGAGTTCTGTCAAAGAGGGGCAACTGTAGACACCCCATTTTTGACCGACCTTAAGACTCAGACGTCGCCGATTGAGCGCTCGGTGATGCTGCATATTGTGCTCGTTCAGAAGTCTCAGAGTCGCGGCCGTGAGCCCTGCCTCCGGACTTCCGAACCCTCTTTTGTACCTTGTCTCGGTTTGCGAACCAGACTCGGTTTTCTCTATTTCTCTTCCTGAAGGGAGGGAGAGGTCTTGTAGACCATCTCTTAGTGGCCGTAGGCTACGTTTCGTAGCCGTAGGCCATTTTGCCCATTTCGGAGCCCGGTTCCCGGTTTTCGGAGCCGTCAGGCCGTGTGCCTCGGTTCGGGACCGTCTAACCATCTCCGATTCCTCTGATTTTTGGCATGCATCTTATTTGCTCCCTTTTGAGGGACACTGAGGTCTGAGAGACCCACTTCGTGGCCGAATGCCACTTTCGGTGCTTAATAGCCTATTTTCGGGACCCCGAACTGCGTATTTTGGCCCCTGAGCATTTGTTTTGCATCGGTTTTCGTTCATTTGTGGCAGGTACCTCTGTTTTATCACCAGGAAGGTCACTGAAGGGTGGGAGGCCAGAAATTGTCTCAGCAACCAGTTCTATTCCTCCGGCGCCCTCCGACGCCCGTTTTTCTCACTTCCGAGCCAATGTTGACCACTCTAGGGCCATTTTCTTCAACCCCAAACCATATATTTGTGTTGTACCCACATGGGAGGACCCTAAAAGTCTATGGCCGGCCAGTAATTCAAATTGAACCTTTTGAACCCCTCCTAAAAGTGGCTTGTTGTCTCTCCTGTCTTACAGTTGCCAATTTCCAACCACAGAGCCTTGTTGAAGAGACCTGGGAGGACACCAATATCTGGTGGCCGGCCAGAAAATCCAACTTTCCATTTTTGCCCTTGGCCGGCCGGCCATAGGGGGTAGCAGGCCGGCCACCTGCAACAAAAGTAGCAGGCCGGCCATGATCCTTGGGATATGTGCTTTACAGCTGTATAGCTGTTTCCCCCAAAATATCTAATTTCGGGGGACTTTTGGTAGAAGAGCGAACTTAATCCCATTTCCTACACACTTTTTTCCTCTCCCTCTCCTCTCCATCCTTGCACACAACAGCAGCCCTAGCTCTCCCTCAAGGTTGGAAGATTGGTTCTCAAGCATACATACACATATCTCTCTCTATCTCTCTCATTTTCTCAAGTTTTGGCTCCATTTCTTCATTACCACCAAGCACCACCACCACCACTCCATTTCCAGTAGCTTGGAGAGCTTTCCAGCAGCTAAGAGGCACCATTTCTCAAGCCAAAAGGAAGCAAAAGTTTGGTCTTCAAGGGTAAGTTGATCTTTCCCTCTTTTGTAGCCTTTTTTTGCACCATTCTTCTAGCCTATTTTCTTGCTGTTTTGGGCTCCGACCCTAACTGAAAGGGTCATTATTTTGAGCCATTATTCATGTTTGTTTGAGGGCTCAACCCTGTTTGAGCCCTCCATTTGGTACTTGCTTCAATACCCTCTTGTATGCCATTATTTTGCATGGTATTTCTAGCCTATGTGTGATCTGTTTTTGAGCATAATATAAACTGTGAGTGGGCTTATATTGAGCCCCTCTACAACATTGTAGAAGGGCTCAACACTGTTGGGGGCCTCCATGCTATACTTACCATTATACCCCTCTTTGGCCCCCATTTTTGCATGCTTTGTTGGCTTGTCTTACTTTTGTTTTTCGGCCATCATCAGAACTGAAAATGGACATATTTTGACCTTCTTGGCATATCTCATTAGGGGTCTTTGGCTTTTTCATGTATATTTGGCCTACTTCATGTTATACCCCTCTTGGGCCCCTATTTTTGCATGCTTTTTTAGGCTTCTCTAGCTTCTGTTTTCGGCCATGATCAGAACTGAAAATGGCCATATTTTGACCTTCTTGGCATATCTCATTAAGGGTCTTTGGCTTTTTGATGAATTCTTTGTATACCTCATGTTATAGCCTCTTGTTGGCCTTAATCTTGCATTGCATTTTGAGCATGTTTTCATACTTATTTGAGGCTTGTCATCTACTGAAAATATTCATATTTTTAGTCCCTCTTCAGTGTTGTAGAAGGGTATTTTTCTGTTTGGGCTTTGCATCTACCACTTGCTTCATAGCCTCCCTTACGGAGCCATTTTTGTATGCCATCTTAGCCCTACTTGTGATTGCCATTTGACCATGTTTTGTACTGTAAAAATGTGAGCTTTGGGGCTTCCTTGCTTCTTCTTTTTCATGTCATGTATCAATTATGCATGTATGGTATAGCTGTAGGCCATTTCATGCATTGAAATCCATGTTTCGGGATCATTTCATGCATCGGGTATTATTTCGCCTCATTTCGGGGCTGTTTTGCCCCTCATTTTGCCACTGATTTTTGCTTGTTTGCACATCATATTCCATGTCTTTGCCATGTCTCATTAGAGTGGCATTTCGGTGCCTGAGGGTCCGTTCTCCGCGGGCACGCACTTCGAGGTATCTTGTTCTCATCTGATGGCCTCCTATGTGAGTGTGGCTGAGGCTCTCTCATGTTGGTATAAGCCCATTATTGCATTGCGTATGCCATTTCATCTGTAGCATTGTGTATGCCCGGTTGTGTATTACCTCGTGTAACGTGTATGTCATTCCATGACATTGTGTATGTTAGGAGTCGCATTTCATGCATATCATGCATTTTGCATTGTGTTCGGGATAGGAGTTAGCCCGGGCACTGGAAACGAGGCACATTTCGCACTCCGAGTGACGGAATGGGTCTCAATTCCCAAGTCACCGACACTCCGGATTATCCATGATGGAGTTAGGTTTTGTTGTAGTTTTCATATGCATTCATCCTATATTGAGTTGTGCAATTCGGCTCCTCGACCATCATGCATCGATATGCGTGATTGGTGGCACGAGGATCGAGGCATGTATATATTTGTGAAATACATTGCTATGCCCCTTTCCTGCTCTCTGATGCAGCAAAATGAAGAATCGGCAACTTTCCGGGACTTGACACGCATTTCGAGGAACATCACAAACAGAGGCTAATCGGGGCATCGCCGTGGATTTCTGCGCAAAGCAGCCCAAACATGCATCATCTCATTATCCGGAGCGGAGTCAAGGCAGTCCCTAGCTTGCATGCCAGTTTACAGTTTTTTTTAGTTAATTTGTTAATTAATTAGGAGTTTGTATATTATTTGGACTGTAATATTCGGACTGTATTATTCTTTCATTTGGGACTGTATATTTATTCGGACCCTCTGTGCGAGGGCATAATTGTAATAAGTGTGGGTGAGTGTGATGTATGTCTTCCAACCCCACGTCTTTCTTCTCTTTTATTTACCCGCTTATGATGGTTAGATATAGGGCATATTTCAATTAGCATACAGTATGACAGCATGTTTGCATCATTCATCTGTTTTGCATGCACCGGGCTCGGCGCATCATACAAACTGCATTTGTATTTCAATTCCAAATTGAATACGTGTTAGTTGTAGCATTTCATATGCCATGTTTAGAATAGCCGAGCCTGCTATAGTTTGCATTTTTGCATGTGTTGCATTAGGCAATTCTGTGCATCTAGGATCATGCATGGATTTCTAATGAGCTTCTGTTTTGGCTTGGAGTACTCGGTGAGTTTTACGCTTTAGCATCCTTGCATGCGTGTGAGTGTTGCCATGAATAGCATGCTTACCATGAGGCTACGTGCTTATGTGATATAACTGCCTTGAATGCCTGTGGGTGGAGGTCGAGTTACTTGGATTGGACAATTCATCAAATGTTTGTTTTAAGCCCACTAGATAGTGGCAAAATCGTATTTTTCTAAGCCCACCTGAGGGTGGCAAATCCACGTCTTAGCCTACCTGCGGGTAGCACCATCAAACCATTTTCAAAAACAAACACGAAATGTCTTGTTCCAATTCAGGCGATTCAGTCTATACTTGTATGCTGTGCGCATCACATAGTAACCTAGGCTAATAACCAGAATAAGAACGCACAATGTTTTCAAAAACATATCATGTTAGTAGAGGCCGGTCTTTGACCGGGCGAGCGGGGGTGCTCACGAAGTGACCTTCCCCAATCGTACCCAAGTTCCCGAGCCGAGGCAACTTTGGTGATGATGGACACGTGGCCTTTGGCACCGAGTCAGGGTTTCCTAAATTTTCTATTTTAAAATATTTAGGTGGCGACTCTGTATCTGGCAAAGCAGTCCATGATTGGCACTTCTTTCAAAAAAATCTGTTTTCAAAACGATTTGCCGGATTTGGACTCTTTGGTTCAAGATTGAGAACCGTGACATTTGAGTCCTTCGAACTGTAGTGACCCAATATCGAACTAGAACGGGGGGGACTCGCACTCCCTTCCCCCGGGATGTGTTCGGGGACGCCTACAGTATACAAGCTTCTAAGCACAAATGCTTAAGAGAGAGAGAGAGAAAGAAATCTAGAGAGTGAGGAATGTAGAGAGAGAGAGAGAGATTTTAGAGAGAGATGCTCCAAAACTTTCTAACCTTCCATATGAGAGATATGGCCTCCATATATAGCAAAATACAAGCCTTGGGTCGAAATATCTGAATACAGGACAACTAGCACAGTGTAGAACAACTGGAAGAGAAATATCTGCAAATTCTGAGCTTTCTGGACATTTGTGGCCGACTGGCTACTTTTTATGGCCGACAAGAACACTTTTTGGATGACATATGGCTGAAAAAGGCCATTTGTGGCCGACACATGGCCGACAAGCTTCACTAGTGGCTGGAAAGAAAAGACTGGTTTCTGGGCCCAACTTCAATTAGGCATATCTCCTTCATCTGGACTCATTTGTAGGTCATTCTTGTGCCTAAATTTAAGCCTCAGAAGTCTTATTTCCAATGGTGAAAGCCTCACATCAATATTCAAAGTGTGCTAAGAGATATTCCTCTTTTAGTGAAGACTGCTCAGTTTCAGTCCAACCGGATTGATGCCCAACTTCAACCAGCCATATCTACCTCATCCGGCCTCGACTTGAGGATATTCTTGAGTGTAAAATGAAGCCCTGGAAGTCCCCTTTCCAATGGTGGTGGCGTCATAGCTTAAATCCAAGTGTACAAAAGGATAGGCTTGATTTAGCGAGGGCTGCTCGACCCTCTCTTAACGGTTCATGCCCATCTTCTTCCCCAACTTGGTTTCTTCCCTCTCCTCCAAACCTTTAAACAAAATGTTTTAAAGATTTTTTCAAGGAGTTCACCTCTTTTTCATTCATTTCTACTTTGTCCTTACTCGGTTCACCGAAAAGCGCAACATTTAACGAAATGCGAGCCTCGGAACATCGTAGGAACTTTGTTTCAAAAATATTTTGAAAGAGAGGGTTTTAAGGCCTAAAATCTTTGGTCAAAATAGTTTTGGCCCAAAAATGGGGTGTGGGGTTGGGATTTGAAGCTTCTCTTGTCGAAAAAATCGAACCTTTGCACTGCACAACTTTCATCACCAAGTAAACAATCAGTAGTGCCCAAATCTTAAGGGCAATCAAAAATGGGGTGTCTATAGGTGGTCGTCACATTAACTGATGGATATGAGATCTAGACATGGATGTAAATTGGTAGCTAGTGTAGTCCAGACTTCTGAACTTGTTCCACAATGAAGAACAAAAGTGCAAATAGATAATGATAATATAGCAGTAAGACAACTCAGAAAATGTGCATCAATGGTGATCCAATGAGTATATGCAAGATTTGGAATAAGATTACCATTTTCATCATTGATTATTGAAGGAAGACAGACTTCTAAACCATTAACATAGCCTATAAGCTTTGTAGCTTTCAAGATATTCTAAAATTGACTATTCCAAATGATATAATTTGTTAAATCAAGCTTGGTTGGAACAAACGAGTTTAGATTTGAAATAAGAAGAGTAAAATTGAAAGGTAACACAGAAGTGTTTGATGAAATGTTCGAAGGAACAGTAAGAAATGATGAAGCTGCCATTGTTGCAACTTCTTGAAGATTTGCTACTATTACTGAATCTTGTTGAAGATGCAATGCTCAGAGGATTTCTTTATGCTTTGATACCATAAAAGAATTTGAAGATCATTTTATTTTCTTGTTCAATTGAATCAATACAAGTTTGAGTCTTTTATACAATTACTGTAACTACCTATCCTAACCAATCATCTAATTAACCATGGTTGTGTTACCACAACTTCCTAATAGATTCCTAACCGTTTCTTCTAACCACCACAAGTGGATTGTAAACCCCCCCTCCCCAATCTCATACACGTGCTTATCCTTTGTGCATTAGCCTCAGATGGCTCAACTGACTCCTTGAGCTATGGCTTGGTCTGTAGCTGCAATGACTCCTTGAGCTATAGTTGTGGATTGGTTTGCAACTGCAGCTTTGTTTCTAACTCATACTTAGATTGTGACTGTGACTTTGGCTTATCATTTTCAAGTTCAATGATGTGATAATCAATTAGAATATCTAAGGAAATACTCTCAATCATATATTCTCTAATTATTAACCAATCATATCACTTATACATAATTGGGTTCAGAAAATGGATCTACAAAGTGGGTTTGTGTATTATTTTCTAATTATTTTTGCCAGCTATATACTTTAAGGACTTTAAATGTAATTTCTAATTGCATTTCCATATTTATCACTGGATTTAATGTCATTTATGGATTAAGTTAGGTTGGGGATTCAAATTGAAACTCTTTTCGAGCTTGTTTGGGAAGATATTTTGGACTAAGATAGTCATATAAGACAAAATAGGTTGGGAATTTGGCTTTTAGTTACTTTTTTAGGTTTGTAGCAAAAGTTAAAAGTTGGCTTTTTTGTATTTTTTTTCATTTGGGAAGTTAGTTTTCAGCCACTAGTGAAATTACAATTCTAACCCTCATGGGTCAAAATGTGCTACATGGGTGAAGAAGTAAATATTTTAAATTGAATGGGGGTATAGTTTGGTCATTTTATTGTGATTTGACATCATAAATAAATATTAATAAAAAAAAGTCAAAAGTAACTTTTTACCAACTTCCCAAATTATGTCTAAAAAAGCCAAAAGCTTAGACTAAAAAAACCAAAAAAGTCACTTTTCACAATCTTTTCAAAATAAGTCAAAATATCACATCCAACCCATAATCATTTGTTTTTCTTACAAAAGTCAAAAAAGTCAAAAAGTCTATCCCAAATGAGACTTTTCAGTCACAGGCTAAAATAACTAAAAATTCAAAAAGTCAATCCACATCCCAAATAAGCTCTTCATATGTTGAAAATAAAATTGACACGATTCAAATATTGAAAATTTAAATGATACAAGATACATAGTTGGAGAACTAGAAAAATAATTAATCTAAAAATTAAGTTAAAACTCGATTCATTGCTCAAATTGTTAAATACAATTTATATTATTTAAATATAATAAATTGAGCTAAGTTTTTTTTTTTTTTAACTCAAGTTTGACTTTTTTTAATTGATCTAACTCCAACAAGCCACAAATGAACCTCTACTGTTGATTTGCAACAATAATAAAAAGTACCTTTCACATGCTAAATTTTATTTTGGATATAGCTTATAAATTGACCTTTTTTTTTTTTAATATTATTATTATGAAAAAATGTATAAAATAATAGAAAGAGGAAGCGATGCAAAATAAATTAATAAGTCAATAAGCTTACTTTTTGCCCAAAGAATGACTAATGGTGGTGTACTTTCTTGCTGAGTAAGATGTTTTAAATTAAAAAAAATTATTCAATACTTCTTGAGTGATTTTAAGAGATATTCTAAATTAATAATTATTGATTTAAATAGTGTGATTCATCACTTTTATGTCAAAGTTTAAGAAACAAGTACAAAGTATTAATATGAAATATTTTTCCAAGAATACTGAATTATTTCTCAAATTTTATTTCTCACCCTCATTGGAGGCATTTTCGAGACTTGTAATTATTTAGGCTCCATTTAGTTTAGTTTTAGAGTCATAATTTGAATATAGAGTTGTGTTTTGAAAGATAAGTTTTTAAAATGATTTTTGAAAAAAGAAAACTTGATTGGTTATAAGTTTTGAAAAGAATTTTGAGTTTTGAGTTATATTTTGAAATTATTTTGGGTTTATTTTTTAAAAATATTTATACAAAAATTATTTTATTTTTTTAGGATAAATATTTTTTATTGTAAATATTTGTTTATTTATTTTTTAATGTGCGCTATATTTTTCTACATTTGTGCACTATATTTTTTAAATATTTTTTTTACATATTTTAATATTTTATTTTTATTTTTTTAAAAATTTTAAAATTTTAAATTTTTTTTTAAATTTCAAAAAATTTTAGACTGGTCATATATATAAATCATAACAAATTATTTGGCCAATTCTTAAAATAAATTTAATGAACCAAATAAAAAAATATTTTTTTGAAATTTTCTTTTAAAAAATAGAATTTTAAAAAGTGTTATTTTGAAAAGAATTTTTTAAATTTTTTTGAATTAAATGTTTAATTATAAATTTTAAAAAGAATTTTAAATTTTTTTAATTGAAATTACGATCCTAAAAGTAAACTAAACGCTACCTTAGGCCTCGTTTGGGAACAGGCTAATTTAGTAACTTTTTGGCTAATTGGCTAAAAAGGTTAGTAAGAAAAACCTGTATGTTTGGGCCAACTTTTTGGCTAATTACGAAACGACGTGCAAAAAGTAGAGAGAAAAGGGAATCTTTGACTTTTTGGTATGGGTTGTTGGCTTTTTGGCTAATTTAGTAACTTTTTGACTTTTTAGCTAAAATAGCCTCTTGCCAAACGAGGCCTTAATATGCGTCAGACACAGTACCTGCCTGTACCAAAGATTATTCAGGACACAAAACTATAAAAGTTTAACTTGAACTATAGTCAAATTCTCAATGTGCTAGTGTTAGTGTCATTATGGCACATGCAGTGAGGGATCCTAAATTATGTTTTTGAGGAAGATATTCTATAGTTTAAAAAATTAAAAGATTATTTTATATGATTTTGAAATTATTTACAAAAAATTTAGGGTACGAACTCTTATAATTTTAAAATTTTTAATATAATATATGATATTTTTAAAATTTTTAGAATGTGACTGTCCCTTAGCCCCCAAGATCCATCATTGCATGCATGCATAGAAGGTTCTTTCGCAATCCTACTATGGCCCTGTTTGGCACAAATTTATAATCACATTTATTTCGGTTTAATTTAAAATTTATTTTGATGTGTTTGGTTTAACTTATACTTATACCTTATAAACTTATAACTTTTTGGAAGTCAGAAATTAGCTTATTCTTTGAGTGGGTTAGGAGATACTTTATAAATAAGTTGGAAATCGAACTATTTGAAAGTTATAAAGTATAAAATTTGTTTATCACGTAAGTTATAAGCTGTTTCCCACAACTCTACCAAACGGGGCTTATGTCAATAGAACTTAAAGATTAAGAGACCCTACAAATATTAATACAAGGAAAACCAGGGTATAAAGTATGGTCCCCATGGGACCAAACCAACCTTCTTTTGTCTTTGCATAGATCTATCTTTCTCTCATATTTTCATCACATGATTCCTTTAAATACAATTTTAGGTGGCATAGCACGGTCACGTCGGCAATTGCACATGATTGTGTCAATTGCATGTTAGTTATGATAGATTCTTCGTGGATAAATTATACCCACCTTCCTTGATATATATATATATATATTTTGAAAATATAATAAATTTTATAATTTTAATATAATTATATTGATCTTTCTTAATAAGATTAAATGGACTAGAACCAATATGTAGATGACTGGAAAAAAAAAATGTGATAAGTTATACTTTTCACCCTTATAATTTGACTCAAATTTTAGTTTGATCCCTATTGTTTTAATTTGAACAATTTAGCCTCTATATTTTAAGTTTAGGTTTAATTTTATTTCAGAATTGTTAATTTTAACTTCTTATTTGAACTCGAAGACCAAATTGAAATAGACTTAAAGTGTATAGACCAAATTGTTCAATTTAAAACAGTAGAAACCAAAACCAAATTTGAACTACAATGATTAATAGTGTAACTTATTAAAAGATATACATTTCAATGCAAAAGAGATAACATCTTAAGGGATTCAATATGATTATAGTAAAATTATGCAGTTTTTTTTTTTCTTTTTTTTCTTTTTAATTTTCAATAGAGGTTTGTGTAATTTGCCCGTTAGTTTTTGAGATGATATGGTCTATAGTAATGACAACCACATTGAATAAGAAAATAATTTACAAACAAAAATTTAATTTATATAAAATATTTCATCAGAAACAGAGCATTTTGATGAGTTTTTAGATATAAAATAAATAAATATAAATTTGACACATTATTTTATATATGTTGTATGTTTATTTATCATTACTCTAGAAATATTTAACAAAAGTTGAGGAAATAGCTAGCTGTATTTCATCATAGGAAAGAACATGGGCTTCATGACCTTCTGCGCCATGCCAGCTAATTTAAAACCATAATTCCATTGTGCATATATATTATCATTTTATATTACTGTATATATTAGGGGTGTTCACAGTTCGGTTGCGGTCGGAAAACCTCCAATCAACCATCCGTCCATCAAATTGGTGATGTGGATCGAGCGAATTGGCGAATGGATGTGAATCAATTTGACAGTTTAAACTTTTATAAATTTTGAACATAATACAACACCTTATCAACATTGTTTTTTATGACAATCCAACTCAATATAACTAAAAGATTATCAAGTAAATTATCATATACCAATAATAAATGCATATAAAAAAATTATATTTTATCAAAACTATTTCATTACTTTTTTTTATTTAAAAACTACTTAATTTATTTTAAAAAAAAATAAAAAAATTAAGCCTTATATTTTCTACACAAAAATACCAAATATCAACACTTTCCATTTGATAAAAAGATTTTCAAATTGAAAACAAATTGAAAACACAACAGAATATTTAAACTCCTTTTCAATTGAAAATACTAACAGAATATCTAAACAAGTTGAAAACACAAAACCTTACAAATTACTAGGGGTGCTCGCGGCTTGATAGTTCGGTTGCGGCCAAAGGAATCTCAAATCCGTCATCCATTCAAAATTAGGTGAATTCAAAAAAATCAATCAACAACCGTTCGCTCGTCATTACGTATCCGTCCAAAATGCGACAGGTCGATTCGGTTTAGTTCAGTCGGTTTGGATGGATCAGAATATCTGTTGCTCACCCCTAATGTATAGGAATATTTATGATTGTTTTTTTGTTTAGAAATAATTATTAAAAACTTAACAAAAATAAATAAAATATTACCATGTATCTCGGCGATATAAAATAAGCAAAATGATTCCTACACCCAGTAAACTTGACACCCAGTGACACCCAGTGCCACGTGTCACTGGGTGATTGGACTGAAATTAAAAAAAAAAAAAAAAAAGCAAAACTGACCAGTGGGGGAGCCCCACGTCACTGGGGGTCAACCCCCACTGGGTGTATAAGGGACTGCTCATAAAATAATAAAAAATACAAAGTGAGTTTATTATACATCATTTTTTATACATATAATATGTTATTGGAAAACCTCTTAAAAACTAGTTTATTCACTAAAAGAGCTTATTTTAATTATAAAAAATATATATATAAAAAAATAAAAAAATAAAAAAAAGGAAGGAAGGGCCTTAGGTCATTTGGGCAGTAAAATGCCAAACCGCATGTACTATATGTAAAGTTATGATATTTATGGAATTGATTATTATAAATGTTATAACCCAATTATATAGAATTCATAATTTTAAAAAAAGAAAAGGAGAGAGGGTTATAACCAAACGTGTATAATCAAAGAGCATTTGAATTATAAACAAAATAATGTCATAATCAATATTATAATGAGTCATAACTAATATCACAATATGTATAACTAAGTCATAACTAACACTCCAATAAGCCATAATCAAATAACCCAAAAGTCCTAACTAGGGAGCATATGGGACACACCCCAAATATATGGGTCATTCTAGTTATAATATTTGTGTATTAATTATTACAAATATCATAACTAAATTACTTTCAGTCATAAGTAAAAAAACATAATGAGTCATAATCAAACATCACATAAGGTAGAGTGAAAGATTTTTTTTTTTAATCATAATAGGTCATAACTAATATTACAATGAATCATAACTAATACCACAATAAGTCATAATTTATAACTAAAACCATAAGAGTTAATTATGTAAAAGTCTTATTTACAAATGTTATGATAGCTCATGTCCTATGTAAGATTTTTTGAATCAATAAATCTTATTTAGTAAAATTGAGAATATTATTAATTCTTCCCAATTTTTAAAATTAAGAATATTATTAATTTTGCATAATAATGTTCTAGATAATTGTTTCACTGATTGAGGAAAAAAAAAACCCAGAGCATAAGATTAAATGTTTTTATATTTCTACTTATTAGTTTGATTCAACTATCCAATAAAATGGAGAACATTCTCAAATTTTATTTTATTTTATTTTATTTTTTTTCAGTTTTGCATATCAATGTTCCACCATTATACTCTTTTCATAGATACAAATTTTTTAGTTTTGCACAAAAAAATAATTTAGTTTTTTCAATTTTTTCAATTTTTTTTTTTGCATATAATTTTTTTAAAAGTTTTTTCAATTTGAAAGTTGATATTTAAAGTTTAAAAATCAAAATAAATATCAAATCATCACGTTCTTTTATAGATAATCATAAATGATGAACAGTCATTATTTGAAAGGCAATTCCGACTATTAAAAATTTAATAGGACTTAAAGATTTAAAAAATTTCAGTTACATAATGGAGTATAAGTTCGTAAATTAAGATTTGTGTGTACATATCTCAAACCATAATAGGTCAGAGAGAAAAACTACAAATGTTATAACTGGACATATAATACACATTCCATTTTGAGGAATGTATTATAGAATTTTCCTATATATATATATATATAGTATAGGGGAAATTACAAACCATTGTACATTTCAAAAAAATAATTACTGATTTATTAAAAAATTATGATTATGATTATTAATATTAATAAAATTTATCATTGATTTGTGATTATTTTTTAAAATTCTCACTAATTTGATATTTTCCTTATAATATATGCAGTTATAAATGATTTACTTTATGCTGAGGAAGCTTCCTTTCATGGTGGAATAGTGATTCTTAATTTTCTCAGTGATCAAAAGTCTCTTGCTTGGTTATAAAACCTTCAATCAGTCTGTCATTGGAAGAAAAGGTTCATGCTCTCAATAAATTCTTTGCTTTGTGTTTTTTGAAAATACAAAAGGGGGAGAGAGAAATAACTGTTTTATTGCATTGCCATTTGGTGGTGATGATGGTATTCATGAGAGACTTATGTTCCTCCAATGCCTTTACAGTGTGGGTTAAATGGGTGGTGGTCAGGATCATCAACCAAAGTCCAACTTTTAAATATATAGGCTAAAGTCAAACCCTCCCTCACATGTGCACTTAAGAGCCCATTGTAAATTTTCAATGCCAGACCTGGTAACGTTGGTCGTTCGATATATTTTTAAGTTTTCGTATAGGATCATTTGTCTCGCTCTCCATATCACCTTTAGTTCTATATATTTTTAAGTTATAATTTTGATAATGTAACAATATGAAATTAATGTCGAATAAAGGATGGGACTGAAAACGGGTGATATGATCTTTTCTTCGCTATGGTCCCCTTCTGAATTTTAATGAGGAAGTTGTTATACAAGTTAATCAAATTGAACAATGCTACACAAGTTAATAATTATATTTTTTTCATTACAAATTTTTCTTACTCATATGAATTGTCTCTATCATGTCATTTTAATGGTTCCCATTTTAAATACCTCATTTTCTTTACTACATGTCATATATGTTATGAAATATGTATGCAAAAGGTTGTAAAATGTTTCTGGTTCCTCTCTGCTATTGCTTTGATTATGTGTATCCAGGGAAAAAAAAAAATCAACAACTTAGCTCCGTCTCTTAAAGCATTTTACTTCAAGACAAATGTCTAGTTATCTCTTAATTAATTGTTTTTGTGTTGTTAATTTCATTCTAAAAATATTAAGACTGTATTTTCTGTTTTCAATTTAGTAGTTTTGAGTAGTTCTGTAGGGAAATTCAAGATTAAAATCTCAAGCAATGTTCAAATAGAGAGATTCTTTGTGAAGGTAAAATTAATACTTTTTGCATCAGCACCATATAGAGAGTTTTATTTAAATTAGTTTATTTGGGTTTAATTTTGTAGAGTTTATGACCTTAGATAATTTAGTTTATGACTATAGGCTAACAGATTGCCTTTTGGACACTTTTTTTTTTTTTTTTAATTTTATTTTTTAATATTACGGTTTGGAACAATAGCACATTAAAATGCAAGAGTGGCTCATTTTTTTTTTTTTTTTTTTGAACAACCCAAATATATTCCAGAGTAGCTCATTTTTTCAAACACACGAGTTTTACGAAGATGAAAATTTTAAAATTTTTCAAATGCATCGCTTGCTCGAATCCATGGCTGCTGGTTTGTTTTCATCATTTGGATGCATCATGTCACAATGCATTTGCATACTTGGAACACAAGTCTTGTGATTCTGATTTCCTTATTTAGGGCTTGTTTGGCATGTCCTATATAAGTTAAAAAGTCAAAAAGTTACTCTAAAATTCAAAAATATATCACTATTCACAAAAAAAAAAAAAAAAAAATTAAAAAATTATTTTTTGTACAAAAAGTACACATTGAATTGATGCATGACAAGCGGCTGTGCAGCGGCTGTGCAGAAAAACGAAATTATTGGGTGTGATTTTCACACACCTTGCTGTTCGGCCTGTGGGGGTCATCACGGGTCCCATTTTGATAATCTAAACAGTTCAATATATAGAACTCGTTAAATATTATATGTCTGTAAAAAATCACATTGATCGGATATCGATAATTGTATGATCAAATCAGTTATGTACAACAAATGGATGGTGTTATAATTATTGATTGGAAAAAAACAAATCCGATCAGATAGCTATCGATATCTGATCAAAGTGATTTTTTTATAGACTTGTAGTACGCAACGATTTATACACATTGAACAGTTCAGATTATCAAAATAGGACCCGTGATGACCCCCACAAGCCAAACAAAACCATCCAATATAATGCCCAAAAAGTAGTGAATCATCTCCTACCCACCCTCTCTGCCGGTGCTGCTTCCTCCGTACGCCTATCCCATTACTTTATTCCCCTATACAATTATTTATACAATTTTTTAATACACATTTTTTTCATAAAAATCTAAAAAGTTAACCCAAACCTCCATATTTTTTTCTCAACTTTTTTAGTCTAAAATGACAAAAAGTGCACTTTTTTAGGACACCCCAAACCAGCCCTTACTTTAAATTTTCCTAGCACTATATATTGAAGTATATATTGATTTAGGAGTCGTTTGGGATGATTTAAATAAGTATATTTTTTGACTTTTTTGTGAAATGTGGGTTTGGTATGGGTTGGGTTTGAAGTGATGTGGTAGAGAAGTGATGTGACTTAAATAAGATGATGTAACTTAAATAGGATAGTGACTTTTTGACTTTTTAACTTTTTTAAAATACCCCAAACAAAGCTTTATTTGTCATTGAACATATAGATAATTCATTAAGCATATAAAAATTATGAGAGATTTTCATATATTTCAACTAGCATATCACCCGTGCTATGCACGGGTTGTGTTTCACCACTTTGTCTTTTTTTTATTTATATTATATTAAAATTTAATATTTTGATACTAATCATATGTGTTGGACTTTTTAAAAAATTTATATGTGATGGACTTTTCAAGGAATTTTTTTCATGCTTGTTCTTAATGTATTAAAATGTTATTATGAGGGATAATAATCATGTGTTGGATTTTCAAAGAATTCATATGTACTTCACAATTATTTCTATGGAAAATGAGTGGTAGCTCGAAACTCTCATGACTCGAGCATTGACTCAAAAACGACATCGTTTTGAAATTTTTTTTTTTCTTTCTTTCTTCTTCGTCATGCTCGTCTTCTTCTTCTTCGTCTGAAACAGAGGGAGAGGAGAGGGAGAGAGAGAGAGAGAGAGAGAGAGAGAGAGGAGGCAGGTTGTCCGTCGCAGCCCTCTGCCGTCGCAGCCCCGCATCCGCCGATCGTCCCCCCGCCTCCACCCCTCCTCCGCTCCGCCTCCCGCCTCCGCCTCCACCTCGATATGTTGGCCCCCTCCCGTCCCTCCGCCCCTTCTCCTCCTCCGCCCCTCCTCTAGCCTCTCCCTCCTCCTCCTTCTCTCTCACTTTTTCGAGCCAATTTCGAGCCTTCCCTCTCGAGCTACCAATCACGATCGTTATTTCTATATATGTGAATTATGATTTTTAAATGTATTTTTTTATTTTTATTTTAAATATCTTTTTTTTTTATATTATATTAAAGTGTAATATGTTGATAATAATCATATGTACTGGACTTTTCAAGGAATTTTTTTCTTTTTTTTATGATTGTTCTTAATATATTAAAGTGTTATTATGAGGGATAATAATCGTATGTGTTTGGACTTTTCAAGGAATTCATATGTGTTGGACTTTTCAAAGAATTTTTTTTAACTTGAGGGTTGGGGGAAGTTAATAAATGTCAAGGTTTTTTTTTTAAAATAAAAAATCAGGAAATTTAGATTGGGATATTGAAGCTCCCACATGACTTTGGGGGTTAGAAACCCTATTTTTCTTAATATATATATAGATAGATAGATATATCTTTTTATTTTTATTTTTATTTTTGTGTGGTTTCTATTCGGGTAATTTTTTTTTTCAATTTATTTAAGATGGAGTTGTGGGTATCTTTTTTTTTAAAATTTAATTTATCTGTGGTTTCCATTTGTTTTTAATTATTATTATTATTTATGTAAGTTATGATGTGAGTTAGATATGTTATAAACACGTGAGTTTTATTTATTTAAAGTTTATTTAGATAAACTTTAAAGATTTTTTTTTTTTAGTTTTTTAGTTTTTTTTTGTTATGTTATAATATAATATATAAAATATAGGTAGATATCTACAACTTTAATAAAAATATTATCTGATTTTTTAATAAAATAAAAAATCAAGAAATTTAGATTGAGATATTGAAGCTCCCACATGACTTGGGGGTTAGAAATCCCATTTTTCTTAATATATATATATAGATTGATAGATATATCTTTTTATTTTTATTTTTATTTTTGTGTGGTTTCTAAATGGGGTTTTTTTTTTTTTTTTTTTTTTCAATTTATTTAAGATGGAGTTGTGGGTATCTTTTTTTTTTTTTTAAATTTAATTTATCTGTGGTTTCCATTTGTTTTTAATTATTATTATTTAGGTAAGTTATGATGTGAGTTAGATATATTATAGACATGTGAGTTTTATTTATTTAAAGTTTATTTAGATAAACTTTAAAGATTTTTTTTTTAAGTTTTTTAGTTTTTCTTGTTATGTTATAATATAATATATAAAATATAGGTAGATATCTACAACTTTAATAAAAATATTATCTGATTTTTTTTAGAAGAGAAAAGGAATGCAAGTTTTAATATTTTTTTTTAAAAAAATTTGTGAGAGAGATTAGGAGGGAGAGATTATGAAATATTTTTGTTATTAAATAAATAAATAAGTCAATAGTTTTTTTAATCTATTTTGCAAATTAAAAATCAATAATTTTAGAAAATTGATTAATTTGTCCCATTAAGTGTGTGGGAGCTGAATACTTGACAAAGGCAGAAGGCGCGCGCACTACACGGCTGATAATAATCGGCTGTATCCGAATACAATATTTGGGCCGAATAGGTGCGCAGCATTGGAGCCGGTTAATGTAAAGGATAATGGTCAAAAAGTAGGCCCTGGCCCCGAGGATCGAGAAAAACAGGTATAAATACAGGAACAACATATTTAGTATGTATGTAAGAATCACTCTGCTTAACTTAGACAAGAAGCTATCTTGAGGGTCTAAACTAACTTGTTCGTCGGAGTGCTAATTCCGACACCCCCGACCAGAGTGTTTCCATCTTTTCAGGTGACTAGCTGAGGATCTCCAGCGCCTCCTAGGATCAGAAAAGTATTTCCAAACCACTTCTCCACAATTGGCGCCGTCTGTGGGAATACTCAAATACATCCATGGCAGGCGTGACTGAAGATCCTTCGGTAGCCATTGACGAGACTGCACAGGGAGATGACCTCACTCCAGCAAATATGCTTGGGAAAGAAACCATCGCTGCAAGACGCGCCTTGAACTTCGATTCACCAACGACTTCAGCGCAAGAGACAATGCAGGCCATCATGGAACAAGCAAAGCAGAACGAACAGAGGCTGGAGAATATGATCGCTGAAAATGAACTACTCCGTTGAGATTTGGCCCTCGAAGTCGTAAAATCGAAAGACGCCATGCGCCAAGATCCCAAACGACCTCCGAGGGCCGGTGGACAACGACCTCGAGCCCGACCAAAGGATACCACTATCGACTCCAACTCATTATCCACGGAGCTCACCAAGAAGGGACGATTTGAAACTTCCAGCTCCTCCGAAAAGAGTCTACATACGAAGAACAAGCAGAGACAGAGCAGTTCAGACAAAGAAGACCAGCACGATCCTTTTGTCCGACGGATTGCAAGGGCGGCCCTGCCCAAGAAGTTCAAAGCTTCATCATTCACTCTTTACGATGGCAAATCAGACCCCACTGATCATATCCGTCATTACAAGCAGGCCATGACATTGCATGCAGACAACAAAGCCCTCATATGCCGAATATTCCCCAGCAGCCTGGGGCCATTAGCTGTCAGGTGGTATTACAAGCTGGAGCCGGCTTCTATCAAAAGCTTCCATCAATTATAGAAGTCCTTCAGGGCCAGGTTCATCACCAACGAGGTACAGCCGAAGCTAGCCGACTCCCTCTGGGCCATGCAAATTCAGTCAGGAGAAACGCTCAGAGCATATTCGGCGCGCTATTGGGAGTGCTTCAACCTCGTCGATGACGCTTGCAATGACTCCATGGCCATCACCGCCTTCAAAATGGGACTACATCCTGATAGTCCTCTTCGCAGTTCCTTGACCAGAAGACCCCCCAAAACAGTCTAGGCATTAATGAAAAAAGTTGAGGAGTATTGCAAGGTGGAAGATGATGCCTTGAGAATAAAAGCCGGCCAAATGTCCAATAACACGGCCTTCCCTGAAATTGCTCAACCAATAAGCTCCGTGCCACCTCCTAGCCCAGAGCCTCGGCAACGCGCTAGACGAGACAAAAGACGGGATACTCGCCGAACAAACGATCAATGTCCCCACCGGACGAGTGAGCAACTGCAAGTCGACAGCAGACGCTCGAGGCGTGCCGACAAAAAGTACATAGAGTTGTCAGAACTAATCGCCGCAATCATGACCAAAGTCCAACACCTTCCATTCTTCAAATGGCCGTCAAGGATGGTAGGGCCGCCCGACATGCGAAGAAGGGATCGGCGGTGTGAATATCACAAAGATCACGGCCACAAAACAGAGAGCTGCTACGCATTAAAAGACCACCTGGAAGAACTGGTGCAAGACGGCCGACTGCAACAGTATGTGAGATAGGGAAAGCCAACCAAGGCAGTAGCCTTGAGGTAGGACTCTCCTCTACTTGGTGTGATCCATGTAACCTATAGCCTGCCTGCACCCCCAACCGTGCACACAATTCAATCGCATCCAATCCCCCAGGCGCAACGTATTCCGACTGAATGGCCCAAAGAAGCTCTGACAATCGCTTTCAATGACTCCGACCATAGTGGCACAATAGCTTCCTATATTGATCCGTTGGTCATTACATTACGAATAAACCGGTTCGCCATTGAACGAATTCTCATAGACCCAGGGAGTACTTCAGAGGTTATGTATTACCAAACTTTCATCAAACTCGGCCTTAGCGAGTCAGATCTGTGTCCGACGCCTCGTCCACTGTTCGGTTTTAATATGAATCCCGAATACCCATTAGGAAAGATCGTACTACCTGTCCGAGCGGGCTCCAGAACGGTCGAAGTAGAATTCATGGTCGTAAAGCTCCATTTGCCGTATAATGTCATCATGGGGCGAACCTGGATACATATTATGAAGGCCGTTCCAAGCACTTATCATCAGCTCATGCGCTTCCCGACAGCCCGTAGCATTGAAGAGATCCATGGCTCCCTCTAATCGGCACAAGTAGCGATTTTATGAAAACCTTATCACTGACCCGATCTGTGGGCTTTGATACTTGTGTATATTTCACTTCTGCAATGCAAACCATCTTTCTTTGTCGTTCAATTTATTTTATAAACCCCATTGTGACGCTCGTTATGACGACAATTTGGAGCTCCCCCTAGGTGCATGTCACCTAAGGGCCGATTAAGTCTCCAGATTCAGAGCGCCCTTCGTGGATATCACGATTGGCCACATTAAGTCTTCGAATTCGGAGCCCCCTTTGGTGCATGTCACCTTAGGGCCGATTAAGTCTCCGGATTCGGAGCGCCCTTCGTGGATATCATGATTGGCCACATTAAGTCTCCGGATTCGGAGCCCCCTTTGGTGCATGTCACCTTAGGGCCGATCAAGTCTTCGGATTCGGAGCGCCCTTCATGGATATCACGATTGGCCATATTAAGTCTCCGGATTTGGAGCCCCTTTCGGTGCATGTCACCTTAGGGCCGATTAAGTCTCCGGATTTGGAGCCCCCTTTGGTGCATGTCACCTTAGGGCCGATCAAGTCTTCGGATTCAGAGCGCCCTTCGTGGATATCATGATTGGCCACATTAAATCTCTGGATTCGGAGCCCCCTTCGGTGCATGTTACCTTAGGGCCGATTAAGTCTCCAGATTTGGAGCCCCCTTAGGTGCATATCACCTTAGGGTCGATCAAGTCTCCGGATTCGGAGCGCCCTTCGTGGATATCACGATTGGCCACACTAAGTCTCCGGATTCGGAGCCCCCTTAGGTGCGTCACCTTAGGGCCGATTAAGTATTCGGATTCGGAGCCCCCTTTGCTGCGTCACCTTAAGGCCGATTAAGTCTCCAGATTCGGAGCCCCCTTTGGTGCATGTCACCTTAGGGCCGATTAAGTCTCCGGATTCGGAGCCCCCTTAGGTGCATATCACCTTAGGGTCGATCAAGTCTCCGGATTCAGAGCGCCGTTTGTGGATATTACGATTGGCTACATTAAGTCTTCGGATTCGGAGCCCCTTAGGTGCATGTCACCTTAGGACCGATTAAACCTAGGTGTTTCATTAAGCATATTAAAAATTCAGAACAAGACGCAAATATGGTCCTTAACTGAGCATATCAAAAATTCAGAGTAAGACCCAAATGTATGAAATAAAGCTTTTTATTCGATCAAACAGTTGTTACATAAACGCAACTCACATTTGAGTGTTACAATTTTTATTTAATCAGACAGTTGTTACATAAACGCAACTTGCATTTGAGCATTACAATACCCATGTCCGATCTCCAAAGCTAAAAAGGCGAGAAGACGCATTGGTAAAGCGGCAGCGCCGAATCAACTCTCGTCACCCGGAAGTCCTCCGCAGTTTGCAATGCCTTGAGCCAACTGTGCCCAAGTCCTTCCCTGATACCATTGACAATGTCAAGGCAAAGATCCAGGACAAGGAGGGATAAACCCAACGGTCGTTGCCTTTCCTTTCGGGGTGATCTGCTCCGACAACTTGAAGATTCATGCCAACCTTTGGGCGCCCTACTTCCCATACGGATGGATCCTCTGCCGCAATCCATGGCAACACCAAGTTTGGCTGAATACCAGCCTCTAACATTCCCGCTTATCTCGCCTCACAGGAGCAATTGTTTATTTGCGCAAAGCGCCTACTCCTTTTATTTTCAATACTGGCAGTGATCTCGAGGTCCCAATCCCGAGGTGATTTTGTTAACACTAAATTCCATGAGAAAAACGTCGGTTGACATTCGCCACGGCGTAGTTATCCAAACGAATTTTTGAAGCACGTGCGCTGGCCAAAAATTTAGGCCCCTAGTCGAGTTGAATTTGCCAAAGCCACTCTACCCACTGGCTTTCAGCTTCTTCAGGTTACAATAGCCTGTCAGGATTAAACGGCTATCAAGTATGGATTGACCCTGCCGGTCAATGCTTATATATTCATTCAAACACAATAAAAAGAAACACATACATGCCGAATATGAACTGTAATAAAATATATGTAACAGAACGTTTCTTATTCAACAAAACAAGCAATAAATTACATAGTTTTGAACGTGATACGCGTTTCAGCCTTACAACAAATATAATTATGCGGCGTCACCCTTATGATCATTCTTCTCGACTTCAAAAGCAGAAAACGGAAAATGTTTACTATGATAGAGTGGTGATGCCGAATCAATGCCTGCCACTCGAAGAGCCTCTACGGCTTGAGATGCCTTGATCCAACCGTGCCTAAATCTACGATTCTCACATCGGCAAACTTCTTCGGCGAGTTTTTCCTTGGTCTTCTCGATTCCAACTGTGGAGATGTGGTTTGGAAATACTCTTCGGATCCTGGGAGGCATTGGTGATCCTCAGCTAGTCACCTGAAAAGAGAAAAACTTCGGTCGGGGGTGCCGGGATTAGCACTTCGACGGACAAGTTAGTTCAGACACTCAAGATAACTTCTTGTTTAAGTTGAGTGAAGTGATTCTTACATACCTTTCTGGATTTGTGGTTCTTGTATTTATACTCACTGTTTTGGTCCTCGGGGCCTAAGCCTACGTTTGTCCTATTCACTTTACATTTATTCGGATCTACTGACCCTCGTTTATTCGGTTTTGTTAACGTATTCGGCGCCCTAGTTACGTAGTACGAAGCCGAGTAGTATCCAGTTTCTGGGGTACGCCTCCCGACTCTTCCACTTATTCGGCTCCCACAATTGCCCCCCAAGCAATTCATTGATGACAGTTAGCTAGAGTGCTTGGTTTTGAATTTCGAAAGGTCAGAGCCAAAATTCAGCGGCTGGTCTCATCGTTATGCGGATATCTAAGCGCACTTTTTTCGGTTGTCGTGTCGACTTCTCCCCTTTGCACATATGTTCATTTATTGCAATTTAAAATTTTGACACCCCTTTCGTGTATCACGTTACGCTCATCGCTGGTTTGCCTTTTGGATATTCCGCGCAACTCTGTTTTTCGATATCTCCTTCGTCCTTTGTAAGTTCTCTCCTCCTTTGCTTTCAAGACTTTTTCTGGTTTGTTCCTTCCTTGGCATATTCTTACTAACTGTAAGTCATGGCGAAACATTTGAAAGACCTCCTCTCGCCAGATCGAATCGCCGACTTTAAACGCCATTTCTCCATTTCTGATGATGTCCATCTGTCGCATGTGGCAGACAATACCCTTGATATGGAGAGAGAGGACGAAGCCACGATTGTCTTTCCCCTTTTGTCTATTACAGAGGGTGGAGTCTGCTTCCCCCTTCACCTGTTTCTTAGGGCAGTGCTTCGCTACTGGGGTTTAATCCCTTCCCAACCTAATGTAAATTTCTTTAGAATCATAATGGGGATTATAGCGCTCAACCGTCGCCTAAGAATTAACCTTGGCATTCTAGCCATCTGGCATTGTTATGCCTTGGCTAAGTCTTCTGGTTGGCACGAGCGTTTCTTCCTTAGGGCCAAGGATATCGACCATTATCTGATTACGATGCCTTTCAGTTCTGGAAAACAAGTTGATGACGTTATGGTCGTTGTCTAGGGTAACTGGGAATTTGGCGAATGGGAGGATCACGCCGACCCTATTCCTAGACAGAGGGGCGAGCCAGGTGGCTGATTGCCCTCTCGCTTTTGTTTTATTATTTGTTTGTTTTTATTGTGAAGCCCTTTCTTTGAAATGTGACGGCTTGTCTTCTGCAGGGAGCGTTTTGAAGAAAGTTCTGCCTTCAACTGACAGCGCCGTTCTTTCGAATATAGAAGTCGCGCTCAAATATTTCGGCCGTCGAAGTCTTCAGAAACAAGGGAGGTCGGCGCATATTCTGTTTCGTTACGAGCCGACGTATACGACCTTCTCTGCGGCGAAATTTATCCCTGTTCCGAAGGGCGAAGATTCTCTTATCGCTCTTATTTTGTCTGACTTCAAAAACCTGAGGCAGGTTGGTTTTGAAGGGTCCGATTCAGAGTGGGACGTAGCTGATAGCGAATCGGATCAGTCTGAGACCGAATCTAACGAGGTATTGAATTCGGCCGATCCCCCATCTACTGGCTGAGGGGATCTTTCACTTGACGGCGTTGTTCACAGTTTGGAGAGTATTCCCGCCGCAGACCACGAAGACATGGTAGGGCTAAGCCTGACACAACTTGCCAAGAAGGCGAACGCAGAAAGGTTTGCTGCGAGGCGAAGAGCGGAGGCCCTTCCGTCCGAAATATCGCCCACCACCGACTCTCAATTCTCCCTGCCAGTTAGCGGATCAGAGTCCGTGCGTGTTGAGGTTGAAACGGAGGAAAATCAGAATGCCGAATCTTCTGTGATCGTGCAGGCCGGTCAAGAAGTTGAGGCGGAGAAACGCCCTGCCGAGTTTGAGGCCGGCTTAGAGGAACACGGTGGCAAACGTCCTCGATTAGAGGGATCGGGTGTGGTCGTTCCTTTTGTGACTCAGCCGACGGTAAGAAACGTACCGATTTCTTCTGATGCATCGGGGCTCAAAGATCCAGAAGTCGCATTCAGCTTGGCCACGTCCATGTCGTTGCCGTCTGACAAGGAGGCTTTTCAAGTGGAAACAGATCTGAATGCGACAGCACTAGCCGCCCAATCGGCGCTTTTGGTACATAGTCGAACTTAGCTTTACTTAATTCGAATACTGTTAAAGTTAAGGTTCTAAATGCTTGTTTTGCAGACCGTCGGATGGATAGCCGATTTGGGCCGTCGCCATCATGACGCCGTCAAAGAGATTGGCCATCTACGTGAGGAAACTGAGGGCCAGAGGAAAAGGGCCAAGGTCGAGGCTTTGAGGGCGAATAAGGAAACCTCAAGGGCCGACACCGAGATGGAGAGGGCTTATAGCGCGGATCAGTTGAAATCAGATGCTGAGAAGAAGGCGGATGTGAGCGAAGATGCGCTCAAATTGGCCTGTAAGCGATCTCGGTGGAGGCCGAGTTAATTTGAAATGAAGGCGGCGAAGGAAGCGGCCGATTCGGAGTCTTCCAAAGTGTTCGAGGCCGGGAAGACTGCTGGGCTTGCCGAGTACGTTGACCAGGTCCCCAAGTTTGAAAATCGGGGATTCAAACATGGCTGGCTCAAAGCCCTTGCTACTGCTAATGCTTCGTTGAATATGCTGATACCATATGAGCAAGTGGATGTTGACCCATTGGAATCTGATTCTGATGGCTGATTGACAGTTTTTAATTTAGTGTTTTTCATCTGTTGCTACAGTCATGAGTATATAAAACATGAGTTGTGCTCAATAAGTGTTGAATGCAATTTTATTATTATTATGTTTTTTTTTTACTTTATTTTATTATATTTTCAATCGGCTTCTTAATAAATCTGCCCTTACCTTGGCCAGGGCGCGAGCTTGGGAAGCCGAATGGGCCTAACTCGTGGGCTGGCCAAGGCAGACTGGTCGGCCGTTTGCACTTGAAAAGTCGGCCGATAAGATTAATAAATCTGCCCTTGCCTTGGCCAGGGCGCGAGCTTGGGAAGCTGAATAGGCCTAACTCGCGGGCTGGCCAAGGCACAGACTGGTCAGCCGTTTTCACTTAAAAAGTCGGCCGATAAGATTAATAAATCTGCCCTTGCCTTGGCTAGGGCGCAAGCTTGGGAAGCCGAATGGGCCTAGCTCGCGGGCTGGCTAAGGCACAGACTAGTCGGCTGTTTGCACTTGAAGAGTCAGCCGATAAGATTAATAAATCTGCCCTTGCCTTGGCCAGAGCGCAAGCTTGAGAAGCCGAATAGGCCTAACTCGAGGGTTGGCCAAGGCACAAACTGGTCGATAAGATTAATAAATCTGTCTTTGCCTAGGCCAGGGCACGAGCTTGGGAAGCCGAATGGGCCTAACTCGCGGGCTGGCCAAGGCACAGACTGGTCGGCTGTTTGCACTTGAAAAGTCGACCGATAAGATTAATAAATCTGCCCTTGCCGATTCTAGGGTGCGAGCTAAGGAAGCCGAATGGGCCTAACTCGAGGGCTGGCCAAGGCACAGACTGGTCGGCCGTTTGCACTTGAAAAGTCGGCCGATAAGATTAATAAATCTGCCCTTGCCTTAGCCAGGGCGCAAGTGTGGGAAGCCGAATGGGCCTAACTCGAGGGCTGGCCAAGGCACAGACTGGTCGGCCGTTTGCACTTGAAAATTCGACCGATAAGACTAATAAATCTGCCCTTGCCTTGGCCAGGGCGCGAGCGTGGAAAGCCTAATGGGCCCAACTCGCGGTCTGGCCAAGGCACAGACTGGTCGGCCGTTTACACTTGAAAAGTCGGCCGATAAGATTAATAAATCTGCCCTTGCCTTGGTCAGGGCGTGAGCTTGGGAAGCCGAATGGGCCTAACTCGCGGGCTGGCTAAGGCACAGATTGGTCGGCCGTTTGCACTTGAAAAGTCGGCTGATAAGATTAATAAATCTGCCCTTGCCGATTCTAGGGCGCGAGCTAAGGAAGCTGAATGGGCCTAACTCGAGGGCTGGCCAAGGCACAGACTGGTCGGCCATTTGCACTTGAAAAGTCGGCCGATAAGATTAATAAATCTGCCCTTGCCTTGGCCAGGGCGCGAGCGTGGGAAGCTGAATGGGCCTAACTCGCGGTCTGGCAAAGGCACAGACTGGTCGGCTGTTTGCACTTGAAAAGTCGGCCGATAAGATTAATAAATCTGCCCTTGCCTTGGCCAGGACGCGAGCGTGGGAATTCGAATGGGCCTAACTCGAGGGCTGGCCAAGGTACAGACTAGTCGGCCGTTTGCACTTGAAAAGTCGGCCAATAAGATTAATAAATTTGCCCTTGCCTTGGCCAGGGTGCGAGCGTGGGAAGCCGAATGGGCCCAACTCGAAGTCTGGCCAAGGCACAGACTGATCGGCCCTTTGCACTTGAAAAGTCGACCGATGAGATTAATAAATTTGCCCTTAACAATTCTAGGGCGCGAGCTTAGGAAGCCGAATCGGCCTAACTCGCGGGCTGGACAGTTGGCATCCGATTGTTGACGTTTGGGATTGCTGACGTTGCCTCGAGAAGGCTGCAAATATTGGAGGATAAATTGAGGCCTTACTTTTTATTCAGGAAACTGGGGAGGGATGAAGATTGACTGAATCAGATGTCACAATGAGTTACAAAAGTGAGCCTACGCATTCGGGAAGAAGAACGTCTAAGGATCGGGTAACACAACTGCCCGTTAGTCATCGAAGCAGATCGCCCTAAAAAGGATAGGCAGCAGAGAATCGAGCCTGAAGCGACGCCACGGTTGTTAAGTTTTGCGGTTTCTGTGAGGAATAGACCAATGACGGAGGCGGACTTTATCATTAAAGACCCAGATGTGGCAATTGAGTTCGCTCGACAGATATTTCCACCGGAAGTCCAACAATTGATGGTCGGACATCGAGATTTCGAAGTATTTCGAGACGGCATCCACGGGGCCGTGAAAGGACTATATACTGCCTACGAAGTTGGCATGCGTTTGCGAGAAGCGCGACGTAAGAGCAAGAAAAAGGATGAAAGGAATCGCAATTTGGAGGTTCGCGTGAAAAAGGCTGAGCGTGAGCTTCGAGAACTGAAGAATGTTCGAACGAGCACGTCAGTTGCGACCGATCAATCTAAATTGGTTGGTGCGGGGAAAGGAACCCAACAGACCTTGGGTTATGAAAAGGGGTTTCAGGATGGCCTGAAGTTCGGGATAGAGAAGACCAAACAAGACCTTGCCGAGGAGGTCTGTCGATGTGAAAATCATGGATTCAAGCACGGCTGGATCAAGGCCCTTCAAAGCGAGGAATCCCTCGAAGCTGCGGGAATTGATTCGGCCTTGCCCCTGTATCATCGCCATCACTTTCCTTATCCCGATTTTGAAATTGAGAAGAGCGACGATGAGGATGCCGATTGAACAGACATTGCGTTGAATAAATAGAATTTCTTTTCTTTTCAATGTTTGTATTTGGTCTTGACATGTTATGTGTTTAATTAATCGTATTACTTCGTCTTTCTGGCAAGTTTTGTGTTGCATGGCGTAAATGTTTGGACACGTATTGGCCTGTTTGAATTGCCCATGATTCTTATTGAATATTTATTCGGCCAATCAAGTGGTCCCGATACAAACCTCAGAAAGGCCAGTCGGGATATGTACGAAGGGCGCTCCGAATCCTGAGTCTTTATTTTGGCCGATCGTGATATCCACGAAGGGCGCTCCGAATCTGGAGTCTTTATTTTGGCCGATCGTGATATCCACGAGGGGCGCTCCGAATCCGGAGTCTTTATCTTGGCCGATCGTGATATCCACGAGGGGCGCTCCAAATCCGGAGTCTTGATTTTGGCCGATCGTGATATCCACGAAGGGCCCTCCGAATCCGGAGTCTTCGTTTTGGTGGATCATGATATCCACGAAGGGCGCTCCGAATCCGAAGTCTTTATTTTGGCCGATCGTGATATTCACGAGGGGCGCTCCGAATCTGGAGTCTTCGTTTTGGCCGATCGTGATATCCACGAAGGGCGCTCCGAATCCGGAGTCTTTAGTTTGGCCGATCGTGAAATCCATGAAGGGCGCTCCGAATCCGGAGTCTTTATTTTGGCCGATCGTGATATCCACAAAGGGCGCTCCGAATCCGGAGTCTTTATTTTGGCCTTGGAAAGCTTAATTGGACCTTATTAATCAAGGCTTGGGGGCGAACTTGGGAAAATGAGAAACTTTGTATTACAAATATGGATCACATACAAGTATCTGGCCCACAAGTCGGGTCAATGATAGAATTTACGCAAGTGTGTAGAATTCCAAGGTCGTGGCAGGCTTCTTCCTGTCATGTCTGAGAGCCGATATGCCCCTGTTCTTGCGATGGATTCAATTTGATAGGGGCCGTCCCAGTTTGGACCCAATTTTCCATTGACTGGTTGTAGATGTCCCCGAACACCCCAGGAGGGATGAGTCCCCCGTTCCGTTCGTTTTGGGCTCACTACAGTTCGGACTCAAATAGTCACGGTTCGTAATCTGAACCAAAGAGTCCAAATCCGGCAAATTGTTTTGAGAAAACAGATTTTTAGAAAAGAAGTGCCAAACATGGACTGCTTTGCCAGATACAGAGTTGCCACCTAAATATTTTATTTTTGGGAAAATTTAGGAAACCCTGACTTTTGCCTAAGGCCACGTGTCCATCATCACCAAAGTTGCCTCAGCTCGGGAACTTAGGTACGATTGGGGAAGGTCACTTCGTGAGCACCCCCGCTCACCCGATCAAAGATCGGCCTCTACTAACCATGATATCTAGTTTTGAAAACATTATGCGTTCTTATTCCGGTTATTAGCCTAGATTTACTATGTGATGCGCACAGCATACAAGTATAGACTGGGTCGCCTGAATTGGAACAAAACATTTCATGTTTGTTTTTGAAAGATGGTTTGTTACTCGCAAGTAGGCTTAAAATGCAGATTAGGCAGTTATATCACATGAGCAAATAGCCTCATGGTAAGCATGCTATTATGGCAGTCACTCACACACATGCAAGGATGCTAAAGCGTAAAACTTACCGAGTACTCTAAGCCAAAACAAAAGCTAATTAGAAATCCATGCATGATCCTAACTATACAGAAATGCCTAATGCAACACATGCAAAAATGCAACTAATATAGGCTCGGCTATTCTAAACAAGGCATATGGAATGCTACAGCTAGCAAGTATTCAACTTGGAATTGAAATACAATACAGTGAGCTATGATGCGCCGAGCCCGGTGCATGCAAAACAGATGAATGAATGCAAACATACTATCAAATTGTATGCTAATTGAAACATGCCCTATTCTAACCATCATAAGCTAGTAAATAAAAGGGAGAAAGACGTGGGGTTGGAAGACATACATCACACGCACGCACACTTATTACAATTGTGCCCTCCCTCGGAGGGTCCAAATAAATAATATGCAGTCCCAAATGAATAATTACAGTCCGAATAAATACAAAATCCTAATTAATTAACAAATTAATCTAGGAAAGCAGTAAAGTAGCATGCAAGCTAAGGACTGCCTCAACTTTGCTCCGGATGATGAATGATGCATGTTCGGGTTGCTTGGCGCGGAAATCCATCGCAATGCCCCGATTAGCCTCTGTTTATGATTAAGCCCGGAATATTGCACGAAGTCCCAAGAGATTGCCGATTTCTGATTTGCTGCAACAGAGAGCAGGAAAGGGGCATGGCAATGTATTTTCACATATGTATGCTTGACTATTCTTCAGAGAGCGTAGTCCTCGATCCTCGTGCCACCAATCGCGCATCTCGATGCATGATGGCCGAGGAGTCAATTTGCATGACTTAATATGAAATGAATGCACACATAAACACAACACGACTGAGACTCCATCATGGATAATTCGGAGTGTCGGCGACAGGGAATTGAGACACGTTCCGTCACTCGAAGTACGAAACGTCCCTCGTTTCCCGTGCTCGGGCTAACTCCTATCCCAAAAACAATGCAATATGCATGACATGCATGAATGCAATCCTAACATGCAACCTAACATACGCAATGCTATGTAAGGGCATACACAATGCACGATGTAACATGGCATACACGATGCTCTAACATGCAACCTAGCATACACAATGCTATGAAATGAAATGGCATATGCAATTCATGATGGACTTACACCAACATGAGTGGACCTCAGCCACACTCACATCAGTGGCCATAAGATGAGAATGAGACACTCGAGATGCGTGCATGCATGCACGCAAACCGAGGACCGATCCTAAGGCACAAATGCCACTCTAACAAGGCATGGCAAGGCATGAAATATGGCATTCAAACATGCAAGTTTTAGCACTGAAATGTGATGCAAAATGACCCCGAAACATGGCACCCGATGCATGGAATGGTCCCGAAACACAGAAACATGGCACCCGATGCATGGAATGGTCTCGAAACACAAAACTAGGCATACGCAATGACCTATAGCCATACAAAGCATGCATTATTTGATCATGAAGCATGAAGACAGAGTGAAGGAAGTCCCAAAACATGAACTTTCTTAGTTCAAAGCATGGCCAAAAGGTGCTAGCAAGATGGGCTAAAGTAGCATGCAATTTTGACTAGCAAACATGGTTTACATGGAAAGTATATGAAGCACATGGAATCTCACCAAACTAGAAAAAATCAGTGAACAAAACATGTGGAAATATGACCAAATAATCACTGAAATGCAGCCCACGTGTGCAAAAATGAGGAGCTCCTTTAGAGGGCCATGCAAGGAGTTATTAGGCACATACAAGATAGATATGAAGCATGACCAAAAAAACTCTGGAAATCAAATATGGTAGTCCCAAAAATCACCCAATTGACCCTGAAATGTGACTTCAAAGCATGCAAGATAGGGTCTCTTTGGAAGGCCAAAATGACCACCAAATAAGTCAAGGTGAGAGGGGGTCACCCCCCTCTGATTTGGAGGCTCAAAATAGTGTTCCAACCACTGAAAATCCACTGGATTTAAGTGGCTAGAAGGCCAAACAAAGCATGCAATTGGAGCTTAGGTGTAAGGCTCAAAACAAGGGACAATCAAGCATTCAAGGAAGCATGTGATCTCAAATAAGAAAATGCCCTCAATAAAACATGAAGATGATGTAAAAAAAAAAAGCATTTTTCCAGTTTATAACGAGTCTAAAAAATGAACATAAATAGGACTAATCTGTCATGCAAAAATGGCCCTAAAAGAGAGAATAGAGACAAGGGACAATAGATGGCCCCAAATGGCAAATAGCCCTTCAAAAAAATTGAATAGGGGATCAAAACAAGGCACTTTACAGTTTACATCAAGCCTCGAAAATGAACAAAAGTGAGGCTAAATCAACATGCAAGAAAAAGGCCTAAAAGAGGGATAAAGAGGCAAGTGGTAGCAGCTGACCTCAAACAGAGGAGAGCCCTTCAACAAAGTTGAAGAGGGACCCAAAACAAGACATGTCACAGTTTATGAACAAGTCCAAAACAGCTCATAAATAAGCCTAAAATATCATGCAAAAATAGGCCTAAAAAAGAGTTCAAACACAAAGGGTGAGGAGGAGACCTTAAACAGAGAAAGACCCTTGATCAAACATGGAGGTGAGCTCAAAATACGACTATTTACAGTTCAGGTCGGAGCCCAAAAATGCAAGAAACAAAGGCTAAGAAAGCATGCAAAATAGAGCCAAAAGAGAAGGAAAAGAGACTTACCCTTGTAGCCTAAGTCTTCAACAGCTTTTGGTCCAAGAAATGGTGCTCCTAGCCTCTGGAAATAGCCTTCAAGTTGCTGGAACGGAGTGTGGAGGTGTGGTGCTATGGATTGGTGTAGAAATGGCCAAGAACCAAGGGTGTTTTGAGGGTTGGAATAGAGAGAGAGGGAGATTTAATGCAAGAGCTCCAAATAAATTTTTGTAACCCTTGAAAATGAGCTCGGGGGCTAGTTTTATAGAGGAGAGGAGTGGAGAAAAGGGGGGAAAATCAAATTCAAATTTTTCCCCAAAAGACCCCCCATCGGATACAGGATCTGGGGAGAAACAGAGGGTGCAGCTATAAGGAACCAGGTGAGAGGGTCATGGCAGCTGGGCCAGAGGGTTCAGTGTGGCCAAGCCACCTCTGCCGGCCGGCCAGGGTCAAAAGGTTCAATCACAATTAGTGGCCGGCCACCCCAGAAAAGTGGCCTCCCATGTGTGCACAACACAGCTATGTGGAGAAAAACTAGGAAATGTGACCCAGGAGAGAGAAAAATCAACTTTTTAGAGGGGTTCAAAAGGGTCAGGAAGAGTTAATGGCCGGCCAACCCATATTGGTGGCCTCCCAGGTGTGTACAACACAATGGTGTGGTGAAAAGTCAGAAAAAGTGGCCCGAGAATGGAAAAAGTCAGCTTTCTAGTGAAGAAAACGGGCGATGAAGAGTGATGAAAGAATAAAGCTGGTCTTCAGAAAAATTGCTAGCCCCCCACCCTTCTACGACCTTCATAACAATGAAAATAAGGTCCCTGCCAAAAATGGACTCAAACTGATGTAAAACGAAGGTTCGGGGGCCGAAACACGCAGCCTGGGGCCCCGAAAACTAATCGTTAAGCACCGGAGGTGGCGTTTGACCATGAAGTTGGTTTTTTTAGCCACAGTGTCCCTCAAAAGGGAGTAAATAAGATGTGTGCCAAAAACCGGAGCAAACGGAGGTGGTTAAGCGGTCCCGAACCGAGGCACACAGCCGACGACTCTGAAAACCAAGAACCAGGCCCCAAATGGGAAAAATGGTCTATGACCACGAAACATAGCCTACGGCCACTGAGAGATGATCTACGAGACCTCTCCCTCGCTTCGGGAAGAGAAAATGGAGAAAACGGGGCCTGGTTCGCAAACCGCGGCAAAGCACAAAAGAGTCCGGAAGCCCGGAGGCAAGGCTCGCAGCGAGACTCTGAAACTTCAGAACGAGCACAATCTGCAACATCACCAAGTGCTCAATCAGTGACGTCTGAGTCTTATGGTCGGTCAAAAATAGGGTGTCTACACCGGTCTTCGGTCGGCTGGAAGTACCTTCTTTAGGACAAGCTCTCTATGAATCAACTGATTATGCGACTTGGCGATTGTCTTCCGCTAGTTGCATGCCATGGATGCCAGGGTGCGGTCCCTTCGTTCTTCAATTAGAATCAGATCTAAGGCAAGCATCATGTTGTTTCGACCCGTGTCAAAAACTTTTGATTTCAGGGTTGGGAGTCCGATTTCCAGGGGTAAGATTGTCTGGGTTCCAAAGCATAGGGCAAACGGCGTTTCTCCGGTGGATCTCCTTAGCGTAGTCCGATGAGCCCACAATACACTCGGCAATTCTTCTACCCTTTTGCCTTTAGCTTTTTATAGTCTCTTTTTGATGCCGTCCAAGATGGATTTGTTAGAGGCTTCGGCCTGACCATTGCTTTGTGGGTAGGCCGGTGTCGAGAAGTAAGGCCAAATGCCATATTTGCTGCATAACTCTCAGTACACGCCATAATCAAACTGGGTGCCATTGTTTGAGATCAGAGCTCTCGGAATGCCGAATCGTGTTATGATGTTTCTTCATACAAAGCGTTTAATGTCGGCATCTCGTATATGTGTTAGAGCCTCCGCTTCGACCCATTTTGTGAAGTAGTCTGTCGCGATGATTAAGAATCGTTTGTTCCCTAGGGCCCTGGGCAATGGTCCTACGATATCAAGTCCCCATTGAGCAAACGGCCAGGGGCTGGTGATAGAGTTCAACTCTTCGGCAGGCAAATGGGTTAATGGGGAGAACTTTTGGCACTATTCGCACTTTTTTACATAACTCTCCGCGTCAGCCCTCATTGTCGACCAATAATACCCCTGCGTTATAGCTCGATGGGCTAGGGAGCGTCCGCCGGAATGGGCACCGCAACTGGCCTCATGTATCTTTGTCAGAAGCTCTTCCACTTTGTCGGGGTGTACGCATTCCAAATATGGACCAGAGAGGGATTTTTTGTAAAGTCCTCCTTGCGGATCCAGATAATATCACAGGGCTTTATTTCGCAGCTTGTGTGCCTCTTTTTTGTCCTCTGGGAGTTGTTCAGAAGAGAGGAATGCAGCAATGGGGTCCATTCAGCTTGGTGCGGATTCTATAATATTGACATGGATTTCCTCCGAAGGACCAATACTCGGCTCCGGGATGAAACCTACTTCGATGGTCCATTTGATCTCAGAATTGATGGCGGAGGCTAAGCATGCCAGGGCATCCACGTGTGTGTTCTGATCGCGCGTTATTTGGTTCAGTTCATGATGGTCAAATTTTGCCAGCAAGGAATTGGCCATTTTCATGTAGGCTGCCATACGGTCGTTTCTTGCCGCATACTCCCCCTTTAGCTGATTGATTACCAACTTTGAATCACAAAATACAAGTAGATGCCAAACGCCGAGAAGGTGCGCATTCCACAGACCAGCCAGAAGGGCTTCATATTCGGCTTTGTTATTTGATGCTTCGAAGCCAAGCTTGGCGGCCTGCTTGATAACTACGTCGTCTGGAGACATGATTACAACTCCAGCGCCACTGCCCCTTTGGTTAGATGATCCATCACAGTATAATTGCCAAATATCCTCGACATAAATTCTCCAGTTCGGCGTTGGCAGAACCTCGGCCTTTGGTCGAACATCTGGTTTGAAGTTGGCAAGCTCGCAGGTGAATTCGGCAACAAAGTCGGCCAACACCTGCCCCTTGATTGCAGTTTTGGGTAAAAACCGAATGTCGTATTGGTTGAGTTCAAGAGCCCATTTTGAAACACGTCCCGATGCTTCTGCACTCCGTGGTACCGATCGGAGGGGATAATCTGTTAGCACCCCAATGCTATGTCCCTGGAAGTAATGCATCAATTTTCTTGCTGCCATGACTAGGGCTAAGATGAGTTTTTCCAGCGGAAGGTAGTGTGTTTCGGCGTCAACCATTGCCTTGCTCACATAATACACTAGTCCTTGCTCACACTCCTCCTCCTTTAACAGTACGGCGCTGACGGTCCTATCGGAAACCGCTAGATATAGGATGAGCGGGTCACCAGCGGCGGGTGTTGTCAAGAGAGGTACTGTGCGGAGGTACGTCTTGAGCCCGTTGAAGGCTGCTTCACATTCGGCGGACCATTCAAAAGCCTTACCCTGCCGTAGTGTCTGAAAGAATTGTCGGCAGCGATCTGTTGACCGGCTGATGAATCTGTTAAGTGCAGCGGCCATCCCCATCAATTTTTGGACTTCTTTCGCTGAATGGGGGGAGTTGAGTTCTAAAATTGCTGTGACCTGCCTCGGGTTGGCTTCGATTCCTCGGTGATTGACGATGTAACCCAGGAATTTTCCAGAGCCGATTCCAAACGCACACTTGGAAGCGTTCAGCCATTCTCAGATTTGAAGATGTGAATGTCTTTTCTAGATCGGCTATATGATTCTGTTCTTCTTTGGACTTGACCACCATATTATCTATATATACTTCCATAGTGTGGCCTAGTTGCTCTTTGAACATGGCAGTGACCAGTCTTTGGTAGGTTGCTCCTGCATTCTTCAGCCCAAAGGGCATAGCTTTGTAGCAATAGGTTCCTCTTGGGGTGAGGAAGGCAGTTTTGTCTTGGTCATCTGGATGCATGGCGATTTGATGGTAGCCTCTGTAAGCATCGAGGAAGCTCATGCGTTGGTGACATGCCATTGCATCGACGAGTTGGTCGATTCTAGGTAGAGGAAAACAGTCTTTGGAACAAGCTTTGTTCAGATCCGTGAAGTCGACGCACACTCGCCAAGTCTCATTTTTCTTCTTCACCACCACTGTATTGGAAAGCCACATAGCATAAGTAACTTCTCTGATTGCCCCGGCGTCAAGCAGTTTGTCTAACTCCTCGACAACGGCGGCAGTGTGCTCTGTGGCTGACCATCAGCCTCTGTGTATGATCGGCTTACATTTCGGGTCGACATTCAAATGGTGTTGTGAAACTGACGGGTCTATTCTCGGCATTTCGTACAGAGTCCATGCAAAGACGTCAAGGTTGTTGAGCAAGAAAGAGATCAGCTGCTGCCTGTCAGGCTGATTTAGAGAGGCGCCGATCATGAAGAACTTTTCTGGGCTGCCATCAATGTCAACTCGGTCTAAATCTTCTGTGGCTTTCTCATTTGGATTCCGCTCAACGTCATCCAGGATTTCCCGATTCGGCACCTCAATGGAATTTACTTGCAGTTCCTTTGGTTTTCTAGCGGCGAGGAGATAACATGCTTGTGCCGATTTCTGGGATTCGCGGATTTGCTCAATGCCATGTTCTGTTGGGAAACGAAGCAATTGATGATAGGTGCTTGGGACGGCCTGCAATGTATGCAACCATGATCGCCCCATGATGAGATTGTATGGCGACGGCAGCTTGACGACCAAGAATTCCACATCCACCGTTCTGGAACCTGCTCGAATGGGTAGGCTGATCTTTCCCAATGGGTACTCTGGAGTGGCGTTGAAGCCAAATAGTGGATAAGGAGCCGGAGTCAAGTCTGACTCGTTGAATCCAAGTTTGATGAAGGTTTTATAATACATAACCTCAGAGGTATTGTGTTGGTCGATGAGAACGTGTTCGACGGTGAACTGGTGACGTGCAGCTCAACAACCAACGGATCGATGTGAAGGAATGATACACTGATCAAATTGGAATCGTCAAAGGTGATACTTGGCGATTCTCAAGGCCGCTTTGCTGGCGTGAGCTGCTGTTGGGGACCTGGATGTGATTGGATCGCATGTACGGCCGGGGCTGCTGGCAGGCTGTATATCATGTGGATGGTATCAAGCGGAATTGTGTCCTGCAGAGGAGCAGGTGTTTCGACCACATCTTTCCGGATGTACTAGTGAAGACGTTCGTCCTTCGCCAACATTACAGGGGGATCTGTCATCGCATAGCCGCCATCAGTTGCTTGCTGCGGGGATTGGGATCGTCGATCATCTACCCTCGGTGGTCGCTCAGAAGCCTGGCGTACCGTTCATTTGGATTTTGATATTTCTGAGGCCAGATCGCGACGAAGGCGTTTGTTCTCAGCGATGATGTTGTCCAACCTCTGTTTGGTTTGCCTAGCTTGTGCCATGGTCGCCTGTATTGTCTTTTGCGTTGGGTTTGACGATGAGCGGAGGTCTGAGGCTGGTCTTGCTGCGATGATTTGTTGTCCAAGCGAGTTATCGGTGGCTATCGGAGGATCTTCGGTCACGCCTGCCATGGATGTATTTAAGTATTTCCACAAACGGTGCCAATTGTGGAGATGTGGTTTAGAAATATTCTTCGGATCCTGGGAGGCGCTGGTGATCCTCAGCTAGTCACCTGAAAAGAGGAAAACTCCGGTTGGGGGTGCCGGGATTAGCACTCCGATGGACAAGTTAGTTCAGACACTCAAGATAACTTCTTGTTTAAGTTGAGTGAAGTGATTCTTACATACGTTTCTGGATTTGTGGTTCTTGTATTTATACTCACTTTTTTGGTCCTCGGGGCCTGAGCCTACGTTTGTCCTATTCACCTTACATTTATTCGGATCTACTAACCCTCGTCTATTCAGTTTTGTTAATGTATTCGGCGCCCTAGTTACGCAGTACGAAGCCGAGTAGTATCCAGTTTCTGGGGTACGCCTCCCGACTCTTCTACTTATTCAACTCCCACACCAACTCTTCGGCCTTCATGGAAACCTTTCTCATAGGCCCTCCCCTTCGCGCTCTCCATTGCGAACATACTCGCCGTCTCACGATCGGCAAGCGTGAAACTGATGAGCCGGCTGGTAACCCTCTCTTCCACGATTGGGTTTCCTTGCTTGGCGGGTTGTGCCTGAGCCATCTTGGTCTTCCTCAACTCGCGCTCAACCACCTCCGCGCGGGCCTCCAAACTTCGAATACGTTCATCCTTCTTCTTCATTTCTCGACAGGCAACGCGCAACCGCATGCCGATTTCATAGGCAGTGTACAGCCCCTTCACCGCCCCATGAACGCCTTCGCGAAACACTTCTTAATCCTGGCGACCTACCATCGATTGCTGAACCTCAGGCGGAAAAATTTGTCGAGCAAACTCGACCGCTATATTTGGGTCTCGAACGATCGAGTCCGCCTCCGTCATGGGTCTATTCCCCACAAATATCGCGAAGCTTAATGGATGTGGATTCGCCTCAGGTGCCCTCTCGACTCGAGGTTAGGAAGTTCTGCCCTGCGACTGCTTGTCCCGCCTGGGTGACCTGCTTCGATGTCGAGGAGACTGACGTCTCTCTCAATCCCTGGAACTCCTGGTCCCTGTGTGCGGAGGGTCATTACCACGATTCATGTCTCCACCCAGCTCAACTAGCGTCTTCGCTTCCCATCTGCTGTTAAAGAAGAGTCAGTTCGACATTCACTCGATACCCTCAAACGTTGGAGTCAGTTGTTTGCCATGCTCATAAAAGTTTTACCTTTAATCATTTATCCTTTAAAGAGGCAGCACCCTCGAGGCCATCTCATTAATTGTACAACCCTCCAACGCCTGGCGTTGATCGCATCGACCCACTTGGGGCAAAGGCAGACATCTATCAAAACTCCTAAGATCGTTTCCTCCGGCGCCCGAATGATCATCCACCGCCTGGGGCAAGGGCAGATTTATCAATCTATTTGGCTTATGTACCCTAGCCGGTCCATGAATCGATCCTTCACAAATCTTAAGGTCATTTCATCCGGTGCCCGAATGATCATCCACCGCCTGGGGCAAGGGCAGATTCATCAATCCATTTGGCTTATGTACCCTAGCCGGCCCATGAATCGATCCCTCACAAATCTTAAGGTCATTTCATCCGGCGCCCGAATGATCATCCACCGCTTGGGGCAAGGGCAGATTCATCAATCCATTTGGCTTATGTACCCCAGCTGGCCCATGAACTGATCTTTCACAAATCTTAAGGTCGTTTCATACGGCGCTCGAATAAGCACGCACCGCTTGGGGCAAGGGAAGATTCATCAATCTATTTGGCTTATGTACCCCAGCTGGCCCATGAATACGGCGCCTAAGTGATCATGCATCGCTTGGGGTAAGGGCAGATTCATCAATTGATTCGGCTCGGTACCCACAATACACGGCACATGAATGATAATTCAATATTGTCATAGGATATTCAATTTCTGGCAACTAAAACACAGCAATGATTTTATCCAAATTCGTGAACGACAAAGTATTCTTCATTAACATAACTTCACAAGCCATGAACAAGTAGTGGAGAAATACCAAGGCAGTTTTCACTAATAAATTGAGCGCAAATAGTAACCAATTTATACATGAAAGCTAGCATGAGCCAACAAAAGTCTACCAAACAAAAACTTACATCAAAATCAAAAGTCTACCAAACAAAAAGTTAAATCAAAATCAAAGGAGATGACTCCCAGATCAATCCTCGGGGTCAGACTGAAGTGGCTCGACGTCCACTTGCTCGTAGGGAATTGGCAAGGCCAATGTAACTCCAGCGGTAGCAAGGGCTTTGAGCCATCCATGTTTGAACCCCTGATTCTCGAATTTCGGAACTTCATCTACATATTCCGTGAAGGCGGCGCTTTTTCCTGCCTTAAATGCCGCAGAAGCTTCAGAATCGGCTTTCTCCTTGGCGGCCTTGAGCTCCGCTAACTGAACCTCCGCCTTGGCAAGTGCCTCATTGGCTGACTTGAGCGATTCTTCGCTCGCATTTGCCCTACTCTCAGCGTCAGAGCGGAACTATTCAGCTGAGTTAGCTCTCTCTTTCTCTGCCTCAGCTCGCGTACTCTCCATCGCGGCTCTCATACTTTCAAATTCGGCCCTACTCTTTTGATCGTCCGCCTCTTCTTGCAAACGATCAACTCTGCCGAGGACATCATGGAGGCGGCGGCCTAGGTCCGCGATCCTGCCAACAATCTACAAAATAAGTTGGGATTGCCAGATATCTTTAAGGTAAACAAAGTCAAGAGAATTTGAGATGGTCACTAACCAGGAACGCCGACTGCGCAGATAGGGCTACGGCCATAACATCCGGCACGGAGCGAAAGGCTGCGACATCAGCTGACAAGGAAATTGAAGCTGCGAGGCTCAACCCCACGGCTGGATCCTCAAAGGCTGAGGCATCAGAGGAGATCGGCGTATCTTTGATCTTAGGCCGAACAATAAAAGGCATAGCCACACCCGACTCATCTACATGAGGCCATTTGGAAGCAAGGCTAATTTCTGACCCAGCCTCTTCCTCAGCGCTACGCTTTTAGCCCCGTTCCTCCGGAATCAGTCGTTCATCAATCACCTGTTCCTCAACCTCTTCCCCCGTTCCGGCCTCAGCGACCTGAATCGTCTCTTCAATAATGGGTATGGAATTTTTAATCAAGGTGGGCTCAGAATGAGCGGCCTCGGCCTTCTTTCGAATAGCCATTCGCTCGGCATTTTTCCTTCGCGCTATCTGTGTAAGGCTTTCCCCAGCCATAGGGTCAAAAATATCACCGGGAAGGTCCCCCAAATTTGCAGAAATATCTTTAGACGAAAACTCTGCCCGATCCGAAGTGGACGGTGAAGGCTGGTTAAGTCCCGCAGCCTCAAACCCCGAGCATATCGCTTCGTCGACCTCTTCGGCCTCCTCAGCAACCTCTCTGGTCGGTTCGGCAACTACCTCTACCACCGGCTCAGCCTCTGCCCTCGAATCCGAATCTTTAAGGCCAATTTGCCTAAGGCTTTTGAAGCTGGGAAAGATAAGAGCCGAAAGTTGTTGATCGCCGGATGGAATTGGAATGCCTCCCGTAGCCAAGAATGTAGTGTGATTCAGTTCGTATCGGAGGAGTATGTGAGCCGCTCTCCCTTGCTTTTGTACGTTTGGACAGCCGAAGTATCTGAGCGCAGACTTGATCTCCTCAAGAACCGCCCCGTCAGTTGACAGAAGAATTTTCTTCAATCTATTACCTGCAAACAACAAGGGGTGATTAAAGGGAAAAATGCCGAGTGAAAGGTAGGTCAACAAACAACAAGGCGTTGTGCGGCAACCTGGATCACCCTTTCGTCTGGGAATAGGATCTAGGCGGTCTTCGCCTTCACCGAACTCCCAATTACCTTGGACATTGACCATTACGTCGTCAACGCTCTTACCAAAACTAGCAAGCATGGTTATCAAGTGATGGTCAGTGTCCTTGGCCTTGAGAAAGTATCGTCCCAGTCGACCGGAAGATTTAGCCAAAGCGTAGCAGTGCCGAATCGCCGGAATGCCAAGGTTGATCCTAAGACGCCGGTTCAACTCAATCACCCCCATGACGATTCGAAAGAAATTGACGTTAGGTTGAGAAGGAATCAGACTCCAATAGCGGAGGACGGCCCTAAGCAATGGGTGTAGGGGAAAATGGACTTCGCCCTCCGCTATGGATAAAAGAGGGAAGACAATCATATTCTGATCCTTCCTCTCCATATCAAGAGTACTGTCCGTTACAAGAGATAAGCGGACATCGTCGGGAATGGAAAAATGTCTCCGGAATCCGAAAATATGACCCTTAGAAAGGAGGTCTTTCAGGTGTTTAGCCATGTTCGCAGGGATTCAAGGTTTCGCCGGAATCAAAACGACAAACAGAAAATAGGATCGTAAAGAAGGGAGAAAAAGACTTACGAAGATTAAACGGAGATGAGAATAGACGGAGAAGAATTGCAGAGCATGCGAGTTAGAGAAGGGATATCCGCTGGCGGTCTAAGAGTCTCGAATACTCGACAAATTGTGCATTCGAAAAGACTGAAATTTCAAATCACAATAAATGCGAAACACACGATTGAGGCGGGAAAGCGTAATGATGAACGAAAAGGTGTGCACGTCTTGACATCTATATTAGGATATGCGAAGCCGCCTGACCTGTTTTAACTTTTCCAATTCAAGACCAAACATGCCGATTAACTGCCGTCAATAGGGAGTTCGGGGGGCAATTGTGGGAGCCGAATAATTGACAAAGGTATATGCCACAAGACTACACTACCGATAATAATTGGTCAGATCCGAATACAATATTTGGGCCGAATAGGTGCGCAGCGTTGGAGCCAGTTAATGTAAAGGATAATGGTCAAAAAGTAGGCCCTGGCCCCAAGGATCGAGAAAAACAGGTATAAATACAGGAACAGCATATTTAGTATGTATGTAAGAATCACTCTGCTTAACTTAGACAAGAAGCTATCTTGAGGGTCTGAACTAACTTGTCCGTCGGAGTGCTAATTTCGGCACCCCCGACCGGAGTGTTTCCATATTTTCAGGTGACTAGCTGAGGATCTCCAGCGCCTCCCAGGATCAGAAGAGTATTTCCAAACCACTTCTCCACAAAGTGATTTAAATTTTGATAGATATACATAATAAAAAATACATAATTATATTATTAAATCATAATTCAAATTTAGATGTTATATCTTTTTGACATCTATAGCTAAATTCTTATCTTTTAATTTTTTTTTATTTTTATGTGTAACCATAGTGGATGGGAGAAATTAAAAAGGGTGTTGCAATAATTATGAGAGAAGTCAAAAGGAATTGTGGGTTGAGAGAAGTCAATAAATGCTGAGGTTTTTTTTTTTTTTTAAATCAAAAAATTAGAAAATTAGGATTATGAGATTGGAGCTCCCACAAGCCTTGGGGTTAAAAACCCTCTTTTGCTTAATATATAGTATAGATTCTTGAGTGAGGTTGTACTCGAGAAGATTTAAAATATCTATACACTTAGTTTTTGGATAAATTACAAACACACTTTCTGAGATTTACTTAAATTACAAATTATCCCCTGTGGTTCTAGAAATTACAGTATGCCCCATAAGGTTTCTAATTTCATAACAAATAAATCCTTTTATTAATAAATCATCAAGTTAATTAACAGTTTTTAATGATATTAAAATTTTATTTCAATTAATAATTCAGATAATTTTATTATTGTATAAATGAACAGTTAGAAATTTCACTTTTTCAATTAATTCTGTTAAATAAAAAATTCTAACAGGGAGATATTTGTAATTTTCTAAATCACAAGGGGACAATTTGTATTTTAAATAAATCTCAGAGAGCATATTTGTAATTTATCCTTTTATATATAAGAGAGTTAGACTTGCTACAATACAATATAAAGATGGCTTCTATTTTTCTTTCCACTTTTGCCTCTATTTTGTATGCTATGTTTTTTTTTTCCTTTATTATTTGCTTGGATAATTTCGTAATTTTATATTTTGTTTATAATTTTTTGTCTCTTTTGATAAAAATTATAAATAAATTATTTAATAAAAAATTTCACTAATTGTGTTTTATTACAATTTTAGATTATAATTTATTGTATTTTTCAACTAATTTGAAAAATAAAAAAAATGAGAAAGATATTTTTAAGTTGTAAAATATAATTTTTGAAACTTATTTAAGATTTTTTTTTTTTTGATCGGCAAAAAGAAGATTTTATTAATGGAATATATGAAAAATTACATCAATAAAGAGGAGCTTGGAGCTATAACAATCTCCAACCTCCTAGTCGGTGAGAAACCAACACACAAAGCAAAAGCAGAAAAACCAGAAAGATTAAAACAACAACCCTTCCAAGCTGTGGCTCTACAACAGCCCAACCAAGCACCAAAACCAGATCAGGCACTACAACAGCCCTTCCAAGCACAATAGCAGAATAGGTAGAGTAGACAACCAACCCTTCAGATAATCTACACTACCTTGAACTACACTGCCATGAATTACTACAGACCAACAATCATTCCAAACACACTGCCATGAACTACAGCAGCCCTTCATTCAATCAAAACACCAGGTTTGTTTAATCCAACACAGTAGCAAAACAGATCAGGCACTACAACACATCCGTAAAACATCCTCACACAACCATGAGCATAGAAAAACCAGAAAATCCAGAAAAGATTAAAACTAGCCATGAGCATAGAAAAACCGGAAAAATCAGAAAAACCAAAGCTAAGAGCAACAAATCAGCAAAACAGACTAGGCACTACAGAACCAACAACAGCAAGGGGAGGACAGCCACTTATTTGAGCCAACACAGCAGATCAGGATCAGCAGACCCACCAGCAGATCAAAAACCAACAGATCAGGAACAACCAGACAAAGCTCTAGACCGAAACCATAACTTTCAACCTCCATTCCTGATACAATACTTTATATGTGGCAAATTAGAGACCAAATCATGAATAGAAAAATCTACTAGAGTGTGTGATGCTTTGAGCCACATAGCAACTCGAACCTTCACTAATTCACACAGAGCTTCCAAGTTTGGTTGAGAGCTATTGAAAACACAGTCATTTCTATGCTTCCATGTGGACCATAGAGTGGCCAAATGGATAACCATCTAGATTTTCTTCTCCAGCTTCTGCATTCTACAACCAGACCACCATTGCAGTAAACCTTGCACGGAACCTGGTAGCACCTACTGCAATCCCCACCAGTGTATAATGCCAAACCAAAGCAGCCACACAAAGGGGTAGAAAAGCAGAATATGTTCTGCTGTTTCAACCTGATTATGGCAAAACACACAGCCAAGGTTTGAACTTCCTGTGAGGATTCCAATTCTATGAAGGAAAGAGGAGGTTTTAACCTTACCAAGCCAAGCCAACCACCCAAAGAATTGCACTTTGGGGAAGGGGGGGGAATGTTGTTCCAAATTGAAGCAGTCACCGGAATTGCAGGACCCAAGGATGATTTAGTCCATTTATAAACTGATGAGATAGAAAAGAGATTTGATGGGTCAGCACACCAATGAAGCTTTATGTAGACGTCCCCGAACGTCCTGGGAGGGAATCCCGTTTTGTTCATTGGGCTCACTATAGTTTAGGACTCAATGTCACGGTCTTGTATCTAATCTCACAGAGTGCAATGCAAGACCGATGAATCATCAAAGAGTCCAAATCTGGCAAATCATTTTTGAAAACAAATTTTTTGAAAGAAGTGCCAAACATGGACTTCTTTGCCAGATACAGAGTTGCCACCTAAATATTTATTTTGGGGAAATTTACGAAACCCTGACTCGTTGCTTAAGGCCACGTGTCCGTCATTACCAAAGTTGCCTCGCTCAGGAACTTGGGTAAGATTGGGGAAGGTCATTTCATGAGCACCCCCACTCGCCCAATCAAAGATCGGCCACTACTAAGCATGATATCTTGTTTTTGAAAACACATGTGCTCTTACTCCGGTTATTAACCTAGAATTACTATGTGATGCGCGCAGCATACAAGTATAGATTGGATCGCCTAAGTTGGAACAAAAAATCTCATGTTTGTTTGAAAATGGTTTGAAGGTGCTACTCGCAAGTAGGCTAAGACGTGGATTTGCCACCCTCAGGTGGGCTCAGGAAAACAAGGTGATTTGCCACTATCTAGTGGGCTTAAAACTCGCAAAGATAATCCAACCTCCACCCACAGGCATTCAGGCAGTTATGTCACATAAGCACATAGCCTCGTGGTAAGCATGCTATCATGGCAGTCACTCACACACATGCAAGGATGCTAAAGCATAAACACTTACCGAGTACTCCAAGCCAAAACAAAAGCTAAGTTAGAAATCCATGCACGATCCTAACTATGCTGAAATGCCTAATGCAACACATGCAGGAATGCAACTACAATAGGCTCGGCTATTCTAAAGATGGCATGTGAAATGGTATAACTAACAAGTATTCAACTCGGAATTGAAATACAATGCAGTTAGTATGATGCGCCGAGCTCGGTGCGTGCAAGACAGATGAATGAATGCAAACATGCTATCATAAGTATGCTAATTGAAACATGCCCTAAACTAACCATCATAAGCTGGTAAATAAAAGGGAGAAAGATGTGGGGTTAGAAGACATGCATCACACACACACACACACACTTATTACAAAATTGCCCTCCTCGGAGGGTCCGAATAAATATTACAAACCGAATAAATAATTAACTACTTTAGCTAATTAAATATTACAAAACCCTAATTAATTAACAAATTAACTAAGAAGCAAAATACACTAGTATGCAGATCTATGGACCGCCTCAGCTCTGTTCCGAATGATGAAAGATGCATGCATGCTCGAGTCGCCTTGTCGGGAAATTCCTCGCGATGCCCCGATTTGCCTCTGTTTGCAATTGATCCCGGAATATTGTACAAAGCTCTAGAAGGCTGCTGGTTTTTTGTTTGCTGCAACAGAGAGCAAGAAAGGGGCATGGCAAACAATTTTCAACACATGTGCACACGATCACTCTCCCCATCATTGCACAAGCTCTAGGGAGTGTAGTCCTCGATTCTCATGCCATCAATCACGCATCTCGATGCATGATGCCCGAGGAGTCGAATTGCACATCTCAATGTGAAATGAATGCATATGAAAACATAACAAGGCCTAAACTCCATTATGGGTAATCCGGAGTGTCGACGACCGAAAATCGAGGCACGTTTCGTCACTTTGAGTACGAAACGTCCATCGTTCCCCATGTTTGGACTAACCCTACTCCAAACATAATGCAACAAGATAGCATACACAATGCGACTAACGTGCAACCCTAAATGCAATGCCTAATCATGCTGGCATGCAAGGGATGATATGCACACATGCAACCTAGAATGGCATACTCAATGCACACGAGCTATATGGCATACACAATGCACACATACGAAGATGGACATACACAAAGACATAATCAAAGCATACACAATGCGATGGTCAAACATGCAATAACATGAACCAAATGGCATACACAATGCAAGGTGGACTTAAACCAATATGAGTGGACCTCAGCCACACTCAAATCAGTGGCCATATGATGAAAATGAGACAACCGAAATACATGCAAACATGCATGAATGCAAAGGACCGATCCTAAGGCACAACATGCAACTCTAATAAGGCATGGCAAGGAATGAAATATGGCATAGGATGACACATGATACACCTCTGAAATGCTATAAAAGATGGTCCCGAAACATGCAAGTATGTCACACAATGCAAGCTAGATGGCCCGAATAACGAAACTAGTGAAGTGCGCCACACTAGAGGTACACAAAGCAATGCACCAGTGGCAAAACTAACCCCAAATAGACCCTAGGCAGGTCTAAAATAGTGGGAAAATGGCCTAAAATGATGGCTCAACATGCGAGGAAATGGAGCTCATTCAATGGTCCGAAAACAAGGCATTCATGAACAACTCTCAAGCACACTTAAAGAGTAGAAAACATGAGAATATGACATTCACATAAGCTCTGAAATATGATGCAAAATGACCCCAAAGCATGAAAACACCTCAGTATATGCATGCAATGGACCTCAAAACTCAAAGCTAGGCAAGTGTATTGAACTACAAGCATGCAAAACAAGCATCATTCGACCATGAGACCCAAAAATGGAGCTAGGAAAGTCCAAAATATGCACAAAATCAGTTCAAGACATAGTCAAAATGTGCTAGAATCAAGGGTCAACAAAGCATGCAAAGAAAGCTAGTGAACCATGAGTTGTACTACAACTATATGAAGCATATGAGAGCTCACCAAACCAGCCAAAAAAAAAAGTATGCCATGCCAAATAATGCCCAAAAACCCACTGAAACTCAGTCAATGCATGCAAGAATGATGTGCTCATTTGAGAGGCCTATAAGAGGGTTGTTCTACACATGCAAGATAGACATGCGAAATGGCAAAACTACCTATGGAAAGAGGTTATGAGGGCCCTAAAACTCATCAAAAATGGCCTGAAATGAAGCTAGGAAGCATGCAAGTAAAAGCCACTTTGAAAGGCCTTGTATAGGATTGCTCTACACATGCATAATAGACATTCAAAATGGCCAAAAGGGCTCTGGAAAGAGCTTACGCAGGTCATAAAACTCACAAATAATGGTCTGAAACATGGCTTCAAAACATGCAAATAGGGGCTCTTTTGCAAGGCCAATAAAGCTAGTAAACAAAACAAGGGGTGAGAGGGTCACCCCTCTCTGATTTTGAGGCTCAAAAACACATTAGCCACTGAAAATCCATTGGATTTTAGTGGCTAAAAGACCAAACCAAGGCCAACACAATTGCTCTAATGCATAGCCCAAAACATGAAGAAATGAAGCATGCAAGGGGGTAGATGACCCCCAATAGAAAAATGGTCTTGAACAAACTTGAAGAGGAGCTCAAAACAAGACTTTTTTCAGTTTATGACGAAGCCCAAAAATTCTTGAAAATAGAGCTAAGATATGAAGCAAAATAATGCTATAAAGAGGGAAATAAAGACTTACCCTTGTAGGGAAGACCTCCAGTAACTTCTGGACCAAGGTAGGAACTCTTCAAACTCTGAAAATCAGCTCCAAGGTGCTTAGGTTGATAATGGAGGTGTCGTGCTTGGAGGTGTAGTGCAATGGGTGCAAGAACAATGGAGTTTGAAGCTTGGAAGGGAGAGATATAGGGAAGGGTGTATATATGCCTTAACCAAAGTCTTCAACCCTTGCAATGGAAGATTAGCCCCTCCTTTATAGAGGAGAGACTCTAAAGCTTCTTCAACAAGCTTAAAACCAACTTTGAAAATCCTCCATACATGTGTATGAAGGATGGTCCAAATGCCTCCCAGCTGGCACAACTGGATTGCATTCAGAGAGAGCAAAAAACAAAAGGCTGGCCGACCAGTTCAAGTGGTCGACCGACCACTTGCCCTGGTTGGCCGACCAGGGTTCAAAAAGGTCAAGAAGAAAAGCTAGTCGGCCTACCCATATTGGTGGCCTCCCAGATGAGTGCAATACAGTGGTGGTATGGGAGACCAGAAAATGTGACCCAAGAAAGAGGAAAACCAGCTTTCTAGCAAGGTTCAAAAGGGTCAGGAAGAAAAGCTGGTCGGCTTACCCATATTGGTGGCCTCCCAGATGCGTACAACACAATGGTATGGTGGGAGACCCGAAATTGTGGCTCAAAAGTAAGGGAGACCACCTATTTGCCAAGAAAATCGGGTGGCGAAGAGAAAGGTGATCTCCAAGAAGAATTGCTAGTCTCCCACCCCGGTACCACCTTCCTAACAATGAAACTAGGGTACACACTAAAAATGAACCCACACCGATGCAAAACGAGGGTTCGGCGGCCAAAATGCGTAGCAGGGGGCCCCGAAAACTAACTATTAAGCACCGGATATGGCGTACGACCACAAAGGTGGTCTCCCGGGTCACAGTGTCCCTCTAAGGAGAGGAAACAAGGTGTGTACCAAAAACCGGAGCAAACGGAGGTAGTTAAGCTGTCCCGAACCGAGGCACATGGCCGACGGCTCCAAAAACTGGAAACTGGTCTCCAAACGGAAAAAATGGCCTACGACCACGAAACGTAGCCTACGGCCACTAAGAGATGGTCTTCGAGACCTCTCCCTTCCTTCGAGAAGAGAAAATAGAGAAAACAGGACCTGGTTCGCAAACTGAGACAAAGCATAAAAGAGCCTCAAAGTCCGGAGGCAAGGCTCTCAGTTGAGACTCCGTGACCTCAAAACGAGCACAATATGCATCATCACCGAGCGCTCAATCGGTGACGTCTGAGTCTTAAGGTTGGTCAAAAATGGGGTGTCTACACTCCATCAGGTCTAGTACCACACAGTGTTGGTGCAACATTAAGAAGATTGAATAATCTATGAACTTCTGCCTCCTCCCAAGCCAACAAAATCTTCTAAAACCCAGATTCCATCCACCATCCTCTGCCCTTCTTTCAAAAAACACAATAGCCACACCATTTTTATCATTAGATAATAAGAAAAGCCTTGGGAATTCATCCATTAAGCAGACATTACCTACCCATTTGTCCTTCCAGAAAAGAATTCTTCTCCCATCCCCCAGAACCAACTGAGAATTATTAATATAAAATTGATATAGCTCTGAATTGGATAAAACAACTTGTACTATATCAATCCATAGCTTTGATTCTCTACCAATTAGTTGTGGGAACCATCTTCCATCCGCTGGCACATATTTTGCACAAATCACTTCCTTCTAGGGCGACTAATCCTCAACGCCAAATCTCGACCACCATTTTAATAATAGACAGTGATTCAAGATTTTGATCCTCCTCACGCCTAACCCGCCTAAATTCTTATTTGTAGTAATCACCTCCCACCGGACCACATGAACTTTTCTTCTCAAATCAGAGCCACCCCAAAGGAAAGTGGATTGTAATCTCTCCAACTCCTTGGCCACTCCAGCCGGAATTCTAAACAAGGATAAATAGTATATAGGTAGAGAGGACAGAATAGATTTAATCAGAGTTAGATGCCTGGCAAATGATAACAACCTTCTCTTCCATGAAGACAATTTCTGTTTAAACTTGTCAAGGACGGGTTTTCAAGTACTCCTCCTACTGGGGTTTGCCCCCAAAGGAAGCCCCAAGTATTTGAGAGGTAGCTTTTGATGAAGATAGTTAAATAACGAAGCAAACTCCTGCACCAAATCCTCGTCCACCCCAACACCACATAGGACACTCTTATGGTAATTGATTTTCAAACTTGAAGCAATCTTGAAACATCTTAGAATTCTTTTAATGTTGGACACCTCCACCCTATCCGCATTACAAAACAAAACCATGTCATCCACGAATTGCAAATGAGTGACTCTAAGGCCATTAGAACCCACTGCTGCACCTCGGATTAGGCCCAATTCCTTGGCTCTACTTAATAGAATATTAAAACCCTCTACCACAATGTTGAATAAGAAGGGTGACAATGGATCTCCTTGTCGAAGACCTCTTTGAGAATGAAATCAGGTGTTGGAGACCCATTTACCAGGACAGAGATCTTAGCAGAGGAAACACAAATTTTCATCCAATTGACCAACCTAGTTCCAAAGCCAAACTTCGACAGCAAATCAAACAAAAACTCCCAGTTAATAGAGTCGTAGGCCTTTTTAGAGTCCAACTTAAGCACCAAACCTTTTCGGTTAAAACGTTTCCACTTATCCACTATTTCATTAGCTATTAAAATGCCATCTAAAATGTTCCTTGCCCCCTAAAAAGATGACTATGCCTCACCAATAATCTTGGGATCACCTTTTTCATTCTGTTTGCTAGCGCATTGGCTAAAATTTTGTACAAGGAGTCAATCAGGCTAATGGGTCTATATTCGTTCAAACAAGAAGGACTTAAAACTTTTGGAATGAGAGCTATGAAAGAGTTATTAATTCCACCAGCCAAACTAGCATTCTGATGGAACTCCCTCATAAACTATAACACATCAATTTGCACAATTTTCCAACATTTCTTAAAGAAGGACATGTTAAGCCATCAGGCCCAGGGGCCTTATTACCATCACAACTCTTTAAAACAGTCCGGATCTCCTCCTCTGTAAATTCTGCCTCCAATTGTGCCACAACTTGTTCTCCACCTATGCTCTTGAAAGAGCCAGACAGTTTGGGTCTGACTTTCCAAACTTTCGAAAATAGCCATGTAAAATGGGTCTGAACTGCATTCCTAATTTCCAAAGGCTCCTCAAGAACTAGATCATTCATTGCTATTGAACACAGAGAATTCCTGCTATTTCTACCACATGCCATAATATGAAAGAACCTGGTATTTTAATCCCCTTTAGCTGACCAACACACTCGAGATTTTTGTAGCCAAATCCATTCCAGTATTTTATTTAACCTCCAAACTTCGCCCCTCACTTCATTTCTTGTAATCAATTCTATATCAGATAGTGGTTTGTCCTCAGCTAACAAGTCCAGATTATGAGCCTCATCTTCCATACTTTTCAGCTTCAATTCAATCCTACCAAACACTTCCACATTCCACTGCTTGAGAGCCTGTTTCAGCACCTTAAACTTCGTAAGACACTTGTACCTTGCCCAACCTTCCATACCAAGTTCTAACCATCTTTGCTGAACAAAGGAAAAGAATTTTGGATGTAGAAACTAGGCATTAAGAAACCTAAAAGGTTTAGGGCCCCAGTCCCTATCATCCTCTATTAAAATAATAGGGCAATGATCAGACAACAATCTTGGGAGTCCCCATAATTTGAAAGAAAAATTCTGTACCCACTCATGATTCAACAAAAATCTATTAATTCTACTCTATTTCTCCCTTACTTGAGAATTACACCATGTAAATTTCCTCCCTAACATAGGCATATCTATCAACTCTAGTTGATCAATCATAGTATTGAAGTCCCTCATTTCTCTATCCTTTCTTGAACACCCTATTCTTTCTGAAATGCTCTTAATTTCATTGAAATCACCCCCCAGACACCATGGCCCTAGAAAACTAGATTTTAACCTTACTAGAGAATCCCACAACTCTTTCTTTTTAACCACCTCATTAGGACCATAAACATTAATTATAACACAATCAAAACTGAAGAATAGTGAACCTAATAATAAGATGAAATTTTTTGAGCTACAGCAAGACTTCAATTGAAACACCTCAGGGTTCCAGATACACAGAAACCTCCAGCTTGACCAATCGCATCAACTTCCATGAAATCAAAAAGATCCCCAGGCCACAAAGACCTAACCAAGTCAGAATCCACTACTATCCTCTTAGTTTCTTGAAGTAACACAGTGTCCACTTTTCTCTCTGTAAGACTTTTCTTAATTCTCCTTCTTTTTTCAAGTCTTCCAATTCCTCTCACATTTCATGATTGTAACTTCATGAGTATAAAAATCACTCTTGATCAGCTTGGTATGAAGATCTAACTTGCCTCTCATTCCTTCTTCCTTGCACTCTGTTGATCTTGAGCTTCTAGATCCTCTAACTTGTTCAGCACCTCCTTTTCTTTGCTTTCACAGTATAGGCCCAGAGCTTTACCTATTTGTAAAGATGTCTCTGCCTCTGATAACACTCTCCGTTCTCTACTATTTCCACTTGCCATGGATAGTGAAATGGCAGCTACAACTGACCTAAAAACAACTCATTTCCTCAAGTTTAGTGATGTTGCCCCAAATCTCTTGATAATCTCGAGCTTCCCCTTTGTGTGCTTTTTCTGCAGCTGTGTTCTTGATGCTACTGTATCTCTGGTCTTCAGTTTCCCCTTACTTGCTGGACATGAGGATTCTTGTAGATTATGGGCTGAAAACAAAGAGGAGCCTTGCGGGTTGCTGTGATGACTGTGAACCAGCTCAACAGGTTTTTGGACCAACCCATCAATACCACATTGTGAATTGTTGCATTGAAACTGAACCGGCCCAACAGGTCTTTGGGTCGATCTATCAAGGCCATCACCCAATTGGGCCTGATTGAGATCCACTTCTAGTTGAATACCCAGCCGATTGCCTTCAGATCCATTCAGACTTTTGATAAACCCAGGGGTGTATATATTAGCTTCTACCCTACACCTGACTCCATTATCACCCTGCTCAGAGCTCAACCCTACTCTCGCCATTTTACTTGCGCATGCGCCACCTTCCTCAGACCCATCCTTCATCATGTCTGTTTTAGCTACAGCAGAGACATCACTCAATCTTTCATCCCCATCCAGCTCATCTAAGCTAACAGGTGAGACACTGTTCCCTTCACCAGCCATCTTATCTCGTGGGTCTACTTGCTTGCCCATCTGGACCTCCACATCATCATCTTCTTCCTCATGCCGGCTGTTTTTGTCTATAAGCTGCTTATCTGCAATTGACTCTGAAGTTGACTTCCCTGTCTTCTTCCATTCGGTGGATTGAGCTGTACTCTGATCAGACGGTGATATAGTGACAACTATTTGTTCCTCACAAACCCTCACTGGGTATATTGTACCATTGCACCCCAGTTTTATGGTTTGATTGATAGAATCCATGCTTGTCGTGGCTATCTTCACCTAGCCACAATAGAGTGAATTAAGCCGAAGAGTATCTCCATCAATAGCCAGCACTGCGCCCCAAATGTTCCCAATACTACGAAATGTTTTAAAACTCCATAAGTTCAACGGAACACCATAGCAACTAAGCCAGACAAATCTTTCTTGTTCAATAACCAACCCTTGGTGCCATTCTTGGACTGACTCACACCATCCATTGAGCCAAACTTGCATTCTCTGAAATTTATCCTTCATATCTGCTGTAGATTTAAAAGAGAGAACCATATCTCTGCCACTCCCCTATCTGACCTTTACTTCCCCAAAGCCTCCCCTGATGATGTCCTCCTTAAAAGTATCCATTGATGATGATGCTTTTAGCCTTACTACTATACTTTTATACAACCAACCATTACCTTCCTCATAAGTCTTGATGGTTCGGATTGCATTTGTGCGAACTCCTCTGCCCCTCATAACCTCAGCAAAGGACCTGTTACTTTGGTAGCCAGCATTATACGTCGTATTAACAGCTATGGCTTTTCTATTCTGTGGTGTTTGTTTCAATCTGGGCTGAGGACCAAACTCCTTGCCAAACTCAGCCATCTTAACTCTCAGTGCTCTGTCATCACACCAAAGCCATGTGCCTTTTGTACTTCCATATCTGTTGCTACAGAGCAATTGTATTTGACAAAGCCAAATCGAGATCATGTCATCTTTCATCGCTTATTTGGAATGAAAGCATCCATGACTACCCCATAGTTGGAGAAAATGTTCTATAGTCCTCTGGTCTCCATGGATTCCGGTAGGTTATCCACGAAAATAGAATGTATAGATGTGTCTACCTTACTGCTCCACACTCGTCGTCCACCATGCCGACGTACCACTGGTTGCCATCCTCCTCCTCCAGTCGCATTTTTCACCATTGCTATGTCCTCCTAATGTTAATGAAGTTGATCCTAAACATGTGGTAGATATGCCTTGTAAATACAATAGTCAAAACTTATTTAAGACTCTTAATATATATGGACAAAATAACTCTATTTCTTTTGTCTTAATTATAATTTTTGGGTCGATGTGAGATATTTACACATAATGTATAACCAAACAAGTTTAACATTTTAAAAACTATATATATAGAATATAAAAAGTTATACCAAACAAATTTACAGCTTATTTTAATTCTTTCAAACTAGTTATAGAAAAAAACTCAGTTACAAGTGATACCAAATTGAGTCATTATTTATCAATAATCTATTCATAATAAATATGAGTGGGAACTTATTAAATTACTAAAACTGTGGCACATGAAATGATAATAAAGTATTGTACATAAAATTTTCATATTAATATTTATTGTTACTCAACAATGACAAATAGTATCCAAATATTTTTTTTTCAGCTGGTTTTACAAATACTTTTTAGTAAAGTTTTAAATTTTTTACTTCTTATGATAAGATTATTATTGCTAGAAAAAATTTATGTATTTGACAAATGACGTTTTTTTTTTTTTTTTTTTTTTCTTTCCGGGGGGGGGGGGAGTTTAAGTGAGTGTTAGATAGAAATATCAAATGTTATTTAAGTAAACAAGAATTTTATGGGAGTATTTAGAGATTAAAAATGTCAAATATTGTTACTTAGGCAGTCATTTAAGAAATAATATATTTATTAAAGATACATTTTTTATTTTATTTTTTTTAAACAGCCAAAAAGACACTCATTGATAATGATCAAGCCATAATACAATAACAATCATCAATAAAAAGAGTGGGGGTGCAAAAAGCATCATAACACTTTATTGTTAAAGATACTCTTATGTCACTTCAAATTATTTTTCTTTTTTATCCAATTAGAAGTAAAAAATAATTAATTTTTTTTATTGCATCCTAATCAAACATAATGCAATAATCTCTGATTCTTATTTGAGAGTAATGATATACAAATAGAATTGGGAAAATTATAAATAAAATGAAATAAAATCTAGAGTTTGAAACCTAAAACAAAATAAACTTTGGATTTTAATTGTCATTTTAAACCATAAATTTTTATCCTATTTTTGAGTTTAAAATGAAATAAAATCATTTTTTTATCCTATGTTTGTTAAGTAAAGTAAATGAAAAAAAATATATTTTAGTCATTAAATTCGGTGGAAATTATATTTTAGATATTTTCTATTACATTGAGTTTAATGACTAAATATAATTTTTTCGTTCATTTTATTTAATAAAAATAGATAAATGATTTAAATTGAAAACAAATAAAAAATCTAAAGTTTAAATTAGTAAAATTAAAAATTAAAATTTAATTTTGTTACATGGTTCAAATCCTGAGATTTTTTTTGTTTATTTGTTTGTTTGTTTGTTTGTATTTTTTCAATAGAATTTTATACAAATTTATATATAGAATAATTTAACTTCTTCTTGTTACTTCATTTTTAATCAAAATACAATCTATTATTGTCTTCATAATTTCAAAAATATCATTGACACTTCATTATAAATATTTTTTTTCCACACACACAGATATATATATATATATTATTGTAGTTGTGAAATTTAAATTTACTACAAAAAAATTATTATATTTCTAAAACGTAAATTTATTACAATAGTCTTGTGCCTTGCACGTGCATTTTTTTTTTTTTTTAGCATATATATATGCGCAAAGGAGACTGGAACATGCAAAAGCTGCTCAGGCCTATTTGAAATTCAAGAAAAAATAATTGGGGTTTTTATAATTTTTTACATTGTAATTTTATTTTTTAATGCTGTAATTTATGAAAGATTACGTCCATAGTCCCTGCATTTTGTTCCTTATGTCATTTTGATTCTTATAATTTCAATTAGCTCAATTTTGAACTTAAATTTATAACTTTATCTCAATTTAGTCAAAGTAATTACATTTGTTCTCATTTTTTTATGAAAATAAATAGCATGAATCATCATTTTAGGAGCAAAATTATAAGTTTCCTCAACTCAATAAGTTAATTTTAACCAATCAGTATCCATTTTTTCATCAAAAATACCAACAGCGTTCAATTGAACCAAATTAACACAAAATCTAAAATTAATAATCAAATTTAAATCAATTGAAAATGTAAGAACCAAAATGGCACAATAATTTTATTTAAAACGCATAACAATATACCTGACATTCACTATCAAAATAATTTTTAATTTCTTTATTTTCTTGAGTGAGAGAATGAAAGGGATGTAATACAAATGTAATGATGTGACATTTTTTGTATCCAATACGAAGTTGTTTTGCTTTCATTTTTATTTAACTGAGGGCCTAAGATATTTGATGAACTGGTATTCTTTATATATATAATTTTAATATTTAATAATTTTTTACTTATTTACATAAATTTTTTTTATTACTTGTCCAAATTTTCAAGAATTTTTTTGATTGTAATTTCTTTTATGTATGTACAAATTATGTATTGAATATATAATAAGTGAGACACTCTTCTATTCAAGGTTAAGTTGTGTAACCGTTCGACATATGTGGTAGAAGGTCGAAATTACGGAATTGTTCTGAGATTGAGTAGATAGGACGTGGTTTCGTGAAGTTGAAATTTTTCCTGTTAAAACCTTGCCTCGTGCCATTGATCTCTACTTCTACTTTTTTTATTTGGTTAATTAAATTAGAATTTGATTAGATTAAAATATTTGTTGTTGTAAGTGTGACAAACTCGTCATGTATTATACTTTTAATTCTTTAATTATGCATGTGCTTATGTGTCAAGTGTGAATTTAAATATTAATTATGTGATAAATGTGGTTTTTGACTTCATATATGTTGGTCGTAGGAATATTTGTTATGATTTCTGTTATGATCTAAAAATTGAAGACTTTAATAGCGTTAGAAACTGAAACTGGTTAGTTTATTGAGATCGGCATAATTTTTTGAACCTAATGAGAAGTTTGATTAAAATTTGATTCAGAATAAATTAATTAGGTTAAATCAATTATAATTAAGTTTGATTAGTTAATCTTAAACCTTAATTAGCACCCTAGTCTAATCAACATGTATATATATATATGTTATAATTAAGAATTTGAGTTCCAACACTTCATTTGGTTGAGATTTTACGAGAGAGAGAGAGAGAGAGAGAGAGAGAGAGAGAGAGAGAGAGAGAGAGAGAGAGAGAGAGAGAGAGAGAGAGAGAGAGAGAGAGAGAGAGAGATTGGATTTTGGCTAGAGGGAGCTAGGGTTTTGCATAATCAAGCTAAGTACTAGGCGCTAGGTAAGAATTTGACTCCTAATTCTTGAATTTAAGTTATCTATTTAGTGGTTTCTTAAAGATCATAAGATTAATCACAAGTATTCATCTAGAAATGAGTTAAAGATGATGAATTTAGAGTCAATTCATACATGCATGCATGCATAGTTTTGTTGGGTTTCACTATTTTTGAGCACGATTTTGTCATCCATGTTGAATTTGGAAGATAAATTTTACATGCATGCATGATTCACAAAGTTTTGAAAGTGAATTGCATGTTTTTCAAGTTTTGGAAAAGAGTTTGGAAATAATTGATACATGCATGGGAGTTTTGTTTTCAATTATGAAGTTTTAAGTTTCAATTTTGCAAAATCATGAAGTTTTTATTCAATATTGGCCATGTACTTATGTTTTGGAAAGGTTTCCATGGTTTTGGGTTGTGAAAAATCTAGAAATTCCCTATATATTAATTTGTGATTATGTATTAATTTTAATCAGTAAATAACAATTCCAATCAAACAATCAAGACAAATCAACACAACGATTTTAACGTGAAAAAACCACAATTGGAGCGCCTCCAATTCTTAAAAAAATAATAATAATAATAACGGGTAAAAGCCACAAAACAATCTACTAAGAAGACATAAAGAAATTACACAAGTGTACTTTCAGTTACCTAGCGAATCCACACCCAAATCAAACTAACCCCTATGTGCCTCTTCCAGCCCCGTCTTCACCTTGGAATTGTCTTGCCCGATGTTGAATCCACAACGCCGATGTTGAATTCATGACAATGAGTCACTCCAGAATCCGCCAAAACTTCAGACCCAAATTCTATGGAATCCACCGAAGAACAACTCTTTTTTTTTTTTTAATAAACCAAACTAAACAAACCCTTTAATATAATTCACTCAATTCATGATTCAACTCTCACAGATATCAAAGGAAACAAGCAAAGAAGCCCCAAATGAAAACCCTAATACCCAAGAAAAAGATCTGAAAGAATTAACTTCTGAAACTTCTCTGCATAGGCACAATTTGGGTTGGATTCGCATCTAAAACTCATAGCCTTACTGAAATAAAAGACGAATATAATTACAACTGAAATGAGTTTTGTCAAACAGGATTGCCAAGAATAAAAACCTAACAAGTTGCATCATGCATGAATCCATACTTTGAACATGAATTTTGAAGTTCAACTCTGTTTTGAAAATTCTAGAATTCTGCCTCACCACTCGAGCGAACAAGTTGTTGCTTGAGCGGACATAGCAAGCATCTAGTAGTCTTGCAAAGATTTGCAATTGGCTCGAGCGACCAAGTTATTCCTCTAGCAACTGCCTTTTATTTTGAACGTTGGCTCGAGCGACCATCGAGCCTAAATTTTGACCATCTAGTACTTTTGCAAACCAAGTGGTCCGCTCGAGCGACCAATGTTGTGTTCGAGCGAAATGCTTTATTTCAGTATATTTTGAAAAACATATTCTGATCATGCCTACATTCACATTCCTTTATGAGCATTCTTAGACATGAACTAGGCCTCATGAATGACCTAATAAGTAAGAAATAGAGTGAAAAGAATTAAGTAAATCAAGAGTGATTTGAATTGGTCAAATGTTCCAACATGCGTTATGTGTTATGTGTAATGTAGGTTGGATCACTGAGGCATGACAACACTTCGAACACTGTGAGTGTAGCTTGCTTTTTGTGCTTCTTTCGGATGTGATTAGCCCTACAGTTCGGACTCCTGTAGTTCTGAATTTGACTTCACAAGTGCAATGTAAAATAGATAAACACAAATGAGTCCAAATTCAGCAAATCTTTTAGAAAATCGATGTTTGAATCAAATGCCAGAAATGGATTGCTTTGTCAGATTTCAGAGTCGCCACACAAATATTTTTTTTTAGAAATTTAGGAACTTATGACTTGTGCCAAAGGCCACGTGTTTGTCATCACCAAAGTGTCTCGACTTGGCAACTTAGGTACGAGAGGGGAAGGTCATGAATTGAGCACCCCACTCGCCTGATCAAAGATCGATCTCTACTAATCATGATGTGATTTTTCTTTACATTATATGCTCTTGTTAAGATTAGTAAGTTAACATTACTAGGTGTTGCACACAAGTATAGACTAATTTGCAGAAGTCGGAATACTTTGATTTCATGTTTGTTTGAAAATTATTTTGAATGACGCGTCACTTGAAAAAGTTTGTATATACATTAGTCACTTTATCCCAATTTTGGCAATTAACCTTCATCTACCGGCATTCAAACAAGTATATCACTTAAGCAATTAGGCTCATGGAAAGCATTCTCGATATGGCGACAACCACACAATGCAATATGCCAAAGAAATAAACGCTCACCTAGTACTCCAAGGCAAGCCAACAAAACAAAAGATTTAGAAAGCATGCATACCTCTAAACAATGCAATATAACTAATGTGACACATGCAATCATGCAAGTAAATAGGCTCGACTACTAGAATGGTATGTGATCCAATTAAAGACATGTGATAAATCATGTATTCATTTAATAGAGTTGAATGCGACATTGGTCAGTATGATGAGCCAAACCCAAATGCATGTGAGATGAGTGTATGCAAACATGGGAAATGCTAAGGAAACATGATGCTCTATGCTACCATTGTAAGCAGATAAATAAAAAAGAGAAATAAATGGGGGTTGGAAGACATATACAATTATTACATATTTTTGCCCTCGTGCAGGAGGGTTTGAATGTCCTAATTAAACTACTTAGCTATTACATCACCGAATGAATAATAAATAAACTAACTACTTATTACAAATTTGAATGAATTCTAACTTAATCTAGCTATCTAATTTTATCACAACAAGGATATTATAACAATACTAACACAAACAATGAAATTGCAACAATAATTATTTACAACAATAATAATTACAAGCAACAATGAGGCACAACGACCGCATGCACAGTGTCCAGAAACTACTATGTCTGCCCAGACTTGCTCTATTTCACCCTCAGTCACTACCTTCTGTTTCTGCCAGAATTCACTATTTACCAAACATTGGGGGTCAGCCGGGTCCATAAACAGCCAGACGTGCCCTAATTTCATGCCAAAAATGTTTTTGTACACTGAGGTGAGAATAGTGCAAACAGAGCCTTTCTAGGCCTTGTTTGTCCTTTCTGCTCTTCTCTGTCATAGGAAACTCAAGGGGAGAACGAATTCGAGTCTGAAACCATTAACGATAGCAAGTTGATTACTTGATGATTGCGGGCACGTTTAGACAAAAAAAGTAAATAAATGCAATGAATATGACCACCCCTCCTTCATATCATGACGGCTCAAAGAGAGAAATAGACATGCTCTAAGTCTCATCAACGTATCATGGATTGATAAGTGACAATTCTCGGAGCGATGGACTTGGCATTACGTCTGGCCAAATCCAACCATCTAAACATTTTCTTTAAGTCAGTTTCATTCATTTTAAACCAATTTTATTAATCCTTTCAATTTTTTAATCAATTTGTCCAAAGTGATGTTTAAGTCTACTAAATGAGAAGAAATGTCAAACGAGAAGTGATTCATAGCATAAAAGGGAGACTACTCCTTGACGATGAACCTGCGTAGAGATTAAGCCATTGAGCATAGGTCTTTTTCTCATGCCTTGAATAACAATCAATTGTTTGAAATAACTCTCAAACGAAAGAAAAGAAAAAAAGAGGGAGAGCGTAGAAATGATTATGTGAACTTGATTATTAGGATGAGACTCTTGATATGAGTTAAGGCACAAGAAATGGTGTCAGCCCTCTCTACCTTTGGTAACTATCCAACCCCAAGTTCCAACACTTGAAATGAATCCAAAACAACACAAAAACACTAGTAATAGATAGAAAGAGATAGAAATGAAACCAAAGAGAAAGGTGGTAAGCTTCTACCTCTTGAAGAGAACAAGCTCTTGCTGTAAACCAAACTCAATCCAAAGGCCCTCTAAAATGTGAATTGTGATTCACAAGTCTCAACCAAGGCTCTAAGGATTTGCTTTAAGGTTGTATATGGTGTATAGATACAGTGTAAGGATGACAAAATATCTTAAAGCTAGCTTGCACAAGAATAAGGAGCTCACAAGGGTGATTTAGCTTCTTTGAAATTTTTCTAGCCCTCAATACAGTGGGATCAGCTCGTATTTATAGAATTTGAGCAAAATAGGTCGAAAATATATTCAAAAAAAGACAACTGGTTGATTCCTTCCTAGAACAGTGTTTCTCTCCAAAGAGACCGGGCCGGCCCCAAATGGCCACGGTCGGCTCCCAATGGGGTACGACTGGCTCCCAATGTGCTCCTCTATTCTTGTGTTTCAAGTTCAGTGCAGGTCAACATAGGGTTCAAAAAAATGAAATTCTGGGGTACAAATAGTATAAATATGAAAGGTTTGGGCTCGTTTCGAAGCTTGAACTTAGATCCTTTGTTGATAATTCAAACCACACTACAACTTTCATCATTGAGTGCGCAGGACAAAGAATCCAAGTCTTGTGAGCGGTCAAAAATGGGGTGTCTACAGTTGCCTCTCTTTGACAGAGCTCGAAGTCATGGAATGACGTGAGTGAATGTTAAAGCCCAAAGATGACCCATTTGACGAGGCCGTAAGACTTGGGCAAGAAATCAAGACATAAATGCAATGATTGAACTCCAGGGCAAAGTGCAACATGATATGCAGAAAACAAATAACTTATGATCATGCAATGAAACAATGCAATGACACATTTGAATAAAAATAACAAGTGACGAAACAATGCCATAAGTAATAACAGAAATGCAACGTCTTAACGAAAGCAAAACAACTCAAGTCGTGTCTCACACGAAAAGAGGTGAATAAAAACACGTCTCACGTGAAAGGGACAAAGAGAGTGCAAACCAAACCATGCCCATGCAGGAAAGACGCCAGCCTGACTACGTTTCATGTAGGAAAGGTGGAGGGCGATGTAAACACCGGGCGCACCTGAGGTTTTTTAACCGAGGAACTCGAGATCCTAATGTGTCTCATGCGAAATGAGGAAAGGTGGCGTTAACAAACAAGCGCACCTATTGTTTTTAACCGAATGAAAATCAAGATCCTAACGTGTCTCACGCGAGAAGAGGAAAGATGGTGTGAACAACAGGTGCACCTGCTGTTTTCAACCGAGTGAAATCGAGATCCTAATGCGTCACATGTGAGAGGGGGAAAGATGGTGTGAACAATAGGTGCACCTGCTGTTTTTAACCGAGTGAAATCAAGATCCTAATGCATCTCACCTGAAAGAAGGAAATGTGGTGTGAACAAATAGGCACACTTGCTGTTTTTAACTGAATGAAATCGAGATCCTAACGCGTCTCACGCGAAAGGAGGAAATGTGGTGTGAACAAACAGGCACACTTGATGTTTTTAACCGAAGAAAGCAATCCTGACACATCTCACGCGAGAAGAGGAAGGGTGAACTTGAGATCCAAACATGTTTCACGCGAGAGGAGAAACTTGGATTAGCAAAAAAACAAACAGACCTTCAACACTTGGTAAAGTGAAATTATCTCATCTCGGGGAAGGCCTCGGAAAATGAAGCCCATAGAGATAACTCAAATCAAGGTACAAAGCGAAAACATGAATTTGACGAAGATTCGAAAGTGAATTTCAACAAACCAAACAAAGCTTCATAAAAGCAAGATAATCAAAATAATCTTTAATTTTTTTGCTTCGCAAATGGGCCTAATATACAATCCCTGAAAGAAGAACATGCAACGTGGTGCGTGAAATCCAGAAACAGATATAAAGCAAATATACATAACAGATTATGAATTTGAAACAAATATAAATAACAAAACAACTGAATGAAATGATGAAACAAATTACGAAATAAAGCAACAAAACAAAACTAGAAAAAGAAGAACAAAACTCTCTCTTACTTATTCCCTTCGTTTTCCTTTTCTTTTTTCTTTTCCTTTCACAGTTTTTTTTTTTGCTATTTTGTTTTTCTTCTCTTTTTTCTTTTCTTTTTCTGTTCTGCGTTTTTGCTCTCTGTTTTTTTACACCTTTCCACAACCAAACTAAGGCCCAACATTGAAATACACTGAATTAAACAAAAAAACAAAATTGGGTTGCATTAGGGGTCGATCGAGCCTAAATGAAGCACGATCGGGCTCTAATAGAGGCGGCCGGGTCGCGACGATGACCAGGGGCAGTGCAGTGCCGTGTTAGCTTAAAACAAATTCAAACCCTCATTTTACACACTCAAGCCCGAAAACCCTTCTCTTCTCTCTCTCTCTCTAAGCCTTCTTTCTCTCTAGATTTTCCTTATTTTCACAATATCCACCAACCCTTGTGATTTTTTCCTTGAAACCCTTTTCCTCCTCTACATTTTGAATCGATTAAAACTTGATTTCGTTGAGTTTTGGGGTTTCTCCTTGTTTTCCTTGGACTCTCATATTTTCACCTACACTTTCTCCTCTACCCCTTTGATTTTCCACCCCCTCTTTACTTTCTCTCTCCCAGGGTTTGAAATTTGGGATTTTTTTTGGGATTTTCACTCAAAACCCCCTCACTTGCTCACTTTTTCTTCATTTTTCTCACTTTTCCTCTATTTGCCCTCTTGGCTAGTGGCGAACTTCCCATCCCCGACCCCGTTGTTGATATTGGAGCCGTTTTAGGTGGGGACATAGAGACCAAGAATGTCATCCCTCCCATTCTTGAGCTTGTATTGCCTCCCCTTGCTGATAGGCCTTTCGACTACTAGCCACGCAACATGCTCTGACCCCTGGTGCCATTCTGCTATTTGAGGGTCTTATCCCTAGGATTGACGAGGACATTATACTACGAGAGCCTCGGAATACTTATCCGTTGATGCCTCCACGATAAGCAATTTCTTCCATTGTTTGAACATTTTTGCATTCCTTTCAATGTACTTTGGATACTAACAACATTTCCACACTACAGGTGATAGCCAGGAGGATTAGAGGTTACGGGTCTATTTTTGGTTCTAGGCACTTGTACGAGTGGCTTTCCACGGAGGTCCGCACGTAGGTCGATGCGGCTGGCTTCAGGCCTTTCTATTTAAGATTGGTGCAGATGAGGGCTGAGCCATTACTACATGGGGCCCTGGTGGAGAGATGGTGGGACACCACAAACTCGTTCCACTTTTTATCGATCGGAGAGCTAACTCTGACCCCGTATGATTTCTCAATGCTCACCAGCTTGCGGATCAGAGTTGGTGGCCCGATCACTTTTGATCTCGACATGGCGTAGTGAAGAGCTGCATAGCTTCACCTCCTTGGAGCGATTCTCGATGCTGCTAGTCCCAGGATGGTGAGGTACAGTTGGTTCCTGGAGCACTTCTCCGCTCTTTAGCCAACTACTCCGAAGGAGGTCGCCTAGTATACTCGCAGGCTTCTCCTGTATCTCATTGGTACTACTCTATTTGCACATAGGGATAATACCATGAGGCTGTAAATCCTGGGGGCATTGGTGCATCTGCTACAGGTAGTGGAGTACGACTGGGATGGTACCAGCCTAGCCACCCTGTACTGCTATATGAGCTCGGTTTACCGCCGAAAGGTGGATTTACTCGGCGGTTACTAGAGAGTTTTGGAGGTACACTTTACACTTATTTTTCGGTTTTGCTTTGCATTTTCTATTTTTCTCAATTGCTTTACTTACTCACTTGCCTTTCTTATTCTTGCAGCTGTGGGTTTACACATGTTTCACTTCCCTCGCTCTGGTCCCAGTGAGGCCGATTGAGCTGTCAGTATCCTGCTCTCGGTACTACAACTCTTGATTCGAGCGGCGCCGGAGCATTGATGAGACTTCCTTTACTTCCGTCGCTTCTTCGACACCGTCACCACGGACAGGGTAATAATACTAGCCTTGATCTTTCACTATTTTTGCCGTTTCCACACTTTTGTTTCCATACTGTCCTGCCATTCCCATACTGCTCAACCTTATTCTTGTTTTACACCTCCTGTTCACAGGTTGACTGGCACCTTTAGGCAGGTATCCCTCAGGCATCGAGGGTGATTTACGCGACTACATGGGAGGCCTCTATCGTGCGAATTCTCTTCGAAGGCACTTTCGGCAAGGCCTACTATTTAGAAGAGCGGTTCCTTTGCCAGACCCGGGACCAGGCTGATCCTGATGTTCCACATCCTCCTCTTTCTGGCATGAGGATTGCCGTTGATCTCCAGGACGGGCCCTGGTCGATCACCTATTGTAAGTAGAGGGCGGTGCTTGCTACCATGAGGCCGGTGACTTCATTACATTCTTACAAACCCGGGTGATGGCTCCGCTTACTAGGGGTGTGGTCCGCGTACTTCTCGAGGCTACTGTCGCCGTTGCCGGAGGTGCTCCCACTGTAACTCTTATTCCCAGGCTTCCTATGATTCCCACTGAGGTCGTGTACATGCGATTGGATGGAGTGATTGAGTAGATCCCTCTTGAGCATATCGAGGAAAGACTGTAGGCTGGTGATTGCTCTCAGCATTGAGCAAGTACATGCTTCTTTATACTTATGCCAGTTGTACTTTCTTATTTCTTTCCACAGTGCTTTATTGCTCTGTCCCGCTGTACTTTATTACTTTTGCTCCATGTACTCTGGTCTTTTACTTTTGCAGGTGCCCGTTGGGTATGTTGATGATCTCCTCTAGACAGTTGACTGACTACTTCTGATGGTGTAGAAGAGGCAGGCTGCTCTGGTTACTCACGGGATTGAGGTATACTTTGACCATAGTTTTACTATTGTCGTCTATTCTATTAATCTATTCTGATATCTGATTCTGATACATGTACTCTTTCCAGCTTGAGCTAGCACTAGTTGCACCTGCAGGACCTCCTCCAGTTAGGGAGAGAGAAAGACGGGGCCTAGTGAGAGGCAGAGGATGGGCTAACGGAGGGAGAGGCAGAGCAAGGCATCGTTTTCCTTCTGAGGATTCCTTTGATGGGTACACGACACCCGAGGATGAGGGAGACGAGGTTGACATGCTGTCCAATAGCCCCAGTGATGATAGTGACTTACCTCCTTTGCAACCAAGGAGGAAGAGAGCGAAGATGGGTTGATTTTGTACTTTGCTTTTCTTTTCTTTTGCTTTGTAGGTAAAAACTAGCTTCAGATAGACCCTTGTATTTTATTTTTGAAGACTTTTTCTTTTTTTTATTTTTGTAAAACAATGATTGGGGTTAGATCCTTTTGCTTATGAAAAGACTACTTTGGATGATTTCTCTTGCATTGCATAGCATGTGATGACTGAATGGCACAACCATTGCATTTAGAACTGTGAATGCTTGCTTTTGAATTATTCTTGAATCGGATAACAACCTACAACTGGACAATGCAAAATGCAATTCAAAAATAAGAAAAAAGAAATGAAAATAACCGAAAAACACTAAACAACACCTGATACAAACAAGACAAAACTCAAAACACATCTCCGGTTCGCCAAGGTGAGAACATGTCTTCTCTACAACTGCTCTAGTCTAGGCAGTCATTGAGAGTTGGCCGGGTCCAAATAGGCACGGCCGGGCTCCAATGATGCACAGTCGGCTCTAAAAGTGATGTCGGCCAGTGAGATCCATCTGTCATGCGTTGCTCCTTCTCAAAGTCTATAAAAGGTAATCCCAAGCTGTTTTCCTGGTAGAATAACAAAATTTTGATATTTTTCTCTCAAGATGGAGATGCTGCTCAACAATAGGCTTCGAGATTGGATTGCCACTTTAGACAGCTTGGAAAATGTGAACTTTCGTGATTTCGGCCTAAATGCTCTTTTTCCTTTAAGCCATACTTCGCTTTGCTTTCCATTCCTCCATGTCGCTGTTAGATGTTAGAACCTGATTACATATGTATTTTGATTTAGATCACAAGAAATGTGTCCAATACTTGAAGAATTTCAAGCATCGATAGAATCTTGGCGCGATGAAGAAATCATGCCTCAGCCTCGTTTTGGCTATGCCCGAGCTTTGGGACAGATGTGTGGACTTACTTTGCATGAGGCTCGATCCTTGGCTCATGATGGGAAGTTGGACTTTCCAGGTTTGATTCGTCGATTTTCTGTCATTAAAGACAGAGGTGACCTCCTTTGGCGAGGTTATCGACAACATACCCTCTGCTTATGCTTACTCGCAAACTTCCTTCTTGCCTGTAGTTGCGGCAGAGCCATCATTAGGTTGATTGAGGTGGCTCAATGCTTGAAAGAGGGCAAGAGTTGCATTGGTCTTATGATGACCCCACCACATATAATGATTAGCATTTAATGAATTAAGAAAATTTGAATTTTAGTTGCCAACTATTCTAATTTAATCTGGGATTTATAAAAATTATAGAGACTGATCCGTATATGATTCTATTGAGGATTTATTTTGGGATTAGAAATTAAAAGTCTAAATGGCTTAAGAGATTATAATTGGTGAATTGAATCATTTTAATTTTGAGTATCGGACCGTATAGGAGTTTAATTGAATATTTGATTCAGATTTGTAAAACTGAGATTTGATTAATTGGGTCCAAATTGGAGTTAATTAAGCTATGAGAATTAGAAATTGAGATTATGATGAATTAAATTTATTTATGAGGCATTCAATTGAGATATTCACTTAAGTATGTAATTTATTGGCGACGATTTTGACGTTTAATTTGAAATTAAAGACCTTAATGATTTAAGAAACCAAAATTGAGAATGGAAATAAATTGAATTCGACATTTGGAGCTTTTTGGGAGTTTGATTAAAAATCTGATTCAAATTAATAAATTTAAATATAATTAATTGGGCTCTAATGAAAGTCATTTAGACTAATTAAATTATGTGGGATTGGTGATTGGTTATGATTAATTTAATTATGTGATAATCAAGATTTAATCGGATTGAGTGTTGCTTAATTAAATCAATTCTAATCATAAATTGAATTGTGGAATAATCTAAAATTGAGGGTGTAAATGGGTATGGGTGTACTGAGCAAATCTGTGTATGTGTGTTCATATAAGTGATGTGTTGGAATTTAAGGATGAGTGCATGTGTGCAGTGTAAAGAGTGGAGTGTGTGTTGTATTGATTTCATTAAGTGAAGTGGGTTCATTTACAAGCAAGAGAGAGAGAGAGAGAGAGAGAGAGAGTTGCTGGAACAAAAAAAATAAAAGAGGAGAAGCAACATTGAAAGGAAAGCTCAAGTTTTTAAAGAAACCCAAGAAGAATTAGAAGGGATTCAATTAAATATTCTAAAATTAAAACTTTAGGCACTACAAGAAAAAGCATCTTTGGTGACTAAAAAAGCACATTTGGTCGTTGAAAGTATAGATTTTGGCGATTAAAAAAGCATTAGTATCCAAAAGTAAAATTTTTGGCAACTAAAAAAATTTAGTAGCCAAAAGTGTTGGTTTTGGCGACTAACAATCTGTCTGGTCGCCGATATAAGATTTTTACCAACTAAAAATATTTTAGTAGCCAAAAGTAAGACTTTTTACCAACTAAAAAAAATTTAGTAGCCAAAAGTGAGGCATTGGACGACTAAAAAGCTGTTTGGTCGCCAAAAGTGAGGCTTTTACCGACTAAAAAAATTTTAGTAGCCAAAAGTGAGGCTTTTTGACGACTAAAAAAAATTTAGTAGCCAAAAGTGAGGCATTGGGCGACTAAAAAGATGTTTGGTCGCGAAAAGTGAGGCTTTTACTGACTAAAAAGATTTTAGTAGCCAAAAATGAGTCTTTTTGGCAACTAAAAATAATTTAGTAGCCAGAAGTGAGGCATTGGGCGACTAAAAAGAGGTTTAGTAGCCAAAAATGAGGCTTTTTGGCGACTAAAAAGAAGTTTAGTCGCCACAAGTGGTAATTTTAGCGCGAGAATTAAAATTTTTCACGACTAAAAAAATTAGTAGCCAAAAGTTTAGAATTGGCGACTAATTGATGGTGTGAGAGGTTGATTGTTCGAATCTCCACAAGAGCAGATGAGAAGCTAGTGAGTGTAATTTTTTTTTTCCGAATGAGCTTTTGGCGACTAAAAGGTTGGTCGCCGATTCCTTGAGTATTGGTCGGTAACTGTATAATTTAATTTTATATAATTGACTATTGGTGACCAATAATTTAGTAGCCAAACATTTAATTTTGCCGACCAAATAAAATTTAGTAGCTAAAAGGTAACATTGCGCACTAAAAAAAAATAGTAGCCAAATGTTTCACTTTTAGCGACCAAACACACATTTAGTCGCTAAAACAATCGCCGATAGGGTTTAGGCGACTAACTTGGCGACAAAAAAATTTAGTCGCTACATGGTATCAGCGACTAAAAATGCGACATTTGGCGACTAATATTTTGGTCGGCAAAATTGTTATATCTTGTAGTGAGGTATGGAATTTATGTTTAATTTGTGTAGAATCTTTACATTACACTTGAAATTAAAGATGAAATTGGAATCAATGTCATGTAATTAAAACACTACAAGAATTAACACTTTTGGCAACAAAAAAATTGGTCCCTAAAAGTCTATTTTTGGTCGCTATTTTGGTCGCCAATTGAGGGTCGGAAAAAGTAATTCGCAACCGAAATTTTGGTTGGTCGGCAAAAGTTGGATTTGTCGACTAAACTTTTGGTCGCTAAATATTTAATTACCGTGACTAATTCATTTTGTCGTTAAAACACTTTGGTTACGAAAAGTGATATTTTCCCGACCAAATATCTTAGTCACCAATTGATACATTTCGCAACCAAATTTGTAGTTGGTCGGCAAAAGCATACCACTTTCTGTGACCAAGTCATTTTTTGGTCGCCAAAATATAACCTTCTGCGACCAATAATATTTGGTCGCCAAAAATAATGATAATTTATGACTAATTAATATTTGGTCGCCAAAAGATAACTTTTAGCTTCCAACTTTTACATTGGTCACAAAAAGTGGTTGCGAAAAATGCAGATTCTTATAGTGAACGGAATTAGCAAGAAGATGAAGAAAATTTGAGTTAGGTTTGATAATTAAGAGATTGATGTGGTAATTTAATATTTGAGTTTGATCTTTATCATCCTTCATAAATTTGAAGTCTAACCTTACATGCATTGTGGGTTTCCAAGATTTTAGACTTTAATTGATGATTTAAAGGTTTATGAGCTTAAATTAGGTTTGATATAAAGAAAAGTAATAAAAATCTAAATTAGACTTTAATTGATGATTTAAAGGTTTATGAGCTTAAATTAGGTTTGATATGAAGAAAAGTAACAAAAATCTAAATTAGAACAATTCAAGAAGTAAAATTATGATTTGAAAATATAAAATAGTTAGTTTTGATCTTAATTTCATACATGAAAATGATTATCTAAGAAGTTTATAATTTTAATTTCACTTCTTGAAGGAAGATAGAAAAGAGTTTGAAGTCATATTTATGTAAACAAAAATAAATTAGCAAGAAGATGAATTAGGTTCATGATTATGGAAATTAACTTTAGAAATTAATTATTTTGGGTTTGATTTTGAATATCTTATATGAATTTGAATCTTATTGTCACATGCATGTAATTTGGAGAAATTAAAGAATTAATTCATTAACATGGTTAAGGTTAGTCAATATGAAAATAAATTGTAATTTATATTTGAGAATTCAAAATTAGTTTGATTTTGATTTAATTTTATACTTGCAAATATTTTTAAAAATGGCCTTATAGATTCAATTTTAAGTTTCATGAAACAAAGAAAGAATTGAAAAATGATTTTAAACGTGAAATCCAAGGTTTAAATGTGAATTAAAATTATGGAATTTTGAAGTGTAAGTGGAATTAACTTTAAATAAATGTAATTGGGAATGTTTTTGCATATTCGAGTGAGTCATGCGTGAATTTGGAGCTTTGGTAATGCGTTTTGAAGTTTAAACAACATTATGGAAAATCCAGAATTCGTCACCATCGCTCGAGCAAAGAAGTTGTCGCTCGAGCGTAGAATGTAAGCAACCAGTATTTTTGCAGACCAAGGGGTCTACTCGAGCGACCAATGTTGCGCTCGTGCGAAGAGTCTTGTTTCAGAAAATTTTGAAAAATTGTTTCATATTTCGATTTCTGTTCTCTTTCACTTCCAAGCATTTTTAGGCAAGAATTATAACTCAACAAGATTAATAAACTACCAATCAACATAGATTAGTTGGTTAAAGAATAAGTCATTGACTTAGTAATAATTGATTAAGAAGCCAAGTAAGAAATTGGTTTATTTAGAAAAGAATAATTTAGTAATGAAAGAATATGTGAAACGAGAACCCGATTCATTTGAATAAAGAAAGAATAAGCGTAGTAGACCTTCAGATTATTTAGACAGAAGACAAGAAAAGTCAAGTTTAATCAAGGAATCAATATTGTGTTTCAACATGTATATGTTATATGTTTGTGTAGGCCACGCGCTATCGTTTGCCTGATCTATCTGATTTGTTCGCATTATCTGATCTGCTAGCGGAGCCATATGTGAGTAATAACTCTGTAAAGTTATGTTTAACTTTAATTATTTTTTGATGCTATGAAATATTCAGTTTTCTGAAATGCGATGTTTTGTATGAATGAATAATTGTTCAAATTTCTAAAATGTATTCGTGGCATCCTTAGTACAAGGCCCTTGCCTGGGGGTAATAATACTGTGGTCTATAAGTACAAGGCCCTTGCCCGGGGGTAACAATACCATGGTCTCATGGCCCTTGCCCAGGGGTAATAATATTGTGGTCTCAAGGCATTTTCCTAGGAATAATAATACCGTGGCTCAAGTATGTTACAAGTTTCCTAATACCGGAGGTTCCTTAATGGAACTGACAAGCATGATAATGCTAATGGATGTACCATGTATGATTAAGAATGAACTCTGATTTCTGTGTATGATTTGAATAAGAGTATGAATATGAACCTATTTCTGATTAAAATCTGAATATGCATAAGACTCTATTTCTGATAAGAATCTGTTTCCGATATAAATTCTAATTTCTGTCTTTGTGATGGATATCATTCATTAAAACCCTTTACTTTGTTATTATTCACTGGGCTCCAGCTCACTGTATTATTTATGTATGTAGGTGATTAGGCGTATGACCAGGCTTAGAGGCGTTTGCCTGGAATCTGTTTTTGTCAGCCAACCTATGTGCCTCCTATGGAGGTTCCGGATATGTCAAGTGGCTATGGTTATGTGAATTAAAGTTTAAGTTTTGTTTTCTTCTTTGGTTAAACAAGTTTTTGTGTATTTTGTAAATAAGGCTAAGTCCATTTTTATCTAATCTGTATATATATGATGATGTAAGGATGATGTGTATATATGTATATAAAAACTTCAAAATTTTTCTGTCTCATATAAGTCTGCATAGCTTAATGGACGTTGTATAGTTGTTATTTGCTTCCGCTAGCCGCTAATATTATGTTAATTTGTCTTAAAGGCCTTCAGTAATCCCAGGATTACTGGCTGGTTACGATACTAAACGTATAAGGGCGGGCTTGGATCGTGACAAGTCTGACACCGGCCGAGACCCTGATGGGTTTAGATGCTTTTCATCGACCGGAGACCACCCGGTTTGCAGGGAGTCCATTACTTCTTAATGTATTGTTTCCCACCCTTTCTTATTTATTGTCCTCACGTTACTCAGCATTCACTCTTTATTTTTATCCTACAACCCCTTTTTTTCTTACTTTTTCTCTTAATATACATCTCTATTATTTTTTGTGCCTTCCTAGGTATGGCTCATGGATAAGTTGAAAGTGGTGGACCCTTGCCGCGAGTACTTGGCTAGAGCTATTTTTTTCCGCAAACAGCTAGTGGACTTCCCTTCAGAGGGATGATGGTGTGATTGGATGTGCAGCAGATCTGTAGCTGACATAGCTTGGCGTTGCCCCTGACTTAACTTGACGGAGATAAGCTACAACATGTCCCGATAGCTGGGTGTACAGTTAATTGGCCTTATGCACTGCTTGTTCTATTTTCCATTTCGGTTTAGATGCCAATTTGGACATGATCAGACTTGCCCAGAAGAAGAGGTGGAGTACCCAGCGTCATTTCCCATTTGTGGTTCACACTTGACTCGTTACCTCACTGCTTGGAGGATAAGAGAGTTTTTGTCCTTGCCCCTAGCTTCAGTTACGCCTTTTCTAGCAAGTACTTGGCTTAGCTCGAGGACGAAGAACAAGTTGGGCCATCTTTAGCTACAAAAACTTCCGCGAGTGCAGGTAGAAGACATAGAGCTACCTGACTTAGCTATGCCCCTAGTTTTACTGTTTTGATCTTTCTTTTCAAGTTTTATGATGTAAAAGCAACTTTGACTTAAATTCAAGAATTGGAGAATGTACTTGTGTTTGAAATCAATAAAATTAAAGTTGCAAGCACTGAAAATTTTCCTTTTTGGTCCGCAAAAAAAGGTCCAAGTTGTAAAAGGTAAAATTTGAGAAAAATCAACTTTATTAAAACTTTTCAAAACAATTTTCGGAAATGGTCACCTCTTGACACACACAAAATCAGCCCTCATGATGTACAACCCCGAATCAACATATCGCAACTGCCCATAACTGCATTCACCATATCAGTCTTTCTGCCAAAATGAAGATCACATAACCGAGCTAACTGATAATAGAGAAAAATGACCTGATCAAATTAATGAAAATGACAGTTGAGTTGGAAATGGTTGTAGCCGAATGCCAGGATGAAGTTACCTATGTATCCCAAAGATGGGAATCAGCCTTTACGTAGTTCTGTTCTGGTTCACTCGAGTATTAACTCTCTCCTTTTGCACTCTAACTTTTGACAAAGTTGCCCGTTAGGGTTTTCAACCTCGCGAGCTCAGTTTTCCTCTATTTCTAATTTTTCATGCTCTAACTTTTGCCTAGGTTGCCCTTTCAGGTTTTCGGCCTAGCGAGCCTCTCAAAGATAATATTTCTTCAACTTGTCCATATTGATCGGTTATGAAAACTTTAGGCCATCTAAATCCATGAGAATAATCGTCCCTCCTGACCAGATTAACTTGATGAGATAAAGACCAGTCTAATTGGGTCTGAACTTGCCCCTAGGGTCATGGATGAGAGCTCGATTGTCTTTCAGTACCATGTCCCCTTCTTTGAAATTTTTAGATTTAACTTTTTTATTAAAAGCCTTAGCAATTTGGCGTTGGGAGCCCTGAATGTGATACAGTGCCCTCAGCCTCCTCTCATCAAACAACATCAACTCCTCAAATCTGCTCTGTTACCAGTCCACGTTCGCTATCTGACACTCAGCTAAAATCTGCAGTGACGGTACTTCAATTTCAATTGGCAGAATGACTTTCATCTCGTACACCAGAGAATAAGGGGTTGCCCATGTGGATGTTCGAATCGACGTTTTGTAGCTCCAGAGAGCAAACAATAGTTTATCCGACCAGTCCTTGTAGGTCTCAACCATCTTTCGCAGGATGTTCTTAACGTTTTTGTTGGCGTCTTCAACAGCTCAATTGGTCTATGGTCTATATGTCAATGACTTATGAAAAGCCATGTCATATTTCTCAAGCAGATCCATCACCTCTTTCTTGAAGTGTGAGCCGTTATCTGATATGATCTCGTTTGGAACTTCGTACCGACAGATGATGTTATTTCTAATGAATTTGGCTACATGCAATACTTTCAACATGGCATAGGACTGAGCTTCCACCCACTTCATAAAGTAGTCAATCGCCACCAGGATGAACTCGTGTCCATTTGACCTCTATGGAGAGACTACACCAATAACATCAATTCCCCAGACTAAGAAAGGCCATGGTGAAGTCATATTGTAAAGCTTAGATGGCGGTATGTTTATGCGATTGGCATGAATTTGGCATATATGGCATCGTCGTACAAAACCAATGCAATCCTCGTCCATGGTTAACTAGTAATAACCTTGTCTGAGGATCTTTTAGGCTAGCATCACACCATTCATGTGTGCCCCATACTCTCCTCTGTGAATAGCCCCCATGAGACGCTTTGATTCCTCTTCCTCCACACACAGCTTGTGCATTCCCAAATGACCTCATTTATATAGCTTATTTTCGTAGATGATAAATTGGACGGCCAAACGCCATATTTCCCATTTGTCTTTGGCGTTTTCCCCCTAGTGGATACGTCTCATTTTCTAGAAAGTTTCAAATATCATAATACTAGGGGTTTTTATCTTGTAATTCATGTATTGTGGCGACAGCCTCATAGACTGGTGCATATTTGTGTTTGACAATAATTAGACGCATCTTAATTCCCAGTGGGATGTCTACTATAGAAGATAGAGTTATTAATGCATTAGTGAACCGGTTATTCTCCCTTAGCAGATGTGTAAACGTTAGCTTTTCAAACTTTGGAATCAGAATATCCAGGGTTTGATGGTAAGCCTTTATTTTCTCCTCTTTGACTCTTCAGTCTTTGTTTGCTTGAGAGACAACCAAATTCAAATCTCCGATGACATCTAACCTTATTGCCCCTAGTTCTATGGCAGCTTCCAAACTAGCAATACACACCTCATATTTTTCTTCGTTGTTGGACACTTTGAACCGGAGTTTGAAGACTAAGGGTATATGGGAATCATCAGGTGTTATCAGCAACACACCTATCTTATAACCGTACTGATTGAATGCTCTATCAAAATAGATTGTCCAAGTTTCCTCTTCTATTTGCAGAATATCTTCATTTGGGAACAAGTACTCTACTGCCTTATTTCCTTCAACTGGGTGGTCCGCCAAAAATTTCGCTACCACTTTCCCTTTAACCAACTTGCGTGTGACATATTTGAGGTCAAATTCGGAGAGAAGAAGCAACCAACGAGCTAGCCTATCCGTAACCATTGGTTTTTCAAAGAGATATTTGATGGGATCTAATCTCAAAACTAGGATTACAAAGTGAGCTAACAAGTAGTGCCTTAACTTCTTGGTAGCCTATACCAAGGCTAAGCAAGCTTTCTTAGCATCTTCTTGCTCGTAGTAGATGGCCTTCTTCGCCTTGGATTCTGACTCCTGAGCTAACATACACCCCATGGTCAAATTTGTCACTGACATGTACAAAATCAGTGGCTTCCTTGGTTCTAGCAGTGATAACACAGGTGGATTTTGCAGATGCTGCTTAACCTGTTCAAAAGAAAATTGATAACGATCGTCTCATTGAAACTTCTTTCCTTTTTTTTAGGAGACCAAATAGTGGTTTACAAGTCAATCTTAATTTGGAAATAAATCATCTTATGAATTGCACTTTTCCTAGAAAGCCTCGCACCTCCTTTGTAATCCTCGGTGGTGGCATTTCTAAGATAACCTTGATTTTGGAAGGATATACTTCAATTCCCCTCTGTGTGATAAGGAAACCTAACATCTTCCCTGTCGTCACCCCAAGGGTGTAGTTTTGGGGGTTCAGCCTCAGTCTATACTCTCTGGTCTGTTGAAATAATTTCTGTAGTGCAATGTAATGGCTCTCTCGCTTCTTGGACTTGACAATCATGTCATCCACATACATCTCAACTTCTTTGTGGATCAGTACCTACGTTAATTGATATGATTTCATATGTATAGGGCTTAACACGCCTTTCCTCCTCATGATCAACCAAATTTTTCAAAACTTGAGGAATTTCTTCCTCTTCGTTTAAGTCAAAATTTCGAAAATCAAGATCAGTGCAACAAACAAAAGGCACAGAGAAGTAAGTGAAATCTACAGCATTCTTATTCAAAAAGTCCAGATCTTCGATTATAGTGGACTCAAAAGAAAAGCTGAAAGATGACCTAGACAAGACTTTGGTATCCGGGTTACCACTCACAGAAGTACCAGACTAAGAGGAACTAGAATCTGAGTTCGAATCCATAGACTTAGTGGAATCAAATTCGAACTCTCTATCCATGCATGGAGCCTTAAATGTGTCCACGATGAGACCAATAAAATTTGCTGCCGGTGTGTCCCTAATCATTAAGATAGTAAACTATCCCCCAAGTTGGCGGGCTCAATCCCAGCATGAGAACTTGTTAGTAGATCAGCCAATGCATTCCCCAACAGCTCCTCTTCGTCAATATCCAGGCTTGTAGTCCTGCTTTGATCTATATGAGTGCTCAGGTTTGTCTACTTATCCTCATTTTCTGGTAACTAGTGCCCAAAGAAGATCTTGAACCCTGAGTACCTGGTCTTTGTTTCCCGATTAACCCAAGGCTCTGGAAATCCACAAAATGGGAAATCTTCCCCTTGGCGGACAAAGCGTCTATTCAGGGTTTCTGAATTGGCTTGTGGACTAACTCATATTGCCTCCCAATTCTCTCTACTCTAATTTTTTCTCTCAACTCATCCCCTTCCCGTTTTCAGTCTTCGGTGGTAGGTTTGTACCCCAGCCCAAAAGCATGGGGGTTATGACTTATTTCTTTGGCAATTGTACCCCCTTTTCTGTCACTCCTGATCCAGGAATATACCCTTGTTTGTTGATCATGTAGATAGACTAAGCACTTATGTAGTTTCCACCGTCTTTCGCCATGATTGATTGGACTAACCACCAAGGAGAAGTCGGAGAGGAATATATCCTCTTTCCCGTGTATGATTTCCAACAAGAGTGTGGTAGTCCCCTAGGAAGGGTGAATTGCAAAATTGCCATACACAGTAGCAATCTCACCATTAAAGGGGTATTTTACCAGTTGGTGGACTGTTGATGATACAGCCTTCATCTGGTGTAGCCAAGGCCTGCCCAGGAGTAGATTGAAAGTTGCTGGCACGTCCATGACATGGAATTCCACTTTATGCTCAAACAGACCGATTAGTATGTGGCTCTTGAACGTTCCAATAGCATCTCAACTAGTGTTGTCATAAGCTCGGACGGCTTGGGTTGTGGGCATGAAGTCAACCGGCCTCAAACCTATAGCATAGGCAGTCCATGCTGGACACACATTAATTGCCGATCCGGTATCTACTAACACCATCGGAATTCACTTTTTTCGACTCTCCAGGGTTACATACAAGGTTCGGCTGTGGTTGGCACCATCTAGTGGCAACTCTTTATCCATAAAGGATATCATTGGCGTAACGTATCTAAAAGTGACCAACGACACCAATTGGTCAATGGCGGTATCGATGGGTCACTTTGTTCTGTTCATGGCTTCTAACAAAACCTACTTATGATCCCAGGAAGCCATCAGTAACTCCCAGATTGATATGTCTGCCTGAATCTTCTTAAGCTATTTCAAGACCAAGTCTTCTTCAATATTTTTCTTTTTCGTTTTCTTAGTCTCTTTACTGGAGTAGTCTGGTTGATCTAGAGTCAGGGTTTTGAAATATCAACCACTGCGGGTCATGTGATTGATCTCGTCAGTATACCACGTATCATTAAGAGTATCAGCTTTCCATCCCTCGTCAGTGTATGCATGACTTAGGTTACTGCCTTCCTACCACTCTCCTACAGCCATGGCTGGGCTATTATCGGGTTTTACTTGGAGCATGTGCACATCACGCCCCCCATCATCATATGATTCCTTTTCCACTATAGTTTTGATTTTTGCATTCTAATATTTCCTGAGCTTTCTTGGTATTCTTTTCCTATCACTAGGCTCCCATTTAGTCTTTCATGTGCTCTGGATGTCATCCATTGTTGGTTCGGCCTCTACTTTTTCTTTCTCTAGGGTTATTTTCCTTTGGATCTCCTCTATTCTTTCCTGTTGGAACTGTTCCAACGCTTGTTCTTTCTCGGTCAGAGGTGCAGCCTCAGTCTTGCCGCTAGCACCAACTCCCTCTTCTTTCCCAGTCTCTCTTGTCTGTTCCTCAATATCTGACTTATCTTTACTCAACCACCTGCTGCTTATTTCTGGCTGGCTTGGGTCCCACCAACCAATTTGTATACTGCATATATCCTCTTCTTCAAAGAAATAGAGGTTGTCCAGATCCTCTTCCAGTTCTTCTAGTTCCTTTTCTAATTCGGCCAAGTCATGAAGACCTTGTTCAGGCCAATTGTCCTGATGTTGCCCTTGCTCATCTTTCCCACGGGCATTGATACTGAGAAAGTTTGGCAGTATGACCACTGGCTTTGGCTGCTCGACGACAACAATGTATAAGCTAGGGTCATACTCCTCTGCGAGTGAGGCCCCATTCTCTATGACTCGGGTATCAGTTGACCCAGTCTCTAGTGCATTCTTCTTCTTCGTCTCTGCCATCACAGGACTAGTTAGGTTAGAGGTGTTATGTTTGTTATGCACGTATCTGTGCTATCTGGAATAGCCACCTTAGGCTTGGGTAGATGGGATGAGGCGATATATGCGCTGGGGTTAAAGGAGGGTGGTAATGCATGGATTTGATTAATGTTTATGGGTGCCTTGGTTATGAGCGGGAAGTGAATTGGTGGTTACGTTTGGTTTGGCAGGTGGAGTGATGATCTTATTGTCAATAAGCTCCTAGATCTTGTGATGTAAGGGGTAGTATAGGTCTATGGGGTGACCAGGCCGTTGGTGAAAGAGACAATACTGGGTAAGGTCATGTCTAGGTAGTAGTGGGTCAGAACACGTCGTAGATTGAGGGGTTTGAGATGTCCCATTTCCGTTAACATTTTGAGGGCGTGGGCCGGGCTCATATGGAGAGGAGTAAAGATTCTTCGGTTTTGGGGTGGGTCGGTGTTTTGTGAAGGTTGTGAGGCTGTTGCGGCAAAGGGATCGGCCATTTTGGCTGTTGTAACAACAGTACTGACGTCTGTAGGCCGTGGAATAGTGTTATTACTAGCATTGGTATTCCTAGAGAATGACCTTCTTACAGGTTCACTAGTTCTTTGGATGATTCTTTTCTTGAATGCACTCTTGATTTGGACCCCCAACTCGTGTAGGGAAGGAAATGTGGATAACGGTGCCACTGTCATTCTCTGCAGCATATCTGACTCAAGGTTCTGGACCATTGGTCGAACTTGCTCTCTTTTAGAGGGTCTATTGGTCATCCTAGCTGCCTTTTCTCTCCATCTGGCGACAAAGTCGATAAAAGGCTCTTTCTGGTTCTAGTTAGTTACTTCTAACTCACTGATGGTTACCTCTATCTTAGTATTATAGGAATATTTGTTGATAAACCCCTCAGATAGCTCCTTCCAGTTCCGCTTCATAGAATCCTCCAGTTTATTATACCAGATGGCCGCTACGTCAGGCAGAGTTCTTCCAAACAATGACAATATATGAGCCTAAGAGAGGCCCATCAGTCTTAGTACATCAGAAAATAGGCGGACATGTACAATCGGGTCCTCACTCCCATCGAATCTGTCAATGCACGGCATCTTGAACTTCTCCGGTAACTTAACCGAAGCCTCAGTGTACCCGTCTTTAATATCCGGAATGGAATTGAAGCCCTGGGACTTTTTTAGTGCTTTCTCTAACTTGGCAATGTTGATCAAAGCCGGGTCGATATCATTGATATCAAAGGGACGAAGTTCTCCATGAGGCTATGCCAGAGGCCTGAAAGCTGGAACTTGTGGGAACATCTCCTGATGATCTAGGATCGGAGGGTTTTCAATCGGCGGAGGTGGATCAGGATTAGGTTGAGCAGCCAGGATTGGGTGGACAGTTGATGCTAATGCCCCAGATGGGCGTCGCAAATCAACAACAATCTCATCCTGTGTAGCCATCCTTTGATTTACAGTAACCATGGTTCTCTAGAATGTTGCCATCATGGCAACAAATTCTTTTGTGTTCTGTGCTGTATTCTGTTCCATTGCTAGTCTGGGTGAGCTAGATACTGGTGAACTAATTGGGTAGGAACGGATAGATGTTTGCTGAATGCTCTGTGCTGGTGTTGTTGACTGTTTATTACTTCTTCGTTGAGTAACCGGTGGAAGTGAGACTAACATTGGCTAATCGTCAACGAGATCTCGAATTTTGCAAAGCCAGCTAGAACAAGTCCACACAACTTGGGAAGTATTGGGTCTTTCTAAAGCTATGATGGTAAACTACCTAGCAAAAGAAAGAAAAGAAAACAATCAAAATCGAACAGCACCTTAACCCAATCCACAATAGGCAATAACACACAACTAAAGGGCTGTAATCCCTGCTGATCTCTGTTCCCAAACTGATACCAACATTTGTACCACTGATATGAACATCCCTGTATAGTTTCATTATAAAAGCACATACCAGGTAAAAGAGAGCCAAAACACCCCTATGATGGGATAGGGTTACCCTGCCCTAGATTTTTGACATGATCCAAGTTGCACTACTTCAAACAAGTAGTTTCATAGCATTCTGTATACAGGTGGCATCCTGTCCTAATTTAGGATAGTCACTAGAGCGTACTATATACACTAGGCCAATTGGTCCAAAAGACTACCTCGACAAAATTACCTAATATACCACTCACACCTAACACTGAGAAGTGAAAGGAGGATCAAGCGGTACAACAATAATCCAGATCCAAGGATTGTATTTCCAACATGGCAGAGCCTATGATCGGCTAGCCTTTTGGCAAGCTTTTTAGGCAAGCCTCCGATAAGTCGTCCAGGAATAGCAGATGGAAAACACAGTGACTTAAAGGAACAATGCAAATGTAATGCAAAGAACATATAATTGTAAATAGAATTTCACATCATGAATTGCGAGTTAAGTTCTCTAATTTCCCCAGTAAAGTCGCCAGAAATTGTAGCTTGTTTTCCGTGCTCCTTTCGGATACGATTAGCCCTACAGTTCAGACTTGCGTGGTTTTAAATTTGATTTCACAAGTGCAATGTAAAATAGATAAACACAAATGAGTCAAAATTCGGCAAATCTTTTGAAAATTGATGTTTGAATCAAATGCCAAAAATGGACTGCTTTGCCAGATTTCAGAGTTACTACCTAAATATTTTCTTTTGAAAATTTAGAAAACCCGTGACTCGTGCCAAAGGCCACGTGTTCGTCATCACAAAAGTGTCTCGGTTCGAGAACTTAGGTACAAGAGGGGAAAGTCATGAATTGAGCACTCCACTTGTAACAACCCTCGTACTGATTACCGGATAACCACTGAATTATATATTGATTAATGCTAAACCGAACTGATAATGACTGATAAGTGAACTGGATGAACTACTGAACAGACTGAATGGAACTGAAAACGAAATTGAATGAGTTAACCTATTGAATTGCATTTCTATCTGTTTAATTGATTTATTATCTGTTTGTGTTTATGTGTCTAAACTGGTAATTGAAGGCCTTATCGGCGGCCGATTTAGAAACCGTTTGATGTTTTGTAATCAGCATAATATTTGTGATTTAAGGATATTTTTATCTGAAAATTGATTATGAATGATTAAATTAGATTTAAAAAACGAGTTAATTGCAAACTTAGGCTTATTTATGGAATTGCCACTTAGTGGCCACTACATCACACACATTGTTTACATTTTGATCACAACAATTGCTCAGCTCATTCCCTTAGTCCCATAACCGACCAAAGAGAGAGAGGAGAGGGAGAATTTGAGAGTTAAGCTCATTTGTTGATTTTGCTTGAAGAATTGCTAGGAGACTTGAAGTATACTTGCTAATCTAGCTTCCTAAACCTTGTAATTGAGACTTAGGTAAGGATCTTGCCTTCTTATTGTTGTCCTTGAGCTAAGTTTTGCATGATTCATGCATCATTGTATAGCTAAGACATGATTTTGCTCATACATATCGAATTGAAGATCAATTCATGCATGCATGTTGAATTCGTTGACTTTTGAAGTTAAATTCTTGGCTAATTAGTACATGCAAGCTCATAGTCATATTAAGTCCATGATTTCATCTCATTTGCCAACTATTGAGCTCTTTGGAGCAAGATTTAAAGATTGAAATTGGTTTGAAACTCATGCATGTCATGTTTTGAAAGTGTTCTTGATAATGGTTTGAAATTGAGTTTGAGTTAAACACCCTTGGGCCTTGATTTCTTAAATTGAGTTTTAAAACTTGTTATTCTATGTGTTTGAAAGAGTTTTCCAGAAAATGGGCCCAAGAGGATCGAATTTGGAGCATCAAAACTTGGTTTGAAACTCAGAGGTCGAATCTGGATTTTCCAGATTTTGGACGTCCGCTCGAGCGGGGGAAGTGCCGCTCCGGCGAATTCATGCTCGAGATTTTCTTGCATTGTTTTCCAGTCCGCTCGAGCGGAGAGTTTCACGCTCGAGCGGGAAAATCGCGCATCCAGCATTTTTTTGCACCTTTCATCAGTCCGCTCGAGCGGCGGAATGTACGCTCGAGCGTGGGCCTTTGTGTGATTGTCCGCTCGAGCGGGGAAACCTGCGCTCGAGCGGAGGCCCTGTTCACTGAAAATTCTGAAATTGTTTTCTAAGTGCATTTTCACATCCTCATCACATCCTAGGCATTCTTAGGCCTAGTTTAAGGCATCTTAATGAGGATGTAGACATAGAACCACACCGAGGAATTTAGGGATTTAATTATCATCCTTTCTAACTGTAAACTTAGTGTGTGTTCTATTTGATTGACTGTTTAGGGTTGACTCTCGGGGACGCGCTCTAGCTACTGATAGCCCAATCACTGTGAGTAACAGATTGTGTAAAGATATGTTCAAATGGTTTCATTTTGAATATCGAATCGAACTGTTTATTGAACTGATATTGTTTATTGAATGAATGTATGTCCTGTATTTCGAACTGTATTGTGGCATCCTTAGCACCCACTGTTATTGGTATTCTGAGCTCTGTCGGTTTCCTTGTGGAACCATACTGATTGATGGCCATCATTATTGTTGGGTCTGCAAAGGCCCGGTCCTCTTGGACCTACTGTTTATAGGCTAATGGATGTACCACATATGACTGATTGATTGAAATATTGATTGGTGAAATATCGAAGATTGAAATCTCAGTATAATGAATTGATTTCATTATCAGTAAGGACATTCATTCATAACCTCTTTACACGTTATGTTATTCACTGGGCTTTAGCTCACCGTTTATATTTATATGTAGGTGCTCACCGCCGCATCAAGCTAGAGCGTGGGATTGGTCCCCGCTTTGTCACCACTGTGTGCCTCACGTGGAGGTTCCGACACGCCATGCCCTGGGTTGGGGTGTTTTTGTGTCCCCATAGGTCTTGTTATGCGTTCTTGTATAAACTGTTTTATCTTGCTTTATGTAAGCGAGGATTAAGTCCGCATCAATGTCTGTAATGATTGTGTATACTGTACTGGTCTGAATGCATAAATGTATGAAAAATGTTTTTGGCATACAGATTAACACAGCTCTATGGACACTAGTTATTTACTGTATTGGCTTCCGCCAGCCCTACTCAGATTTATCAGATATCGATTGGCGTGCCTTTGGTAATCTCGACCTTGGCGATTCTGTGCTAAACCCATAGGGCCGGGTTTGGGTCGTGACACCACTCGCCCGATCAAAGATCAGCCTCTACTAATCATGATGTGATTTTTATTTACATTATATGCTCTTGTTTCGATTATTAAGTTAACTTTACTAGGTGTTGCACACAAGTATAGACTAATTTGCAAAAGTCAGAATATTTTGATTTCATGTTTGTTTGAAAATTATTTTGAATACACGTCACTTGAAAAAGTGAGTTTGTATATACATTAGTCACTTTATCCCAATTTTGGCAATTAGCCTTTATCCACCTGCATTCAAACAGGTATATCACTTAAGTAATTAGCCTCATGAAAAGCATGCTAGATATGGCGACAACCACACACAATGCAATATGCTAAAGAAATAAACGCTTACTTAGTAATCAAAGGCAAGCCAACAAAACAAAAGATTTAGAAAGCATACATGCCTCTAAACAATGCAATATGACTAACTGCTGTGACACATGCAATCATGCAAGTAAATAGGCCTGGCTACTAGCATGGTATGTGATCCAATTCAAGACATGTGATAAATCATGTATTTATTTAAGAGAGTTGAATGCAACATTGGTTAGTATGATGAGCCAAACCCAAATGCATGTGAGACGAGTGTATGCAAACCTGGGAAATGCTAAGAAAATATGATGCTCTATGCTACCATTATAAGCGGGTAAACAAAAGGGAGAAAGAAATGGAGGTTGGAAGACATACATAATTATGACATATTTTTTCCCTCGTGCAGGAGGGTTTGAATGTCCGAGTATTCGAATTAAACTACTTAGCTATTACAACATTGAATGAATAATGAATAAACTAACTAATTATTACAAACTTGAATGAATTCTAACTTAATCTAGCTATCTAATTTTATTACAACAAGGATATTATAACAATACTAGCTCAAACAATGAAATTGTAACAATAATTATTTGCAACAATAATAATTACAAGCAACAATGAGGTACAACGACTGCATGCACAGTGTCGAAAAACTGCTATGTCTGCCCAGACTTGCTCTGTTTCATTCTCAGTCATTGTCTTCTGTTTCTGCCAGAATTCACTGTTTACTAAGCACTGGGGGCTAGCTAGCCTGAAATGAGACTCGGCCAAGTCCACAAATAGCCGGCCGTGCTCTAATTTCATCCTAAAAATGTTTTTGTGCTATGAGGTGAGAACAGTGCAGACAGAGCCTTTCTGGGCCCTGTTTGTCCCTTATGCTCTTCTCTATCATGGGGAACTCAGGAGAAGAACAAATTCGAGTTCGAAACCATCAACAATAGCAAGTTGATTACTTGATGATTTTGGGCACATTTGGACAAAAAAGTTAATAAATGCAATGAATGCAACCACTCCTCCTTCCTATCATGAAGGCTCAAAGAGGGAAGCAGACACGCTCTAAGTCTCATCAACGTATCATGGATTGATAAGTGACAATTCTCGAAACGATGGACTTGGTATAATGTCCGGCCAAATCCAACCATCTAAACATTTTCTTTATGTCGGTTTCATTCATTTTACACCAATTTTATTAATCATTTTTATTTTTTAATCAAATTGTCCAAAGTGATATTTAAGTCTACTAAATGAGAAGAAATGTCAAACGAGAAGTGATTCATAGCATAAAAGGGAGACTACTCCTTGACGATGAACCTCCGTAGAAATTAAGCCATTGAGCATAAGTCTCTTTCTCATGCCTTGAATAACAATCAATTGTTTGAAATAACTCTCAAACGAAAGAATAAAAGAAAGGAGGGAGAGTGCAAAAATGATCACATGAACTTGATTATTAGGATGAGACTCTTGATATGAAAACTAAGTAAATGACTCGGTGTCTAAGGCCTAAACAACCGAAGCCATGAGGACTTACAACACAACAAGCTAGATATTCAAAGCATAAACTAATTAAACAAATTAGGACAGCCCTAAATAGCCTCTAGTATGTGAAAAACTGTGGCTAAAAATGCACAAAAAGATAGGAAGAATGAAGAGACACAAAGCTAGTAAACAAGAGCAAGGAGAGGTGGCTAACCACTTAACCTTTTCAGACTTCTAAACCATGTTTTCTAGCCCTTTTAAACTCTGAAAATCAATTTGAAAGCCAAAGGAAAGAAAGCAAGAACAAAAGGTATGATCTATGAGTTAAGGCATAAGAAAGGGTGTTAGCCCTCTCTGCCTTTGGTAGCTATCCAACCCCAAGTTCCAACACTTGAAATGGATCCAAAACAACACAAAAACACTAGGAATAGATAGAAAGAGACAAAAATGAAAGCAAGGAGAAATATGGTAAGCTTCTATCTCTTGAAGAGAACAAGCTCTTGTTATAAACCAAACTAGGGCATGGCTAACTCCTAATGTGCTCCCCTGTTCCTTTGTTTCAGGCTTAGTGCAGATCAGCACAGGGTTCAAAAAAAATGAAATTCTGGGGTACAAACAGTGTAAATTTGAAAGGTCTGGGCTCGTTTCGAAGCTTGAACTTAGATCCTTCGTTGAGAATTCAAACCACACTCAATACAACTTTCATCATCGAGTGCGCTGGACAAAGCATCCAAGTTTTACGAGCGGTCAAAAATAGGGTGTCTACAGTGAGTATATCTTAGTAAATATATTTTCTTACTTACTTTACTTTCTGAATGTCCTAATATGGGAAGCTTTTCTGAAACTATGATTTGCAAGTATGAATAAGTTTCTATCTGTCTGATCAACATGATATCTGCAAATGTGTTTGATGGAATACAAACATATATAATGGACCTAAGGTTGTTCTGTATATTTGAAATGGACCCAATGTCGTTTTGTAATGGACTTAAGGTTGTTTTGTAAATGATGGACATAAGGTCGTTTTGCATATGAGTTAGAGCCAAGGTTGTTTTGTTTCCTTTAGTATGTTTTAAGTACAATGGATTGGACCCAAGGTCGTTTTGCTTTGTTATGATCAATTTGAATCTAATATGAATGGAAGGGTATTCCAAATGTTTAAATTATAAGTATGATTTTATTTAATATGAATCTCATTCATTAACCTCTTTACTTTGATGTTATTCATTAACCTCCGTATGTATATGTATGTAGGTGAGCAGCGAGATGTCTAGCCCTAGTGAACCTATGAAGGACTACCAAATTTTGTGGAGTCAGTTATGGAACACTCCACAACTGAGGCTACTATTTTTAACCTTTTGTTTTCTCTTACTGGTCATGCATGACAACATCTGTATATAAGTTTTGGTTTATATATTGATAACATAGATATGATTTTAGACATGTGAAATTTCCTATGTATGTATAGGTGTGAGTTATTATTAACGTACACAAATTTTTTGTACATGCCATTTATGTACAAACTCATTGGACAAATTTTATATTTTTGCTTCCATTTCTGGCCCCATATAATTAAATAAATTTTGAAATAATGTCTTTTGAGGCAGGTAATCTGGGATTACTGGCTGGTTATGGTCCAAATCTTCAGAGGCTGGTTTGAGTCATGACAGAGTGGTATCAGACCATGAGTTAATGACTCACACACTTGTCCAATTGAGCATTAAGATGTCTAGAAAAGACTTAAGGTGCATTCATCTAAGAACATACTTGTGTGCATTGAGAATATGTGAATATATGAGATATGAATTGTTGTACCTATGTGTACAATTTTTTTTTTATTTTTTATAATACCATTTTATATAGATAATGGTGAAAACAAGAGCCAATGAAATAGAAGAGTCTTCCACTGCTCGATTAGACAGAATGAAGAGAATGAGGTAAGATATGGAAGAAAGTTTGAGACAACAACAACAATGGCAACAACCGCCAACCCCACCTCTAATACCAGTACTGCCTGTGCAAGATCATCAGGCTAATGATCGTACAATTACCTTCACTAAAGAATTTAAGAAGATGAAACCATTATTGTTCCATGGGAAAGTAGACCCATTAAAAGTTGAAGCTTGGGTAATTGAAATCGAGAAATTATTTGAAGTATTTCCACGTGTCGAGGCACAAAAGGTTCAGTTGGCTGCATTCATTGTAGAGGATGAGGCAAGTAGATGACGGGTGCTAATCCGAGAAGATAATAAGGGGATTGATTGGACATAATTTCTTGAAATTTTCTATGAGAAATATTTTTCGCCGTGCATCCCTAATCGAAAAGTATCCGAGTTTGAGGGACTCAAGCAAGGTAATATGACAGTAACCGAGTATGAGACAAAATTCACAGAGTTGGCTAGATTTGCACCTCATATGCTCGACACTGATTACAAAAAAGCAAGAAAATTCGAAGGTGGACTCCGAAATACAATTCTAGAGAGAGTTAATGTGTTAAAGCTACCCATTTACGTTGATGTGTTGGACCAAACCATAGTGTCTAAAACTAACATGACAAATCATAATAAACAATTTGAATGGGAAAGCAAGAAGCAAGGCTTTTTTTCTTAAAGAAGGGATCTTTTAAAAAGCAAACTATGGGATCAACAAGCACTTCAAACTCCATAAGGGATACGGCACCAACATGTAGCAAATGTGAAAAGAAACATCGAGGGGTTTGTTACTATATTTCTGAGGCCTGTTTTAAATGTGGTAAAATGGGACACATGGCGAGAAATTGCCCCCAAACTGAACAACAGAGAAGTGGAAGACCCGTTGCTAGCTCAACTGGGTCAGTCCCAATATCGGGAAACACTACAAGACCTGCTGCTACAACAGACACATTAAGGCTTGCACTTGTCCCAGGAGATACACAGAATACCGAGGCCGTTGTCTTAAGTACCCTTTCTATTTATAATCATGATATTTATTACTAATTGATTCAGGCTGGACATATTCTTTTGTATCTACTACATTTGCATCTAGATTGAGTAGACCCATGGAATCATTGCCTTATCTATTGTGTGTATCTGCTCTATCTGGAGAATTTGTTTTGTGTTCTTTCGTGCATCATGCTTATAAAATATGCATTAGAAATGTTAATTGATTATGGACATATATATATATACCTTTGTTCAGGATGATTTGTTATATTACTTGTTCCCAATGACTAGACCATCGGGACTATGACTCGATGATTATGCCACTAGGTTGGGCACCCCAAAATAATGAACTCTATATTATGTGCCACCGAAGAACTCTATGTTATGAACAACTACATGCCTGTATAACTACATGTGAACTTATTTGGAGAATGCCATATTATATGACCTGAAATGCTTTGACATGAACCATTACAATCTTGAGAACAGATGAACTTAGAACAATTGTGAAACTATTGACTATGTACTTAAGTGAATTGACTATGACCCTCGGAACCAAATGTACCTTTTTTGAGAATGATGACATAGAACCTTTACCTGATTTGATTTGATAGAACCTCTAATCTAATTTGATTTCATTTACAGGGGATTTTGAATTGTTTACGAACAAATGAATGTATTTTATCGCTAAAAGATATTAAATTGATTGAACGTTTGCCTTATGATAATAATTGCATGTGGGCTACCAACAACAGACTAATCTAATCATGAACACTATTAAGAACCAATTTTCAACTATAGGGGGACATATGTGATGTAGATGAACTGAATTATGCAAGTCCAGTAATTGATTGTTTTAGAGAATGGCTGCTTTTATGTGTAGACACCCCATTTTTGACCGCCCGCAAGATTTGGGCACTTTGTCCTAAGCACTCGATAATGAAAGTTACTTGTTAATGATTCAAATTCTCAACGAAGGACAATCTCAAACCTCCCTACCCACATTGTTTTTTTCAACAGAAGCTCACTTTTTAGCACTGTGCCAACCTACATTGAACTTGAAAAAGAAGAATAAGGAAGCACATTGGGACCTGGCCGTGCCTCATTGGGGGCCGGTTTTGGCCATTTGGGGTCGGCCGTGCCTTTTGGGCAATAAACACTGTTTCGGGGAGGGAATCCGCCAGCTTTCTATTTTTGAAGATATTTTTGACCTATTTTGCTCAAATTCTATAAATACGAGGCTTTGTCTTTGTTTTGAGGGTGGAAAAATTTTCAAAGAGCTTAATACACCCTTGAGAGCTTCTTCTTCCTTTGCAAGCTGTCTTTGAACAAGCTTATCATCCTTGCCCTATATCTATACACCATATACAACCGTAGAACATAGCCTTGGAATCTTTATTGAGGCTTGAGAATCACAATTCAAATTTGAGAGTGCCTTTGGATTGAGTTTGGTTTACAATAAGAGCTTGTTCTCTTCAAGAAGTATAAGCCTACCACCTTTCTCTTTGCTTTCATTTCAATCTTATTCTATCTATTTCTCATGTTTTTAAACTGTTTTAGATCCATTTTAAGTGTTGGAACTTGGGGTTGAATAGCTACCAAAGGTAGAAAGGCTTAACACCCTTTATTGCACCTTATTCATAGCTCATACCCTTTGTTCTTGCACTCTTTTCTTTGGTTTTAAAAATGATTTTCAGAGTTAAAAAGGGCTGGAAAACATGGTTTAAAAGTCTCAAAAAATGGAGGGGTTAGCCACCTCTCCTTGCTCTTGTTTACTAGTCTTGTAATTCCTTGTTATTTCTTATCTTTTGTGCTCTTTAGGCATCTTTTTAGCCACTATTTTTTACACTTTTGGGGCTATTTTAGGTTGTTTTAATGCTTTGAATACTTTGCTTGTTGTGTTGTAAGTCCTCATGGCTTCGGTTGTTTAGGCCTTCGACACCGAGTCATTCAAGTTGATAGCCTTTTTTACCTTCCTTTCATGTAAAGAGTCTCATTTTAATCATCAATCTCGCATAATCATTTCTGCACTCTCCCTCATTTCTTGGTTTTTCTTTGTTTGAGAGTTATTTCAAGTGATTGATTATTATTCAAGGCATGAGAAAGAGATCTATGCTTAATGGCTTAATCTCTACGGAGGTTCATCATCAAGGCATAGTCTCTCTTTCATGCTATGGATCACTTCTTGTTTGACATTTCTTCTCATTTAGTGGAATTAACTATTACTTTGGACAAAATGAGTAAATAATGGAAAGGTAAGTCAAAAAGGACTAATAAAATTGCTTTAAAATCAACTCAACCAATATAAAGAAAATGCTTTAAATTGGTTGGATTCAGCTGAACGTTATGCCAAGTCCATCGTGTCAAGAGTCATCATATGTTACTTCATGATGTTTTGATGAAATTTGAGGCATGTCTACCTCCATCTTTGAGCTAAATTCATGATAAGAGTGAGGGGTGGTCATCTTTCATTGCATTCATAAACTTATGTCCAAATTGTATCCGAAACCATCAAGAAATTAACTTACGATTATTGATGGCTTCGGAATCGAATTCACTCTTCTCTTGAGTTTCTCTCTGATAGAGAAGAGCAGAAAGGACAAACAGGGCTTAAGTTAAGCTACTCTGTTTGCACTGTTTTTACCTTAGAGCACAAAAATAGGTTTTTGTATGAAACTAGGGCACGACCGGCCTTGTTTGGACCCAGCTGGGCTTCATTAGGGGCCAGTCAGGCTCCAATGTTTGGTAAAACAGAGTACTTGGCAGAAACAGGAGGCAGTGGTTGAGGGTGAAACATGACAGATTTCCATGGAGGCAAATAGAGTAGTTTTTACAGACTGTTTGCATGAACACGCATCTGATCCTTGTGCATCTATAGTTCATATTATTATTGTTATAATTACTTTTCATGTTATTGTTGTTCATATTATATTCATGTAATTGTTATAATATCATTGTTGTAATAACTTAGAAAGCTAGTTGGTAGTTAGTTCAATTAATTCATTCATTTGGTGTTGTAATAGCTAGTAATAATGTAGAAACTTGGACACTTATTCTAACCCTCTTTCATGAGGGCAAAATATGTAATAATTGTGTATGTCTCCCAATCCCCATTTCTTTATCCCTTTTATTTACTTGCTTATAATGGTAGCATCATATTTATTTAGCATTTTCCATGACTCACATCCATTCATCTTACACGCATAAGGGTTCGGCTAATCATTTTAACCAATAACAATTCTTTGCTCTAATACGTACTTCATTGCATGTCTTGAATTGACTCACATACCATGCTAGTAGCCGAGCCTAGGAGCTCCATTTTGTATGTGTTGCATTAGTCACTTGCATGTTAGAGCATGCATTTTTCTAATTATTTTGTTTCGTTTGGCTTGGCTTAGAGTACTAGGTGAGCATTTCTTGCGTTAGCATATTGCATGAATGTTAATGTTGCCATGTCAAACATATTTACCATGAGGCTAAATGCTTACTTGATATACCTATTTGAATGCATGTGGATGGAGGCTTTTTGCTTAAGTTGGGATAATTTGGATAAATGTCCATATGAGATCACTTTTTCAAGTGGTACATATTCAAACACTTTTCAAAATGAACATGAAATCAAAGCATTCCAACTTTTATGAATTAGTCTATACTTGTGTGCAACACATAGTAAAGATAGCATAACAATCAAAATAAGAGTATATAATATAAATAAGAATCACATTATGATTAGTAGAGGCCGATATTTGATCGGATGAGTGGGGTGCTTAATTCATGACCTTTCTCCTTCATACCTAAGTTCCTGAGCCGAGATACTTTGGTGATGACAAACAAATGGTCTTTGGCACAAGTCACGGGTTTCCTAAATTTTTCAAAAATATTTAGGTACGGACTTTGAAATCTGGCAAAACGGTCTATTTTTGGTTTTTTTTTATTATTCAAAATTGATTTTCTAAAATGGTTTTCCGCATTTGGAATCTTTTGTGTTTATCCAATTCATATTGCACTTGTAAAACCAGATTCAGAACCACAGGAGTCCGAACTATAGGGCTAATCGTAACCGAAAGAAGTACGAAAAGCAAGCTACACAGTGTTATCGTGTTTTAAACCCGATGCTATGGGAATTGTTAACAGCGAACTATTTTGATTATGAACACTACTTGGAATTAAAAACCTCGACTATCTGGAAGTATATGAATTTAGTAGGTCTTGTGATTGGCTGCTTCAGTATTATCGTACTTTGCAATTGGTGCTATGGGAATATGTGAATTATGTATGTCGTGTGATTGATTGCTTTGTTGTTACCTTTGTTGACTTGGGAATTAGTACCCGGATCCACTTTATATTCCTAATGCAAATAACCTTGGATGATTGTGATGAATCACTGGACCGAATACCAAATTGAATTGTGAATTGTGGAATGATTGAGGAATGAATTGAACTTCCATGACAAAGGGATATAGATCAAACTACTGTGGTAAAGTTAGATGAGATCTGAAGCAAATGTATTGGTGGTAGGGGTGTTCGCGGTTCGGTTGCGGCCAGGGAACCTCTAATCCACCATCCGTTCGCCAGATGGGTTGATTAGAAAAAATCAATTCGCTTCTGTCTGCCGAATTGATAGATGTGAATTGACCAGATTAGCGGATGGATGCGAATCGGTTTGGCGGTTTAAATTTTGACAAATTTTGAACATACCAACTCAACATAACCAAAAGATTATCAAGTAAATTGTCAAATACCAATAATAAATACATGTAAGAAAATCATACATTATCAAAACTATTTCATTACTTTTTTTTATTCAAAAACTATTTAATTGATTTTTTTTTAAATGAAAAAAATTAAACCCCATATTTTCCACACAAAAATACCAAATATCAACCCTTGCCATTTGATAAAAAGATTTCCAAATTAAAAAGATAACAGAATATCTAAACTCTTTTTCAATTGAAAATACAAATAGAATATCTAAATAAATTGAAAAAACACAAAGTCTTACAAATTACAAGGGGTGCTCGCAGTTTGGCAGTTCAGTTGCGGCCAAAGGAACCTCAAATCTGCCATTCGCCCAAAATTAGGCGGATTGAAAAAAATCAAACCGCAACCATCTTCTCATCATCACACATCCTTCTAAAATGCGGTAGATCGAATCGGGTCGGTTGATTTAAGCAGATCAAAATATCTGCTGCTTACCCCTAATTGGTGGCCTAACATGAGGAAGGGAATTGTTGAATTTGTGTCAAGGTTTTGGAAGAGTTTTCAAAGAACAATGGGAATAGATCTGAGGTTTAGTATCGCATTCCATCAACAAATTGATTTGCTTTACCGCTAGGGATGAAATAAATGCATAATGCGCTTCACGTATCGATGTTGAGAAGCTACCTCCGAGATCCATTCTAGGTTATTGATTATCACCAAATAGCTCTCGATGAGAATATGGAGTATGAAGAAAAACGGATTCAGATTATTGATCAACAAGTGAAACAGTTGCAGAATAAAGAAATCCCTATAATAAAAGTAGAATGAAAGGAACACTATGGCACGGAAACAACTTAGGAAAAAGAAGATAAAATGAGGCAAAGGTGCCCCGGGTTATTTCTGACTCAAGGTAACGCAAGTTTGGAGAACTAAACTTCTTAAAAGAGGAAGGACTGTGACAACCCCATCATGTATTATGCTTTTAATTATGCACGTGCTTATGTGTCAAGTGTGAATTTGAATGTTAATTATGTGATTAATGTGGTTTTTGACTTCATATTTATTGAACGTACAAATATCTGTTATGATTTCTGTTATGATCTAAAAATTGAAGGCCTTAATGACATCAGAAACCGAAATTGGTTACTTTATTAAGATCGGGATAATTTTTAGAACCTAATGGAAGGTTTGATTAAAATTTGATTCAAAATAAATTAATTAGATTAAATCAATTAGAATTAAGTGTGATTAGTTAATCTTAAACCTTAATTAGCACCCTAATCTAATCAACATGCATATATATATATGTTATAATTAAGAATTTGAATTCAAACATTTCATTTGGCTGAGATTTTACAAGTTAGAGAGAGAGAGAGAGAGAGAGAGAGAGAGAGAGAGCTAAAGAATTTGGATTTTGGCTAGAGGAAGCTAGGATTTTGCATAATCAAGCTAAGTACAAGGCTCTAGGTAAGAATTTGATTCCTAATTCATGAATTTAAATTATCTATTTAGTGATTTCTTAAAGATTATAAGATTAATCACAAGTATTGAGCTAGATATGAGTTAAAGATGATGAATTTAAAGCCAATTCATACATGCATGCGTACTTTTGCTGAGTTTCACCATTTTTGAGCATGATTTTGTCATCCATGTTGAATTTGGAAGATAAATTGTACATGCATGCATGATTCACAAAGTTTTGAAAGTGACTTGCATGTTTTTAAAGTTTTGGAAAAGAGTTTGGAAACAATTGATACAGGCATGGGAGTTTTGGTTGTAATTATGAAGTTTTAAGGTTCAAATTTGCAAAATCATGAAGTTTTTATTCAGTATTGGCCATGTACTTATGTTTTGGAAAGGTTTCCTTGGTTTTGGGTTGAATCATGCATGAATCCATACTTTGAACATGAATTTTGAAGTTCAACTCTGTCATGAAAATTCTAGAATTCTACCTCACTGTTCAAGCAAACAAGTTGTCGCTCGAGCGCACATAGCAAGCATCCAATAGTTTTGTAGAGATTTGCAGTTGGCTTAAGTGACCAAGTTATAGCTCGAACGACTGCCTTTTATTTCGAATGCTGGCTCGAGTGACCATCGAGCCTAGATTTGGACCATCTAGTACTTTTGCAAGCCAAGTGATCCGCTCGAGCGACCAATGTTACGCTCGTGCGAAGTGCTCCGTTTCAGCATATTTTGAAAAAATATATTCTGATCACGCCTGCATGCTCATTCATTTCTGAGCATTCTTAGACATGAATTAGGCCTCATGAATGACCTAATAAGTAAGAAATAAAATAAAAAGAATTAAGTAAAGCAAGAATGATTTGAATTGGTCAAATGTTGCAATGTGTGTTATGTGTTATGTGTTATGTGTAATGTAGGTTGGATCACAGAGGCGTGGCAACACTTCGAACACTGTGAGTAATATCTTAGTAAATATATTTTCTTACTTACTCTACTTTCTAAATGTCCTAATGTGGTAAGCTTTTTCGAAACTATGATTTGCAAGTATGAATGAGTTTCTATTTGTCTGATCAACATGATATCTGCAAATGTGTTTGATGAAATACGAACGTATATAATGAAGCTAAGGTCGTTTTGTATATCTGAAATGGACCCAAGGTCGTTTTGCATATGAGTTGGATCCAAGGTCATTTTGTTTCCTTTGGTATGTTTTAAGTACAATGGATTAGACCCGAGGTCGTTTTGCATTATTATGATCTATTTAAATCTGATATGAATGGGAAGGGTATTCCAAATGTTTAAATTATAAGTATGATTTTATTTAATACGAATCTCATTCATTAACCTCTTTAATTTGATGTTATTCACTTGGCTTTCGCTCACTCCGTATTTATATGTATGTAGGTGAGCAGCGAGATGCCTAGCCCTAGTGAACCTATGAAGGACTACCAAATTTTGTGGAATCAGTTATGAAACGCTTCACGACCGAGGCTTTTGTTTTTAACCTTTTGTTTTCTCTTATTGGTCACGCTTGACCACATCTATATATAAGTTTTTGTTTATATATTGATAACATACGTATGATCTTGGACATGTGAAATTTCCTTTGTATGTATGGGTGTGAGTTATTATTAATGTACAAAATTTTTTGTACATGTCATTTATGCACAAACTCATTGGATAAATTTAATATTTTTGCTTATGCTTCTGGCTCCATATAATTAAATAAATTTTGAAATTTTGTCTGTTAAAGCCTGATAATCTAGGATTACTGGTCAGTTATAATCCAAACCTTTAGGGGCGGGATTAGATCGTGACAGTAAGACTATTAGTTTGAGAACTAGCTATATATTTTAGTTAGTGTTTTAACTTTTTACGAATAGACATTCAGAAAAATAGAGAAAATAATAATAATAATAATAATAATAATAATAATAATAATAATAATAATAATTATTATTATTATTATTATTATTATTATTATTATTTACTAAAGTAGTCTATTACCAAACTTGCAGTCTAAAAATTCATTTTTCAAAAATCATGCCTCGTCGAAATTTCATGTCATAATTCTTTTGAAGAAAAGAAAAGAGAGAGGAAGAACACAAAAGTACAATTCATTCTCTATAACATTAGTTTTGATGAGAAGCTTTTCAACTTCTTCGCTTGCATTGACGTCTTTCTTTTTTTTTCATAAAAATTTCATATAATTTACACTAATATGACTTTGGATGAGACTTTTACCAACGAATTTAACCTCAAAATAGATTATTTTTAGAAAAAAAGGTAGCAATTGACCAGTGGGATGCATAGAATACAAAATTCAAAATAATGTTCTGTAAAAGTTTAGTTAAATTATTTATATATTTATTTCTATGTGTACATAACACTACAAGAATTCACACATTTGCCGACCACTTTCGCCGACCAAAAAAATTTTGGTCGCAAAAAAATAAGATTTGGCGACCAAATATTAATTAGTCGCGAATGATCATTATTTTTGGCGACCAAATATTATTGGTTGCAAAAGGTTATATTTTGGCAACCAAAAAATGAGTTGGTCGCAGAAAGTGGTATACTTTTGCCGACTAACTACAAATTTGGTCGCGGAAGGTCACATATTTTTTGGCGACTAAAAATTTGGTCGCGAAAAACTTATTTTCAGCAACCAAAAAAAATTAGTCGCTAAATTAGTACTTTTAGCGACTAATATTTTAGTCGCCGTTGATTGAGATTTGGTGACTAAAAATTTTTGTCGGCGAAAGAACCTGTTTTTGCGACTAATTTGATCTTTTGGTCGCCAAAAGTTTGGGGGAAAATTTAAAATGTGGGCGCGGGAATTGAATTTCAGAAAAAAAAAAAAAATTTAAAGCCTGATCTCCCTTGTCTCTATCTAAAAAAAGCCCTAATCTGTGTCTCTCTCTATGTTGGCCCGCCCCTTCCTCTTTCTGTGTTCTCTCTCTCAATCGGTGCCCACTCTCTCTAGCTCACCGAAGTCCCTTACCACCATTGCTCACGTCCGTCGCACATCGCCATCGACATCGCCCTCTGTCTAGTGGACTCCTCATTTCTGGGCCGTGGAAGCAGGGTTGGAGGGTGAGATACGAAGTGAACGAGTGGGATTCGGAGACCTTGAAGGTTTTTGTGGTCCCTCATTCGCATAATGACCTGGGTTGGAAGCTCACTATTGAGGAGTATTATGATCGAGGCATATTCTTGATACCATCGTCAAGGCTCTGTCGAAGGTGATCTTGGTTTAATTTTGGGGTTTGAAATGTTGTTCCTTGATCTGAATTCAGTTGGGTTCTGTTTGTAAACTGAGTTTAATTAGTTAGTACTAGTTGCTTGATCTTAATTTTGTTGGGTTTTACTGATTTCAAAGGTGATCTGGGTTTAATTTTGGGTTTGAAATGTTCTTTATTGATCTGAATTCAGTTGGGTTTTGTTTGTGAACTGAGAGTTTAATTAGTTAGCAGTAGTTGCTTGATCTTAATTTTGTTGGGTTTTACTGATCTTGATTATTGATGAACAATGATTCTGCTTTCGATCTAGCTTAACTATAGTGCCGGTAAACTTACTGAGAAAAAAATTATACTTCATGCAAAAGAATCTAATGGTCTTCATTACGGAATAAGATACTTCCACACAAATTCACATTTTTGGTTGAATTTTGACAAATTATATATTTCATCAATTATTGGACCAAGTGAATTGGATGTAAGTGATGAAAAAAAAGTCTGTAATATATAGTAGAGTAATTTCACAAATGATTTTTTAGATACTCAGGCATTTAGTTTATTGGATGAGAAAATATATGCAAACTTGTTGGCTTTGAAAACTACTAATGGAACTAAAAAGTGAGAGGCTCACTAGCAGGTTTCCGTTACCAAATGCTCTCTCTCTCAAGAATGTTCAATCTAGTAGTTTAACAAATGATTTTTTTGGGACTCAAGCATTTATTGGATGAGAAAATATGCATACTTGTTGGCTTTGAAAACTACTAATGAACCTAAGAAGTGAAACGCTCACTAACAGGTTTTCTCCCTCTCTCTCTCTCTCTCTCCCAATTATGGTGTGTGTCAATTGCCTTGAACTTAATTGGGTTGGATTGCTAGTTTATTGATATTATCTTTGCCAAGTCTATGGCAAAAAGTTATTAATGTTGAATGCTATACTAATTAACATTCTTTGAACTTGGATTTGTAGGATCCTCGCCGCAAATTTATATGGGAGGAGATGTCTTATTTGGAGAGATGGTGGAAGGATGCCTCAGAAACTAAAAAAGAATCTTTCATCAATCTAGTGAAGAATGCACAGTTAGAAATTGTTGGAGGTGGGTGGGTGATGAATGATGAGGTAAAATCCGCAAACATGTGGATAGTTTGAACTTGCGTGTTTCACCTCTGAGCTTCCTTATAAATTTATTTAGGGTGTGGGTTTGAATGCAAATTCATGAAATGCAATTCTATTGGCTATTGTTTTGTGCAAGCTAATTCATCACCATCTTCAAATCAATCAGAGAATGTGCATTGCCATGCTTGTGGGGCACTAAAAATTGCCACTATTGTGCTATATTCTTTTCTCTGATGTACTAACTCCTACTGCTTCGACTGTAATTTATGAAAACTTTATTCAATGTCTTTGTCTCTGACTGGAATTATACATGACAAAATCATAGTACTAAGATTGAATGAAGTTATTTACATAATCTTAGACTTATGCCAAGGGCTAAAGGAACTGATCTTTCATTTGTTCTCTCAGAATTGTTGGGCAATTGTATATTGAACAAGCTTGACTTACTAAATTTGTTTTAACTTTTTGCAGGCTAATTCACATTATTTTGCTATCATTGAACAGGTATTGAACTCCCTCTTCATAGGCTTTGTATAGACATAAAATTTTTGGTATCTAAATTGAGTAGTTAATGCATTGAACAATCTCCATATAGTTTTTTGATCTAAGGCCTTATGGTGCTTTTAACTGAAGTAGGCTATGTTGATTGCTTTGCATGAGGAGATTATTAATAGAAATGATTATGTTGGTCTGATTGTCCCCTATACGAGTATATGACGAGTATATGAATTGTAGATTGCTTTACATACCAAACACAAGCTTTTAAGTGGTATACGAGTATATGATGTTGAGATATATCTGGCTTGAAAGTGCCCTTATTATTTCTTAATAATTTGGCAGGTCCATGAGAAGGATGTAATTGGTATCACACATCACTCCCACAGAAACCTTGTCGCTACATATAGCGAAGACTGCACGATGAAATTGTGGAAGCCTTGAGAGAATTCCTCAGTGGTTGGTGTTTCTGCTGTTAGTCTAAAACGCAATTTAGGTTGCTTTATTTATTTTCATTTTTCTTTTCTTTTTTTCTTTTAAAGGCTAGTTTCCTACTAGTTCTTTTGCCTTGAGAATTCCCACTTCTTTTTTTCTCTTGCTTTATTTGTAATATTTTAAAATTGTTTTCTTTAGGTTGTGTTTGGTTGGTGAGGGAAGAGGATGATGGGTTTATTCATTTAGAAAATGGATAACCCATTTGGATTTGGTGGGTCCAAGGCAAAAGTAGTGCTCATTTTGCCCTTAATGTGCATGATACATTCCTTTTGGGGTCATCTTTTTACTAATTAACTTGGATGTAGGTCAACATTAAAACTGACTCAAAGTTGTGAGGTTTTTTTTTTGTGTTCAAATTATAATTATTGGGACTAGAATAGAATCAGTGAAAAATATATATAAATAAATAAACTATATGGATGTATTTATTTATGCCTCAGTATAAATTGGTGGCTTTTGCAGCCTAACAATTAAATTGTTTGACAAGATCGGGGCATCGCATTCACATCAATTGTTTGATTGTGAAATTGATGGTAAAATGATTTTGATCTCACTCCCATTTGGAAATCTGTTTATATGGCATTGCCTTTCAGGTTGCATAGGTCTCTTGTTTTTCCATATTTTTTGAATAGCAGATTTTGGAATATGAGTCTACCTTCATAGAACAGTGTCATGCACCACTCACTTTAATTTAACAATGTCCAATAATTTCTTTTCCATTTAAATGATTTTCTTTTAAAGTTGCCACTTCTCTTTGCATTGTATGAGTAGTTATTCTCACTATTTTAAACTTACCATCAACCTCTCTTTTAGTTATACTCCACCCTCTTGTAATTCCACAAAAAAGTGTGTATTCAAATTAAAATTCTTTTATGATCCATTTGGTTCATGAATTTGGTAAAGGGAAAAGTAAAAGATAATGCTAAGGAAATTATTGTTCCTTGTTTGAAAGTATGTGAGGAATTTTTTGTTCCAAGTATAATTTCTTCTTCTCCTCATTGCACGAATTTTTATTATTACATGAAAAATGTCAATCTAACTTTGCTTTAAGAGGATCCCCAAATAAGGTGTTAGCTACATTGAGTGAATATGAATACTCCTTTCCTTGAAAGATGCTTTTAATCATTCTCATGTTTTTAATGGTTTTCAAATAAATTTTCTTTTAGGTGTTAGCTTAATGCAAAGTATGCATAGATCAAAACTCGATTAAAGTGTATTTGTTCTTTAAATGCTTCTCATATTTTAATTGATTTTCATTTTTCCCCCCTTGTATAGATCAGAGCTTTCCGTCTTAGAGAACACTTGACTTAGAAGAGGGCTAAATGAGTCATTGCATTTATGACTTGCCATCTTCATTTCACATCCTGTCAACTGCAGAGTCTATTCACCAAATGGAAGAAGTTGCTTTATGTTATTCTTACATTGCACTGTTCAAATATCATGCAGGTTGAAACCCTCTCAAAAGATGACTTAGCATCAAGGTTGACTTTAACAACAGATGATGCTTCAGTTGGACCTCTTCTGCTTTCAGATGCTCTTATAACTATAATTGATGTATGTAACACCAACCTTCTTTTGATGACTGTTTTGATGGTTTTATTTTGGTTTTGGTGTAGACAATCTGAAAATAGTACCAAAATGATGCATATGCTATGTGGGCATAAGCTAAGCTTTGGCATCTACATGCTAGTTGGGCTGACTGAAAAATTAATTCTTACTTTTCCAAGATAAGGAAATGCAGTAGTTTCAAATGTGTCTGTCAATGCACAAATTCTGCCATGATGCTGATTGGTGAATGTTGCCGTTGCCTTATCTGATCATCCAAATTTAATAAAATTTTACCTTGTCATCATCTTCTTTAAATTGATTACTGATGGATGTGTGAAAGATAGGATTAGAAATGAATATATGCACGAAATGGTAGGAGTAATATCAGTTGAAGATAAGTTGAGAGAGAAGATGCTAAGATGATTTAGTCATGTATAACAAAGACCTATGGATTCAATTGTAAGGAAGAGTGATATAATCACTATAAATGTAAATGTTATGAGGAGGGAAGACCTAAATAGACATGGGGACGTCTCGGTAAAAAAAAAAAATTCCAACTGAGCATATATTCTTAAATATGACACAGTGGTGAAAAAATATCCATGTAACCGACCCTACTTGACTGGGACATAAGCCTTAATTTGGTTTGGTTATCATATTCGTTAAAATGCCATGCATGTCTTTTTGAGTGGTTGAAATTTTTATCTATTTTTGTTTTCATCTATTCGTTAAAAGATCCATCTATTTTTGTTTTGGAGGTTTTCTTGCATACCTCAATCAGGACAAGATGCATAAAACACTTTAGTAATTGAACTCATCTCAACTCATGTTATGCCTACGATAGTGTGCCTTTCATTTCTTTTCTATCTGTGAAACATGAAAGCCATTACCACGATCAAAACCTACAAACTGCTGCATCTGTTAAAATTCTTCACCACAATTTCCCCGTCATTATTTATTCATCTTTTGACATGAATTATATTCAATGGGGAAAAAGTCAGAAATATGAACCTAATTTGGTTTCATTTTATAACTCTTGTCAGGTCATCAAACCAAGTGTTGTTGGGGGTTTTGAAAATGCAACATTGATTGCAAGATGGGCTCAGCAGGGGAAGATGAGTGTTGTTAAAGCTACATTTGAGAGTAGCCTACATGGTAGCTGTGAAGGTTCCTTGTTCATTGCCATACATGGTAGCTGTGAATACCCATTAAATTTTTTGAATTGAGTATACATTGTTGGCAATGGATTTTCCTGGATATGGACTCATTGGTGGCCCTATCCTAATTTCAATCTCATTGTTTTTCGTTCTTGTAGTGACATGCCTGTTAACAAAGCACATACTTTTATGTACCATTGAGTGTAGTTAATCCTAATATGATCTATGTTTGTGCATTTATATCATTGATCTATAGACCTTATTCAAGTACCCAATAAAATAAGAAAGTCTAAAACTCATAATAAGAAACAATTAAAATCATAATAAGATGCTAGGCTGCCTGAATTTTGTATCTTGCACTTCAGAAACATCTACTGGATAGGCTGCCTGAAAAAGATACAGATGAAAAGATTAGCAGCTAATATGAATACTTTCTGATCCATATAACACACCTTAACTATATTTTTAAATCTACTATCAGCTATTCATTATGGGACTTGTGAGCTCTAGAAATGTTCAAATAAAAGCAGGGGATTTTGTTGGGTTCTCAAGATGTACCTTAATCTTCTTATCAGTTGATGGGTTCTATTTGTATACCATTTGCATGCATTAAGATTTCATGACGGGAAGGCAGTGGTGTAAATGTATCTTATTATATTATGCTTACATATACACCTAATAAACCCATTGATTATGCTAGATCTTGTGTAACATAGCAACTACATAAAAAAGAAAGGTTTGTTCCTGAAGAAATGTGAACTTTCATAGGAGTTCCTGAAGAAAGGTTTGTTCTATTATTTTGAAATCTTTATTACTATTATTATTATAAATTTTAAAAAAGAAAAGCTGTTTACTCCTTTTGTGAGGATAATTTTGGGAGGCAATGAACTAAGGTGTTCTGTAATTCTTCTTTTTCTAATAACACTTTCTTTGTCCATGTGATTTGCAGCCTGGCACTTACCTTGATCAGAAGGAGAAGCTCATCAAGTACAGTGATTTTGTCAACAAAGAGCTTATATTAATGTATAAAGTTAATGTATGTTCATTTCTTAATATAGTCGATAAAAGAAATCTTCATTTTTGTTAGTCAATAAAAATTTGCTCCAAACGTATAAAGTTAGTTGGTGGCAACTTTTTTAAATTGGGCCTGTAGCTAATGAATAAATTACCAAGACATAGAAACAAGGTTTTAGAGTTGAGAAAACATAAGAGATAAAGTCACAGGTAATTCTGGTAGGTTTTAGAGTTGTATGGATGCAATTAGGACACCTATACTTGATGTATTAAAATAAATTTCGAAAGACTCAATTTCGATGTATAGGAAATGATTAGTTGGCATTACGAGTTTAATGTCTTCCAACACTGCGCAGCTTATTTCAATGCACCTGGCGGAGACGAGCCTCTGGCTTTGGACATGGGGAGTATGGGAAAAGGTTGAGTATGGATTAATGGTCAGAGCATTGGAAGATATTGGACAACATTCGCAACTGGTAATTGCAATGGACATGGGGAGTATAGGACAAGGTCTCTTTGCTTGATCAAGCACAAGGCTGATGCTTCAAAACCATATATATTCCTTCCTGTTTTCATGGCATCTTTATTGTATAGAAAATATTTGGTAGACTATTAGTTATTTTTTTCGGTTGATGTACATGGATAAAAATTTTAAACATAACAACAAGTATTTGTTGTGTCTTAAATTTTTATGCTAGATGAAATATGTAGTTTGGAATTATTTGTGGATGAAAACTTATAATAGTTGCTGATTTTAATTAAACAGGTTCAGAAATGGTTGATCTATGTATTTTGTTGAATGTTCATGATTCAATTTATTTGTTGGTTTGAATGATTTTTGCAAATTACAGATTATATTGAATAGATTGGATGGATTATTATAAATTACAGGTTTATTTTGTTGGATGTTGGTCGCAGAATGTGACAATTGGCGACCAAACTAATTTTGGTCGCAGAATGTCACAATTGGCGACTAAAATTTTTAGTCGCGGAATGTGACAATTGGCGACCAAACTAATTTTGGTCGCAGAATGTCACAATTGGCGACCAAAATTTTTGGTCGCGAAATGTCACAATTGGCGACAAAACTAATTTTGGTCGTGGAATGTGACAATTGGCGACTAAGAAATTTAGTCGGCAAATGGCGACTTTTCACGACCAAAGTGTTTTAACGACAAAATGGATTAGTCGCAGTAAATAAATATTTAGCGACCAAAAATTTAGTCGGCAAATGCAACTTTTCCCGACCAACAAAAATTTTGGTCGCGAATTACTTTTGCCGACCCTCAATTGGCGACCAAACTAGCGACAAAAAAAATTGGTCGCGGATAACTTTTGCCGACCAAAAATAGACTTTTAGCGACCAATTTTTTTGTTGCCAAAAGTGTTAATTCTTGTAGTGTAAATATATAATAATAAAAAATATGTTGAGATATAGGTAATGGAATAGAATAATATGTATGCAAAAGAAACTGGAAATTTTATTTAAGGGGGCCAAGGTAAACATTGCAATTTAAAAAAAAAAAAAAAAAATTAAGACTGCTTTTAAAATAATAATTTCTTAAATAAGCATTACCAAAAGATCCCCCCCCCCAAAAAAAAAAAAAAAACTAGATTTTTATAAGGAGAAAACATCAATAAATCTCAAGTTTAAATAGTTTGAATCATTTAGTTCTGCAATTTATTTTGTAGACTAATTGGTCCCATGTCAATGTTAATTACACTTAAGCTCACGAATGTAATGCATGGGTTGGTTGTTTGGAATGGTATATTGGGTGTTTAGGTAATGTTGTAATTACCAAAAAACCCAAAAGTATACTATAGCATTTTTTTTTACCTTTTCCCTCTATTGCAAACAAAACAAAAGCTCAAAAATGGGAACATTCAGTTTGTGTGAGTTGAACACTGGATTTGGGAACGTTACACCTAGAATTCGTTATTCTCCAAATAACATTACAAAATCCCCAAAACACCCTAGAAAATCATATAAACCCCTTCTATTAAATTTACAAAGGCGAAGCCAAGTGGACACTGGGACATCTTGGAGTGCAATTAACATTGAGAATGTAAGGTTGGCGATTTAAAATTAATCTGTCGACGGCATCGTTGATCATATGTTAGTGCGATGACAATAAGTATGGGTGTCTTCGATGTTAGTTTGGTTGTTTGTGGAACAATACGACATCAATGTCGATGCTCGAAATGAGTTTTTGTTTAATTGGTGCGTCATGTGAAGTTTTAGGTGATCTTGTTCACGTCGCAGGTTTGAGGTTTACCATTGATTGGAAATGTGATGTTGTGTATGTTTGTAATGTGACGGACACATGGTTTTGTTGGTTAATATTGTAATATTTTCATGGGTTTGGGGATTACCAGTGATTTCAAATGTGATGTTTTGAATGTATGTAATGTAATAGACGCATGATGTTGTAACTAATGTTTATATGATTGGGTGTGTATTTTGTAATGTTGTGGGTTAGTGGGAGGATGTATGTCTAAAAGTATTAATGGGGTTTGGTGGTAGTAGGGGGTAGTGGCTGTTAATTGTTGGGGATTGTTGGACTATGTCGATGTTATGTTATGTGGTTGGTGTTTGGTGCTAATTTATAGGTTGTTAGTGAGAGATTTAATGGTACGGCAATGTGGCTCTAGGCTAATGTTATGAAGATAAATGTGAACGTTACAACCCACACACCTCCCTAGAAAAAACGCAAATGATTTAACATCAATAATGTAACACCAAGTAGGTAATATCAATAATCCCCACAATCATTCCACGAAATCCCTAAAAAAATTAGAAATGTTAAAACGTACCTTATCCACATACACTCAATCCCATAAAAACATCAAAAACATAATCACAATAAGAAGCAAACAAGTAAACTCAAATATTGCTAAATCAAATCAATAATACATACTACAAATAAAAAAGGACTATTTGGTCTATAAAAAGCATGTATGACTAAATGGATTAACATTTTTCTAAATGAGATTTATGAGTAATTTTTCCTTTTTAATATTTATCTCAATTATTTTATACAATTTTGAGCTATATAATTAGGACCTCAGTGTATAATTTATTAGATTTTCATTTGAGGTATTTTATTATTTGAAATAATTTATATCAATTTGTAAAATCTATTTCTGTGGTATTTATAATCAGAAAAATAACACATGGCATTACATTGATGCTGCTACGTAATATGTAAAACAGTTAGATCTTGTTACAAATATTGGAGAAATACATGTGAAATAAAGGTCAATAAATTTTTTTTAAAAGGATTTAAGATGAGTCATTTTGTATGTACTATAGACAGTCATAAATTTTAGGTGTCGTTGCAGAATTTTAGAAAATTTTGGAAGGGCCTCACTTGCCTTCTTGCCCGGCAAGGATTTTGGTCCTACTGTGCCACAACATGTAAATTAAATAAATATATGTGATAACTTTAATTCAATTATTAATGTGTATTTATATGTTTAGATATATAAAATTATTTTTAAAATAATGATTAATTTTGAGGAAAAATTAGTAACTTAATTTTAAAGAGTGTTATGACGATTTAGTTTGATCATCTTAGTCTTACAGAATTATAAAATTGTAACATAAATAAATATATGTAATAATTTTAAATAAATTATTTATGTGTATGTATGTGGATACGCGTATAAAATTATTTTTAAAAAATTGTTGCGAAATATGCAATGCATGAGAATATTCTTGCCTTGTCATTCTATAAAAATATAACTTATATAAATATCGATAAAGATCCGTAGCTCGAAAATAGGAGCTCGAAAACGGCCCGAAAAAACAGAGGAAGGGAGGGAGAGGAAAGAGGAGAGGAGGAAGGGAAGGAGAGGAGGAAGGGAGGGAGAGAAGAGAAGGGAGGGAGAGGGTCGTCTGCCTCGCCGCCCAGCCGCCGTGGGTCGTCTGCCTCCCCGGCCTCGTCGCAGCTCCCCGCCCCGGCCTCCGCCTCTGCTTCCTCCTCCGTCGTTCGTCGCCTCACCACCGCCACCGCCTCGCCCCGCCTCCTCCTCCAGCCGATTTATGGCCCCCTCCCCTCCCTCCTCCTCCCTCCCTCCCTCCCTCCTCCTCTCTCCCTTCTTCCTGGTTTTCTTCTTCTGCAAAAAAAATTTTTGGAGAAGATGAAGTCGAAAAGAAAGAAAAAGAAAGGAAAAAAAAAAAAGGGGTCAAAACGACGTCGTTTTGACCCTCGAGCCAAATCTCGAGCCTAAGTTTCGAGCTACCAATCACGGTCGTATAAATATATAGATAATTCTATATGATATTAAATTATAATATATGAAAGTGATACTCAGTTTAATAGTAAAAATAATAATTAAAGTTGAGGGAGAATTAGTAACTTAAAATTGACAAAGAGTCCAATTATTTAAGTTGCTTTTTTATTTGTTTTGCAGTTAAAGATATATAGGAACTGATGTTATAAAAAAAAATACTATATTTTACAAGTTAAATAGAAAGTATGTTGCAGGTGTGTGTGTAGAGGTGACAATTTATTAGTAGAATTAAGAAAAACAAACAAAATGATAATTTTTCAAAAAAAAAAATAAAAAATATTTTAAATTTGATAGATAGTTGTCTAAGAAACTTTATATATTATTTCACATCTTATTATATAATGTATATTAGATATTATAGATATTCAAACCTCATCCACAACTAATCTGCTTCTGTCGCTAAGGAAAAGAAAAAAAATAAAAAATAAAAAATAAAAAATTTAACTAACTCTTCTGTCGGTAAGAGAAAAAAATAAAAATAAAAAAATGAACAAACTCAAATTAACTACTCATGTTTATATACTCTTATCTAAGAGGTCGGGAATCAATCTTCATATTCAAAGTTTTTTATTGTATTAAATTATTTCTTTCTTTCTTGTCAATGTTGGTTTTGTGGATAAGGATCGAATACTTTGGCTTCACGACTTAAGTTCGATTTTCGGTGCCAACAATACTTCTTAGTAGGCGATCTATAAGTTCAATATGAGTCCTCAATATCCATGATTTGTGCGGTGACAGAAATGGTGAAGAAAAATGTGTGAAACAGCACCTCTCCAACAAAAAAATTGTGTTGAAAATAATGAACTTGTTTTTAATAATTTGAGAGTTACTACATTATGGTCCAGTTATCATGTGCACCTTTTTAATCTACTGTTGAATGACCTAGACTTAATCCAAATCCTTAATTATTTAATTATTTAATACTTGTTACCTGCTGAACTGAAAAAGCATTAAAGACAATCCATTACTCTCATTAATACTAATCAGTTATACAATCAATTAACAAATATGTTAGAGGTTTTAAATTTTCTACTAAACACTCACATGTGGATCCAATACTATGTGAGTGTTGAATAAAAAAATTTAGTAGAAATTTTACACCCTAACATTGCTCATCAATTAGATAACAATACCATAAACCTTTATATTGAATAATCGATTGGACAATGTAAACTATAAGTTAACATCCATTCAATTGCCCAACCAATTTTAGTTACATGTGGTCACATAGTTGATCGCATAATTGATTGTCCAAGAGGAACAAAAGTTATGATTTGTTGTGGTAAACCACAATCTAAAATGTTATAATTTCAATGTAAAAAGTTACAATTCATATTGATGAAAGTTATGACTTATATATTATAGTAAATCACAATTCAAAATATTAGGATAATTTATGGTATAATTAAATTTGTTACGAGTAATTGTGATATTGTTATGTTACGACAATGTTATAATTCTTTGTATTGTTTGTTATGACATTTTTGATAAAATTTATAATTTATTGTGATTATGTTATATTTTAATATCGTGACTTATTGGCTTATCGGTTTAAAAGTTAGTTTTTTAATAAAGTGACATAACATGAATTATACAATGAAATGCATATCATATGTTCTTTTGAAGGATACACATTGTAGATTTTTTTACTGTATTAAGTTGGTGTTAGAGATGTTTACGGATCGGATTTGGAGTAGGACAGGGCGAAAGGGGAGAAAATGACCATCTCTAATTGGTGTGTAAAGAAAAAAGGGGCTTACGTGTAGGTTCGAATAAAGGGACATACGTGTAAGTTCGAATAAGTGGACTTATTGTCTAATAGGTCCTGTGAGAAATAATGGTGTTTTTCATCAAACACTATTAAAAAAAAGTCACTAATTATTAATTTTCAATAACAGTTTCAAAATTTTGTTACAAAAAATATTGCTAATTATAAGTTTTAGCAATGGCTTAAAAAAATTGTTACAAAGAAAGTCACAATTTTTTTCAACTTGTAACGACAATTTGAAAATTTCGTCACAGGAAAACATTACCAATTATAAATTTTAGCGACAATTTATAAAAATCATGAAAAAAAAGTCACTAATTGTCAACATATGTAAAAAATCGTCATAAAAAATTAATTTTAGCTACAATTTTGTTGAAAGTAAGCTTGATTCAGAGCAAGAGCAGAATTCAGGAACCTTCACCACCGTCCACCACTGTGTATTTAGAGGTTACAAAGTCAAGAATGAAAGTTGAAGAACCTCTTAGAAAGAGGAGTTCAATTTGGTTTTGGTTTGCTGCTATGTGTTTTTTCTTGTATTTAGATTGTATATTTACATTGTGAGATTAGTCTATAAATAGATTGAGTGGTTAATTGTTTGATAAGAGTGTAAGAGAAACAAAAATAAGAGAGAGTGATTCTTAATATATGCTCTGTTTGTTTTTTGAGTGAATTTAAATTGAATTTGGTTCAATGTTAATTTCTTTTTGTGAATCACAACAAGTGATTTACTTCTTACTCCCACCAACAAGTGGTATCAAAGCCAGAAGAGCCAAGGATTGGCCAAATTTCTAAAAACAAATTATGAAACAGAGCAAATTTCATAATTTGAAAATTTTAAAGTTGTCAAAATCAACTTTTGATCATACTAGTGGATATCCCTCGTTGAGACGATCGTTTTGGAAAAACGGAGTTAAAGCGAAACTATAAGGGCTGATCAAAGTTTGCCCAGAAAAAGTCAACTCTGTCATTGGAGACGACCATTGTTGATGTCATCATACCGGAGTTCGAAAAAAATTATTCGGTGATTTACGAGTCACAAATTCAACAGATCTGAACCGACCAATTTGTTTTGGCTTAATCTAAGTTATCTGAAGTCCGATTGGAATGATCAAATAGTGCTTTCAAGCTATTTGGAGTATTCCGAAAACATGTGTATAGTCAAAATTTGCAAATTACATTCTGAAAATTTGCAGTTTTGTTTTCAAGATTAAAGTCAACCAATGGCCAATGCCTTCATTCCAAAACTTACAAAGGACAACTATGATAATTGGTGCATCCAAATGAGAGCATTGCGAGGTACTCAAAACATCATGGATATTGTGGAAGACGGAAATGTACAACCCGCCTTAAAAGAAGAAGAAAATGCCTAGCCCGAAGCAGGAAAAACAATTCTTCGAGCCGAACAAAAGAAAGATTGCAAAGCAAAATCCATCATATATCAAGGTCTTGATGCATCCACATTCGACATCATCGCCTCCTCCAAAATAGCGAAAAAAATCTAGGAAACTCTCCACGTTACACATAAAGGTGTCGATAAAGTAAAGAGAATTCTCCTCCAAACTCTACAAGGTGAATTTGAATATCTACGCATGAAGTCTTTAGAATCTATTTCTAAATACTATTCAAGAGTAATAGTGGTTGCAAACCAATTAAACCGAAATGGAGAAGCCCTTATTGATATGAGAATATCAAAGAAAATTTTGAGATCCTTTGTCATGACCCGAACCTGCCCTTATAGATTAAGGTCATAACCGGCCAGTAATCATGAGATTACCTACGGCCTCAAACCTAATATCAATTAAGAATTAATAATATGGGGCCAGATGTGAAAGCGAACTTAAAAATTTTGTCCAATGAGCTATGCTTATATGGCATATCAAACATTTCACATATACTTAATAATAACTCACACTATATATCAATAGCTAATATCTTGTATACCCAGGATCATTCAAAAACATAGTCAGCTAAACCAAAAGCTTATACACATAACGGTCTACCATGACCAATAGCAATAGCAAAAGAAATACAAAATATCATAAACAAAGCCTCTTGTGTGAGGCACCTCGAGTGATTTCACAAAACTCGGGTTCCTTTCTTAGATTCCACTAAGGCTGGGGTTGAACGTTTCTTTGCTCACATACATACATATAAATAAGAGTGAGCTAATGCCTAGTGAATAATATCAAAATAAAGAGGTTAATGAATGAGATTCGTTCATAAATGAGTCATACTTATAATGTACATATTTGAACCACTACTCTCATTCACATCAGATTTACAAATCTCAACAAAACAAAACGACCTCGGGTGCAACACATCATATCCATATGCAAAACAACCTCAAGTCTAATTCTTATATGAAACAAAATGACCTTGGGTCCATCTATACAAAACGACTTTTTGTCCAGCCAACTCTTTATTCAAACGACCTTTAGTCCAATTCAAACATATCAAACGGCCTCGGGCCCATTCTCTTTATATTCATATCTATGCGTATTTCATATTCATGATCATGATCCCTTTTTATTCAAATGGCCTTTGGCCCATTACGCTCATATTCAAACGGCCTTTGGACCATCACGGTATTCAAATGGCCTTTGGCCCATCATCATTATATTCAAACGGCCTTTGGTCCATCTTTATATTCAATCATACCAAATGGCAAACGGCTTTAGGCCCAAATCATTCATATCCAACGACCTTTGGCTCAATCATTCATGTCAAACGGCCTTTGGCCCAATCATTCATATCCGACGTCTGTAGACACCCCATTTTTGACCGACCTTAAGACTCAAACGTCATCGATTGAGCGCTCGATGATTGTGCATGTTTGTGCTCGTTTTGAGTTTTCGGAGCCTTTAGCTGAGAGCCTTGTCTGGGGGCCTCTTAACTTTCTTCTCTTGGCCTAGTTTTTGGGCCATGCCTTGTTTCCTTTGCCTAGAGGGAGACAGAGGCCTGTAGGCCACTTTTTGTAGTTGTAGGCTACCTTTCCCTCTCGTAGGCCACTTATAGTGGCCCGTATACTAGTTTTCGGGGCTTCCGGCTGAGTGCCTTGCCTTGCGGACTTTTGTCTTTCTTCCTTTCGGTTTGTTTTTTAACCAAACCTTGTTACCTTTTGCCTGGAGGGTGGAACAGGAGTGTAGACCAGTTTTTCCCCCTGTAGACCACTTTTCTTCCCTGCAAGCCACTTTTAGTGGTCGGTCAGCTAGGGTGGGTGGTCTATGGACCACCTAAGGTGGTCGGCAGCCTGCCACCACCTTCTACTCTCTCTGTAGACCCCCTTCCTCCCTTGCCGACTAGTTTTATTCCCTGTAGACCACTTTTTGTGGTCAGTCGACTAGGGAGAGTGGTCGGTCGACCACTTTAACTGGTCGGTGGCCTTTCTGAACTTTCTGCAGATATTGTGGGTGTCAGCTGTGCCAGCTAGTAAGTACAGATTGCATCCTCCATACACGTGTATGGAGGGATTGCACCAAGCTTCTAGCTTCTTCAAGAAGCTTGAAGCTTGGAATTCTATAAGAGGAAGGCTCTCTCTCCCTTTTCTAGGTTGACAAAATTTCCAGAGCTGAGGTTTACTCTCTCTCTATATTCCTCTATATATATATATATATATATTTGTGTCTTAAAGTGCATTTTCTTCACATTTGTGCACACAACCTCCTAGCCAAACACTCCTACCTTGTTGCTGAGGTGTTGGAGGGTCTTGTGGAAGCTTCAAAAAGCTGGTTTTGAGCTCAAAAAGTTGATGTTCTTGTTGTTCTTCAGGGGTGAGTCCTATTCCCCATTTTAAGCTTTATTTTGATTGCATATTTCGCCACCTTTGTATGCTACTTTTGGCATAGCTTTCAACTACAAAAACCTTTTTTTTTTTTAAGTGCTTAAAATGGTTGTTTGAGGCCTCTTTGGTGTTGAGGGTGTTCTACCCTCTTGTGTGCCTTATTGGCTTGAGTTTGGTGCCATCTTTTAAGGCCTTTGAGACAATCTTTATTTGGCCTTTTAACCACTAAAATCAAGTGGATTTTCAGTGGTAGAAATGTGGTTTTGAGGTCCAAAATGAGAGGGGGTCGTCCCCTCTCCTCGTCTTGTTTGCTTGCCTTGTTGGCCTAATTATTGAACATGTGTTTCTAGCATGTGTTGGCTTGTTCTTAGCCTATTCTTGGCCTTATTTCAGCATGGTATAACTCTGTTTTGGCTTGGTTAAGTCACCTCATGCATGCTTTTTACACTTGTAGTGTAATCTTATCATTTAGCCTTGTGTGCTCAATACTTTGATCCATCATGCTAGCCTATTTTGGTTTTATCTCAGCATGTTTTTGGTGTTATTTTGGCATGTTGTAAGTCTGATTTTGGTTGGTAGAGCCACCTCTTGCATGCTTCTTACACTTGTAGTGTAAACCTTGCTCACTAGTCTAGAATACTTGGTGTTTTGGCCCATTATTCTAGCATGTTTTGGCTCCACTCCAGCAAGTTTTTACTCATGTTTTAACATGTTTTAGCTCTGTTTTGAGGCTTCTTAGTCGTATGACGCTTGTTATGCATGCTTGTAGTGCAATAGCCTTGAATAGCTTTGAGTTTTGAGGTATCTTGCATACTTGGTTTGAGGTATTTTGCATGTTTTGGCAGCATTTGGCATGGTATTTCAGAGTATATATGTAGACACCCCATTTTTGACCGTCCTCAAGACTTGGACGTCACCGCTTGAACACTCGGTGATCATCCATGTTCGTGTTCGTTTGGAGTTCCCGGAGTTCTCGGCTCGCGCGCCTTGCCTCAGGACCTCCGAACTTGACCGTTTTGTGTCCGGTTTTGCACCAGACACCTGTGTTTTGCCTTAAAGGGGCAGGGAATGCCTTGTGAGGCATCCCCACACACCACCGGCTGTGGCTAGAGGCCACCGGCTGGCTGTAGTTTCCACCGGCACTATATTGTGCCGGTCGGCACTATTTTGTGCCGGTCGGCACTCTTTTTGGCAAAATGACCATTTTGCCCTGCCGATCACTTTACAGCTGTTTTTGGAGATATTTTTAGACAGCTTTCTTGCACTTGTTTCCCCTCCATACACGTGTATGGAGGGATGGGCCCTTGGATGACTTAGTTTGTAAGTCTTTGTTGCCTATACAAGAGAAGGCTCTTCTCTTGGCTCAAAGGGTTAGCAAATTCAGAGGGTTAGAGAGAAAAAGAGAGAGAGAAGCTCTGGTTTTTCTAGGGTTTGAGTTGCATACACCTTCTATCTCTATCCTTCTCTTGTGTGTCTAGGTGTTTTGTGCCTTACTATTGCACACAAGCACCTAGTGTTTCACCTTCTCCTTGCAACTGAGGTTCTAAGGGCTGGTTTTTGTTGTTCTTGACTGGTTTGGAGCTCAAGGAACCAACAACTTCAACATTTGTAAAGAAAAGCTTCAAGGGTAAGAAACTCACTTTATTTACCCCATTTTTGCACTCCATTTTTTCCTAGCTTAAAATAGTTTTTGTGCTTAGTCCATAACACATAAAAGTTCTGTTTTTTAAGCCTCTTGATTGTTCATTAAGAGTGTTTTGTGGTTTGAGCAAGTTTGACCACCCTTAGGCCTTGAAAAGGCCTTATTTTGTGCTATTTTGTGGGAGATCCGAGACTTTGGTGTTAGGACCTCTTCACCACTGAAATCTTGAGGGATTTCAGTGGTGAAGAGCATGCCTTAGAGTCTCAAGAAGGAGAGGGCCACCCCCTCTCCTTGATGTCCTTGAAAAGGGCAAATTTTGCTTCCTTATGGAGCTTTATGCTTGAGTGTATGTTGAGCATGTTTGACTTGTTTTCCATGCTTATATTGCCATGTTATAACATGATTTTAAGTTGGTTTTAGCACTCCTTGCATGCTTTGCATAGATGCTTTGTAATGCCTTGTATTGCCTTAACTTGCTCTAGGTTTGTATGCCTTCTTTCTAGCATGTTTTAGGCCTAGATCCATGAAGCTTGTATGCTTATTTTGACATGTTTTAGCTCTGTCCATAGCCATTTGGGTCGATCTCATCATGCATCACATAGCTCCTTTGCATTTGGCTTGTTGGCCTTGAGAGCATGTGAGTGTAGCATGCTTTGCTTACAATGTTTTTGATGGTTTGGAACCATCTAGCATGCTATTTCAGTCCCTTAGAGGTGCTTGTATGTTTACATTGCATGCTTCTTTGTGACTTCTTAAGCTTGTGTTAAATGCTCCATGTTTTGGCCATGTTGCATGCCTTTGATTTCAAGCTTCTTAGATGCCATCTAAGCGGTCCTTTGGGCCTATTTTGACATGCTAAAACTCTGTTTTAGGTTGTTCAATGCATGCCGTGTGTGTTTGTGTTAGGTGTGGTTTAATGCCCTATTGGCTTGCCTTAGCCTAAGACCATTTGCATGCTTTGTTGGGCATGCTTTATTGCATGATTTGGCATCATGTTTAACATGAATTTCAAAGCTTTCATTGTATGCTATTAGTCCATGTTGGTGCCTCTTAAATGTGTTTAAGAGTTGTGTAATTATGCTCAAGTGTTAGTGCCTTAGCTTGTGCATGTGTGCATGTGTGTTTGGCCCTCTTAACTTGGCATTTGGCCACTGATTTTAGGCCTATTTGAGTTGCCTAAGTCATGTATAAGACCATCCTTTCATTAGTTTGCATGCTTGTCTTGTATGCTTGCTTGTACACTTGCATAGGTATATTGCATAATCCATGTTGCATGCTAGATAACATGGCTAGGTTGCATCGCATCAACATGCATTCCTTGTCCCTTGACTTGGTGATAGGGATTGGGACTTTGATTTGTTTGGTTTGCATGCATTTGAAACCAAAGTTGCATACTTTGTTCCTTGGACCATCACGCATGGAAATGCGCGATTGGTGGTCCGGGAATCGAGGCACATGCCCTTTTGAGTCAATAACATGATAAGGGGTGTGTATAGTGCATAAATACCTTGAATCACATTGCCATGCATGTTGTTGTCCTTGCTGTCATGTGAGTTGCAGGTTCTGCAGTGTTAAGTGCCGGCCGGCACTATTTAGTGCCGACCGGCAGTCAATTTCCAGTCGATGACTTCATATAGTGCCGGTGGTCACATTCTTCAGCCGGTGGTGCTCTGCCCTAGCCGGTGGTACTCTCCAGTGCCCTGAGAGGCACTCCTGGGACATTTGGCAATTTTTAGAGGAGGATAGCAGGGAAAACAGAGGCAATCTAAGCATGGCGGCGATTCGAGCAAATCCGGGCGTAATCGCATTTGGCTCTCCCCCCGAGACGGTTTACTGCTTTTCTTAGTTTAATTAATTTGATTAATTAAATTAGGCAATTTGTAATATTTTAATTAGCTTGCGTAGTTAATTAATTTGTATATTCTTTCGGTCCCTCCGAGTGAGGGCACAATTGTAATAAGTGTGGGTGAGTGGGTGTATGTCTTCCAATCCCCATTTCTTTCTCCCTTTTATTTACCCGCTTATGATGGTAGATTAGGGCACGTTTATTTTAGCATACTTTATGCAATGCATGTGTGCATTCACGCATTTGTTTACATGCACCGGGCTCGGTACATCATACAAACTGCATAGCAATTTTCAATTCAAATTGAATACGTGCTACTCGCGCATTTCACATGCCACGTTTAGGGTTAGCCGATCCTACTCTAGATTGCATCTATGCCTGTGTTGCATTAGCCACTTAACATGAACTAGGTCATGCATGTTTGCTAACCGGGTTATTGTTTTTGGCACGAAGTACGATGTAAGTATTTATGTTTTAGCATATCGCATGCGTATGAATGTTAACATGACAGTATGCTTACCATGCGGCTAAGTGCTTATGTGAGATAAACTGTTTGAATGCCTGTGGGTGGAGGTTGGATTGCTTGAGTTGGGAAAACTCATTGAAATCCGTGTTTTAGCCTACTTGCGAGTAGCAAATTCCAAAGCATTTTCAAAACAAACGGATATGCAATGTATGTTTCCAAATTAGGCAATCTAGTCTATATTTGTTTGCTGTGCGCATAACATAGTAATACTAGACTAATAATTGGAATAAGAGCATGTAATGTTTTCAAAATTGGATATCACGGTTAGTAGAGGCCGGTCTTCGGACCGGGCGAAAGGGGGTGCTCATAGCTGACCTTCCCCGATCGTACCCAAGCTCCCGAGCCAAGACCACTTTGGTGATGACGGACATGTGGCCTTCGGCACTGAGTCAGGGTTTTCTAAATTTCCCATTTTAAAATATTTAGGTGGCGACTCTGTAATCTGGCAAAGCAGTCCATGTTTGGCACTACTTTTTCAAAATCTTTTTTCTCAAAACGATTTGCCGGATTTGGACTCTTTGGTTCAGATTTAGAACCGTGACAATATCGAGTCCGAACTGTAGTGAACCCAATATGAACGGAACGGGACCTAACCTTCCCGGGGCGTTCGGGGACGTCTACAATATACTTCCATCATGCACTCATATATATCGCTCTTTAATTGTGTTTGAGAGTTGACCCTTATGCCTGATTGATGAGCCATTACATGAGCATCATTATCTTGCCTTTCAAGCCATCATTTCAGAGCATTTTGGCCATTATTTTGACATGCATAAGGTCTGTTTGGGGCTGGTCTAGTCCATTGAGCATTGTATTGCATAGTCCTAGCGTTGTGTACCTCACTAGCATTCATGCTTAAGCACTCTAGTATGCCATACTTGTGTTGCTTGGATGATATGTCATCATTTGGCATATGATTTCAATGTTTGAACCTTTGTCATGCTCTCGTATTTGTCACTCTCCCAATGTGTTTGAGTTAAGCCTTTTGCCTTGCTTCTGAGGAAATGAATGAGCATGCACATCTCGCCTTTTTTGTGCCTTGATCTTAACATATTTTAGCCACTGCTTTGGCATCTTTGACCTCTGTCCAGAGTTGGTTTGACCATTTGAGATCGATAGTGCTGTAGACAACCCGCGGGGGGCCTCGCTACAGCTCGAACTTGATTTTTCGTCACGGTTCTTAATCTTGAACCAAAGAGTCCAAATCCGGCAAATCGTTTTGAGAAAACAGATTTTTTTTTGAAAGAAGTGCCAAACATGGACTGCTTTGCCAGATACAGAGTCGCCACCTAAATATTTTATTTTTGGAAAATTTAGGAAACCCTGACTCGTTTGCCTAAAGCCACGTGTTCGTCATCACCAAAGTTGCCTCGGTTCGGGAACTTGGGTACAATTAGGGAATGTCACTTCGTGAGCACCCCCGCTCGCCCGATCAAAGATCGGCCTCTACTAACCATGATATCTATTTTTGAAAACATTGTGTGTTCTTATTTCGGCTATTAGCCTAGGTTACTATGTGATGCGCACAGCATACAAGTATAGACTGAGTCGTCTAAATTGGAACAAAACACTTCATGTTTGTTTGTGAAAATGGTTTGCTACTCGCAAGTAGGCTTAAAATGCGGATTTTGCCACCCTCGGGTGGGCTTAGAAAATATGATTTTGCCACTATCTAGTGGGCTTAAAACAAACATTTGATGAATTGTTCCAATCCAAATAACCCAACCTCCACCCACAGGCATCCAAGCAGGTATGTCACATAAGCAGTTAGCCTCATGGTAAGCATGCTATTCATGGTAGTCACTCACACGCATGCAAGGATGCTAAAGCATAAAACTCACCGAGTACTCCAAGCCAAAACAGAAACCGATTAGAAATCCATGCATGATCCTAAGTATACAGAAATGCCTAATACAACACATGCAAAAATGCAACTATAGCAGGCTCGACTATTCTAAACATGGCATATGAGATGCAACAGCTATCAAGTATTCAACTCAGAATTGAAATACAGATGTAGTTAGTATGATGCGTCGAGCCCGGTGCATGCAAGACAGATGAATGGATGCAAACATGCTATCATGCTGTATGCTAATTGAAACATGCCCTAATCTAACCATCATAAGCAGGTAAATAAAAGGGAGAAAGACGTGGGGTTGGAAGACATACATCACATACACGTACACTTATTACAACATTGCCCTCGCATAGAGGGTCCGAATGAATAATATACAGTCCCGAATAGTACAGTCCAAATAAATAATACAGTCCAAAATATGTACAAATTCCTAATTAATTAACAAATTAACTAAGAAAAGAATAAACTGGCATGCAAGCCAGGGACTGTCTTGACTCTTCTTCAGATGATGAATGATGCATGTCCGGGTTGCCTTCGCGCGAAAATCCACTATGATGCCCCAATTAGCCTCTGTTTGCAATTATTTTTGGAAAGCGCGCCAAGCCTCGGAAGACTGCTGATTCTTGATTTGCTACAACAGAGTGCAGGAAAGGGGCATAGCAATGTATTTTCACAAATGTATGCATGCCTCGATCCTCGTGCCACCAATTACGCATATCGATACATGATGGCCGAAGAGTCGAATTGCACAACTCAATATAGAATGAATGCGCGTGAAAACTCAACTAAAAACCTAACTCCATCATGGATAATCTGGAGTGTCGGTGACTGGGAATTAAGACACGTTCCGTCACTCGAAGTACGAAACGCCTCTCGTTTCCCGTGCTCGGGCTAACCCCTAAACCGAACACAATTCAATATGCATGATATGCATGAAATGCAACTAAGATACATCCTAACATGCAACATGCTATGAAATGGCATACACGATGCACAAGGCAACATGGCATACACAATGCACTAACATACAACCTAGCATGCACGATGCTATGGAATGAAATGGCATACGCAATGCAATATGGACTTACACTAACACAAGTGGGCCTTAGCCGCACTCACATAAGAGGCCATTAGGTGAAAATGAGACATTCGAAATGCGTGCACACGTGCACGCAAACCGATGACCGACCCTAAGGCACGAATGCCACTCTAACATGACATGGCAAAGCATGGAATATGGCATACTAGCATGCAAATTTTAGAGGCAATAAATGATGCAAAACAGCCCCGAAAGATGGCAAAACGACACCCGATGCATGAAATAGGTCCCGAAACATGAAATTAGGCATACCGAATGACCTATAACTATGCAATGCATGCATTATTTGAACATGGAATGTGAAGACAGAATCAATACAGCCCAAAAATAAGCATATTCATAATTCTAAGCAAGGCCAAACAGCGAACGCAAATGGGGCTAAACTAACATGCGAAAACAGCCCCGAAAGCAAGATAATGAAGCAAGTGGCAGCTGCTGACCCTAAAAAGAGAAGGGCCCTTCTACAATGTTGAATAGGGGCCCAAAATGTGATGTTTTACAGTTTACCACAAACCACAAAAACAGACACAAATATGGCAAAATCCTCATGCAAAAAGTGGGCCTAAAGGAGGTCAAAGAAGCAAGTGATGCATGCTGGCCCCAAACAGATGACGGTCCTTCAACAAAGTTAAAGAGGAATCTAAAATATGACCTTTTAAATTTTATGATCAGAGCCAAAACAGTGTACAAGTATGCTCAAAACACTATGCAAGATAAGGCCAAAAAGAGAGCTATAACACAAAGTATAAAAAGGATGCCTCAAAAAAAAAAGACCCTTAATGAAACATGAATAGGGGGTCAAAATAAGGCCATTTTTAGTTCGGACCAGAGTCCAAAAACAGATGCATAAAAGGCTAACAAATCATGCAAAAATGGGACCAAAAGAGGGATATAAAGGCAAGTGACAAAAGGGGGGCCCAAACAGTGATAATCCCTTCAACAATGTTGAATAAGGGCTCAAAATAAACTACTTTACAGTTTACAACATGCCTCAAAACAGTTCATACATAAGCCAAAAACAATGTGCAAGAAAATAACATATTATGGAGATAATGAAGCAAGTGCAACAAGGGGGCCTCAAACAGTGAGAGGCCCTCAATCAAACATGGAATATGGATCAAAATAATCCTATTTCTAGTTAGGGTTAGAACCCAAATATGCAAGCACAAAGAGTTAAGATATTGAACAAGATAAGGCCAAGAAAGAGGGGAAATGAACTTACCCTTGTAGCCTAGTCTTTGACAGCTCCTTGGCACAAGAAATGGTGCTTCCCAAGCTCTGAAAAGCTGCTCCAAGTGGCTGGAATGGAGTTGGTGGTGTGGTGCTAGATGATGGTGTAGAAATGGTGTATGGTTTAGGAGGTTTGAGTGCCTGAAGTGAGGGAGAGAGGGGGATGCAATATAGGAGCTTAAAGGCAAATTTTCCAACCCTTAAACCAGAGCTGGGAGGCTGGTTTTATAGGCAAAAGAGGGAGAGAAAGAGGGGGGAAAATGGGGGGGAAATGAATTCAAGTTTCCCCCCCCAAAAAAAAATGGCCCCCCGGATACAAAATCTAGGGGGGAAAATGATGCATATTTGAAATGTACCTATAGCAAGGAGCAAGGCCGGCCAAGGGTCAAAAGGGCCAAGTGTAATTAGTGGCCGGCCACCACAGATTGGTGGCCTCCCATGTGTTCTCAACACAACCATGTGGTCAAAAATTGGAAACAGTGAACCAGGAGAGAGAACAACCCACTTTTCAAAGGGGTTCAAAAGGTTCAAAAGCAATTACTGGCTGGCCACCAAATATTGGTGGCCTCCCAGATGTGTACATCACAAATATGGGGTTTAGGGTGCAAGAAAATGGCCCAAGGGTGGTCAACATTGGCTTTGAAGTGAGAGAAAACGGGCGACGGAGGGCGATGAAGGAATATAACTGGTTGCTGAAACAATTACTAGCCTCCCACCCTTCTATGATCTTCCTGGTGATGAAACAGAGGTCCTTGCCAAAAATGAACACAAACCGATGCGAAATGAAGGATCGGGGGCCGAAACGCACAGTCCAAGGCCCCGAAAACCGACTGTTAAGCACCGGGAGTGGTGTTCGACCACGAAGTTGGTCTCTCGGACCATAGTGTCCCTCAAAAGGAAGTAAATAAGATGTATGCCAAAAACCGGAGCAAACAGGGGTGGTTAGGCGGTCCCGAACCGAGGCACTCGACCTGACGGCTCCGAAAACCGGGAACCGGGCTCCAAAATGGGTAAAATGGCCTACGACCACGAAATTTAGCCCACGGCCACTGAGAGATGATCTACGAGACCTCTCCCTCCCTTTGGGAAGAGAAACAGAGAAAACCGAGCCTAGTTCGCAAATCGAGGCAAAGCACAGAAAAGCCCAGAAGTCTGGAGGCAAGGCATACTGCCGAGACTCTGAAACCTCTGGACGAGCACGATATGCAACATCACCAAGCACTCAATCGGTGACGTCTGAGTCTTAAGGTCGGTCAAAAATGGGGTGTCTACAAGTGCATGCCTCATGTGTAATATGTTTCATTAGTTTTGTTGCCTTAGCTTTTAAACATGCCATGCATGCATTGCTTAAATGATAGAGTCTTGCGCATGTCACTTTAGCATTAAAGGTTGATCATCTTGTCTGCGTTGCATGTGTTTGGATTGGATGTTAATCTAAACACGAGGAATGTCGCACGTTTCATACTCAAAGTGATGAAACATGTAGCATTTCTCGATCGCCGACCCTCTTGATCAAGCATGATAGAGGTGGAGGCCCTTATGTGTTATTTGTGTGCATTCATTGACATTGACTTGTGCAAACTTGGCTTCTTGGCCATTGTGCATTGCAATGCTCGGTTGGTGGCCCGAGAGTCGAGTACCGCGCTCCCTTGAGCTTGAGAAATGATAGGGAGGGTGGTTATGTACACATATCTTGCAAATACACTACTATACCTCTTGTTGTTCTCTGTTGCATCAAAACTGGAGCTTGGCAAATTTTCTGGTCGGCCGACCAATAGAGGTGGTCGACTGACCACTTTTTCTAGTCTGCAACCAATTTTTCTGGTCTACAGCCCCTTTTTTCTAGTCGGTAACCCACCAGGAGGTCCCCATGTTGGAGCAAAAGAAATCTGGAAGTTAGTGCACTTTTCAAAGATCAAATCAAATGCAAACAGAGGCAATTCTGGGCATAGCAATGGATTTCCGAGCGAGGTGATTGAGCATGCATGCACCCCTCACCCCGAGGATCTCTTCTAACTGTTTTAGCTGCTTTACTTAGTTAGCTAATTCGCCGGTTTTGTACTCAATTAGTTAATGTGCTTGATTAATCAATTTGTTTTGTAATAATTAGTTAATTAGGAATAGTTAATTAGTTTTTGGTTTGTAATAATTAGTTTAATTAGTGTAGCTAGTTAGTTTATTATTCGGACCCTCCGTCAAGAGGGAAAATGTTGTAATAAGGGTGCGTGTATGTGATGCATGTCTTCTAACCCCATTTCTTTCTCCTTTTTTCTTATCAGCTTTCGATGGTTAGTTTTGGGCATGTTTCAAATAGCATACTTATGCTTTGCATGCGTGCATCATTCATATATATTGCATGCACCGGGCTCGGCGCATCATTCAAACTGCATTGTATTTCAATACACTTACTTGAATACATGTTTTAAAGCATGTTATCAAGTGTTGCATCCATATACCATCTTAGATAGCCGAGCCTACTTAGTTGTATTTTTGCATGTGTTGCATTAGGTATCTTAACATAGCTAGGATCATGCATGATTTCTAACTAGCTTCTGTTTTGGCTCGGAGCACACTGTGAGTGTTTACGCTTTAGTATCCTTGCATGTGTGTAAGTGACTGTCATGATAGCATGCTTGCCATGAGGCTATGTGCTTATGTGTTTAACTGCATGAATGCTTGTGGATGAAGGTTTGATTACCTGAATTGGAACAACTCAATGATTGTGAGTTTTAAGCCCACTTGAAGTGGCAAAATCATGTTTTTCTAAGCCCACTTGAGGGTAGCAAATCTACGCTTTAGCCTACTTGCGAGTAGCACTTTCAAACCACTTTAAAAAACAAACATGAGTTGTTTTATTCCAATCCGCGTGATTGAGTCTATACTTGTATGTTGTGCGCATCACATAGTAAGTTAGCTAATAAACTGGAATAAGAACACGTATTTTCAAAACAACATATCATGATTAGTAGAGGCCGATCCTTTGATCGGGCGAGCGGGGGGTGCTCATTCCATGACCTTCCCCCTTCGTACCCAAGTTCTCGAGTCGAGACAACTTTGGTGATGATGAACACGTGGCCTTAGGCACGAGTCAGGATTTCCTAAATTTCCCAAAAACAAAACATTTAGGTGGCGACTTTGAAATCTGGCAAAGTAGTCCATGTTTGGCGCTTTTGATTCAAAATTGATTTTTTAAAACCAATTGCCAAATTTGGACTCTTTGGTGATTTATCAGTCTTACATTGCATTTTGTGAGATTAGATTCAGAACCGTGACAGGAGTCCAAACTGTAGTAGCTAAGAACTACAATTCGTGCCTGTAGACGTTCCCGAACGTCCCGGGAGGGAAATCCCATTTTGTTCATTTGGGCTCACTACAGTTCAGGACTCAATGTCATGGTCCTGTATCTAATCTCGCAGAGTGCAATGCAAGACCGATAAATCATCAAAGAGTCCAAATCTGGCAAATCATTTGGAAAACAGATTTTTTTTTGAAAGAAGTGTCAAACATGGACTGCTTTGCCAGATACAGAGTCGCTACCTAAATATTTTATTTTGAGAAATTTAGGAAACCCTGACTCGTTTGCCTAAGGCCACGTGTCCGTCATCACCAAAGTTGCCTCGGCTCGGGAACTTGGGTACGATTGGGGAAGGTCACTTCGTGAGCACCCCCGCTTGCCCGATCAAAGATCGGCCTCTACTAACCATGATATCGAGTTCTGAAAACATTGTGTGCTCTTATTCCGGTTATTAGCCTACAATTACTATGTGTTGCGCACAGTATACAAGTATAGACTGGGTTGCCTGAATTGGAACAAAACATCTCATGTTTGTTTTGAAAAACGGTTTTGCTACTCGCAAGTAGGCTTAAAATGCAGATTTTGCCACCCTCGGGTGGCTTTAGAAAAGATGGTTTTGCCACTATTTAGTGGGCTTAAAACTCACAGTCAATACATTATTCCAATTCAGATAATCTAACCTTCACCTACAGGCATTCAGGCAGTTATATCACATAAGCAGTTAACCTCATGGTAAGCATTCTATCATGGCAGTCACTCACACACATGCAAGGATGCTAAAGCATAAAAACTTACCGAGTACTCCAAGCCAAAACAGAAGCTATGTTAGAAATCAATGCATGATCCTAACTATACAGAAATGCAACTACAATAGGCTCGGCTATTCTAAAGATGGCATGTGAAATGTTACAACTAACAAGTATTCAACTCGAAATTGAAATACGATGCAGTTAGTATGATGCGCCGAGCCCGGTGCGTGCAAGACAGATGAATGGATGCAAAACATGCGAGCATAAGTATGCTAATTGAAACATGCCCTAATCTAACCAACATAAGCTGGTAAATAAAAGGGAGAAAGACGTGGGGTTGGAAGACATACATCATACACACGCACACTTATTACAATTGTGCCCTCACTCGGAGGGTCCGAATAAATAATATACAGTCCGAAAGTAATACAGTTTGAATGAATAACGAATTACAATTAATTATTACACCACCGCTAACTAATTAACAAATTAGCTAAGTAAGCAAATAAATTAAATGAATGTGACTGCCTCGGCTCTGTTTTGGATAATAATGGATGCATGCATGCTCGATGCGCTTTGTCAGTAAATTCCATCGCGATGCCTCGTCTTGCCTTTGTTTGCAGCTGATTTCAGAAACTTACACAAAGCTCCAGAAGGATGAAACTCTGCCTTGGGAAAGCCACCGACCAGGTATTGGCTTGGAGAACCCTTGCCGACCACTTCTTATGGTGGAAACCAAAAAAGGTGGTCGGCCTACCAGGAAACCTCGTCGGCCGACCACTTTCTGCCCCTGGACTCTGGTTTTTCTGCAACAAAGGCAAGAAGGAGAGAAAGCAAGGAATTTTCAACATATGTGTGCGCGACCACTCCTCCCCATCCTTGCACAAGCTCTAAGGAGTGTGGCCCTCGGTCCTCGGGCCATCAACCACGCATCTCAATGCATGATGGCCGAGGAGTCGAATTGCACGTTTTAATGTGACATGAATGCACAAATACACACTTAAGGCCTAAACTCCATCATGAGAAATCCGGAATGTTGGCGACCGAGAATTGAGGCACGTTTCGTCACTTAGAGTACGAAACGTCCCTCGTTTCCCGTACTTGGACTAAACCCTACTCCAAGCACAATGCAACAAGCGATGCATGGCATGTGCAAATGCGACTAGCATACAATCCTAAGTGTAATGCAACCAAGTGATGTAAGCATGCAAGGGATAAAATGCAGACATGCACCTAGCATATACAATGCTAACACTACATGGCATGCACAATGCTTGTGAACTAAGGCATACTCAATGCGATTATCAACCTAGCATACACAATGCGAGGAATGACATATCATGGCATGCACAATGCTCCTAACAACCTAGCATACGCAATGCAAAGGCTAAACATGCAACAACATAAACTACATCGCATGCTCGATGCAAGATGGACTTATACCCATGTGAGTGGACCTCAGCCACACCCACATCAGCGGCCATAAGATGAAAATGAGACAACCGAAATGCGTGCACACATGCACGCAAACCGAGGACCGGACCTAAGGCATTAAATGCCACTCTACCAAAGCATGGCAATGATGAAGCATGGCATTCAAAAATGTAAATTTCATCACTGAAACATGATGCTAAATGGTCTCGAAACATGTAAATATGGCACCCGATGCATGAAATAAGCCCCGAAACTCAAAACTAGTCCAATGCATTGAACCACAAGTATACAAAACAAGCATTATTTGATCATGAAGTCTAAAGACAGAGCCAAGGCAGTCCCAAAACATGCACATTTCCAGTTTAAGGCATGGCCAAAAGATGCTAACATGATGGACTAAAATAGCATGCAACATTGGCTAGCAAACATGGTTTACATGGCATGTATATGAAGCGTATGAGAACTCATCAAACCAGCCAAAAACAGTGAATAAAACATGTCAAAATATACCCAAATAATCACTGAAATGTAGCCAATGCATGCAAAAATGATGAGCTCCTTTAGAGGGCCATACAAGAGGTTATTAAGCACATACAAGGTAGACATGTAACATGGCAAAACCACCTCTGGAAATGGATTATGACAGCCCTAAACCTCACCAAATTGGCCCTGAAATCAGTCTCGGAAACATGCAAAGAAAGGCCTCTTTGGAAAACCTTGAATGGGATTTCTCTACACATGCAACATAGACATAAAATATGGCCAAAAGGGCCACGGACAGAGCCAAGGCAGACATCAAAACTCACATAATAGGGCCTGGAAAGTGACTTCAAAGCATGCAAGATGGAGCCTCTTTTGAAGGCCAATAAGGCCAACAAACAAATCAAGGAGAGAGGGGGTCACCCCCCTCTAATTTGGGGTCTCAAAACAGCATCTAAGCCACTAAAAATCCACTGGATTTCAGTGGCTAAGAGGCCAAACCAAGCATGCAACAAAAGCTTAGATGCAAGGCTCAAAACAAAAGACAATCAAGCATACAAGGAAGCATATGATCTCAAACAGAAAAATGCCCTTAAACAAACATCAATAGGGTCTCAAAATAAGGCTTTTTCCAATTTATAGCAAATCTCAAAAATGTTCACAAGTAAGGCTAAAATGGGATGCAAAAATAGCCCTAAAAGAGAGATTGAACAAACAAGGAAGTAGATGACTTCAAACAGCAAAGTGTTCTTAATCAAAGTTGAAGAGGGGCTCAAAATAAGACACTTTACAGTTTGGGTCGGAGCTCAGAAATGCTTTTAAATAGGGCTAATAAATGAAGCAAAAGAATGCAAGAAAAGGGGAAATTGAGGCTTACCCTTGTAGCACAGCAATGCAGCAGCTTTTGGTCCAAGATTGTCAGCTTTCAACCTCTGCAAATGGCCTTCAAGGTGCTAGAATGGATGATGGAGGTGGTAGGCTATGGGTTGTAGTGTAAAATGGCCAAGAACAAGGGTGTTTGGAGACTAGAAGAATAGAGATATAGGGTTGTATGTATATTTCCAGCCAAAAGCTTCTAACCCTTGCAAATGGAGATGGAGGTTTTGTTTTATAGAGGGAGAGAGATATGGCTTCTTGAAAAAGCCTCAAGAGGGGTGCAAAGCTTCTCAAAGAAGCTTGATCAAAATGGTCAAGCTTCTTGAGGAAGCTAAACCAAAAGGGTCAAGCTTCCTCAAGAAGTTTTATAAAAGAGTCAAGCTTCCCTAAGAAGCTAAGCAAGAGGGTCAAAACCAACTTAAAAAAGGGGAACCAAAGGCTCAAAATCTCGGACAGTAAGTCAAATGCTTCACAGCTGGCACAGCTGTGAAGCACTTGGGAAGGCCAAAAAGCAGAAGATAGGCTGACCGGTTCAAGTGGTCGGCCAACCACTTGCCCTGGTCGGCCGGCCAGGTCAAAAGGTTCAGGTGGTCGGCCAGCCACCTTTTGTAGTAGGCCAGCCAGGTCAAAAAAGTCACCTCCAAGAAAGGTGGTCGGCGACCCATATTGGTGGCCTTCAAAATGAGTACAACACAATGGTGGGATGAAAAATTAGAAATTATGGTCCAAAAGTGGGAAAAACCAACTTTCTGTTAAGAAAAATCGGCTTTAGGAGAGAGAAAATGAGAAAACTGGTTTTCCAGGAGAAAATGTGGCCTCCCACCATCCTACCATCTTCCTAGCAATGAAAATAGGGTCCATACCAAAAATGAACCCTAACTGATGCAAAACGAGGGTTCGAGGGCCAAAACGCATGGTTCGGGGCCCCGAAAACAGGCTGTTAAGCACCGGAGGTGGCGTATGACCACGAAGGTGGTCTCCCGGGCCACAGTGTCCCTCTAAAGGGAGGAAATAAGGTGTGTGCCAAAAACCGGAGCAATCGGAGGTAGTTAGGCGGTCCCGAATCGAAGCGCACGGCCGACGGCTCTGAAAATCGAAAATTGGCCTCCAAACGGGAAAAATGGCCTACGACCACGAAACGTAGCCTACGGCCACTGAGAGATGGTCTACAAGACCTCTCCCTCCCTTCGGAAAGAGAAAACAAAGAAAACAGGACCTGGTTCTCAAACCGAGGCAAAGCACAAAAGAGCCCCGAAGTTCGGAGGCAAGGCTCGCAGCCGAGACTCTAAAACCTCAGACCGAGCACGATATGCAACATCATCGAGCGCTCAGTTGGTGACGTCTGAGTCTTAAGGCTGGTCAAAAATGGGGTGTCTACAGCGCCCTCTCCGAAATGGGGGCGCATAGAGCGAGTTTCGGGCGGTCTACAATGGCCTTTGGCCCAATCATTTATGTCAAACAGCCTTTGGCCCAATCATTCATGTCCGATGGCCTTTGGCCCAATCATTCATGTCAAACGGCCTTTGGCCCAATTATTCATATCCGACGGCCTTATACAAAATTAGGCATATAAAATACTCATTCATGTTTCCAATCAACAAATCCATGAAGCTTATACAGAAGTAGCATTTGGAAAGTAACATACTTGAAAATATCTTTATTAAGATATTACTCACAATGATTCGCTGGATGATTTGCCCTTGCGCTTGACCTTACACATTTCATAGACATAATGGGTCACAAGCAATTCAATCCGTTCTAAATTCATACATCTCTCTTAGGCTTCTTTCTTGTCTTCTAACTCATTTACAATACTTAAAGTATGCCTAAGAGTACTTAGAAATGAAAGAGAATGGAAAATGAAACACAGAACATCTTTACAAAATTTCTGAAACAAGGCTCTCTGCTCGAGCGTGACTTTGGCCGCTCGAGCGGACCCATTGAGCCTGCAAAAATACTGGTTGCCTCATTTTTACACTCAAGCGTGACTTCGGACGCTCGAGCTGAAAGTCAAACTACATGGCTTGACGCTCGAGCGTAAATATCTCCGCTCGAGCGGGCACCCATGTCTGCAAAAGTTCTAGGAACCAACATTCCACGCTCGAGCGGCCCTTTCCCCGCTCGAGTGGACATGCCAAATTCTGGAATTTCCAGAACTGGTTTTGAGGTTCAAACTCGACATTCAAAGGCCCAAAACTCATGTTCTTGGTTCAAAAACATGGAAATGCATTATATGTCATGAGAATGTAAGCAATATGAGACCAATTGTTCAAAATCATGATCTAATTCTCAAATTAATCAACATTTCTCTTGCATGACCAAAATTCATGCATTCAAACTTCACACATGCCTCATATCTCCATCAATCAAGCATGCATGTAATTTTTTTACTCCAATTCCATTTCAACTGGCACTAATGATGCTTATGATCATGAAACTCATGAGAATTATGCATGCATGTAAGATTTGGTGCCCAATTCATCATGTTCAACATGCTCCATGCTTGAATGTGTAAAATCATTGCAATTCTATGCATGCATATGCATATAGGCTCCCAATTCATCATAATCAACACAACTCATACACTTGATTGCCATCTAACTTTGAATTCACAAAATTACAAACTTATACACATGAATTTATACTCAAATGCTTACCTAGGAGCTCTAATCATCCAAATTATGGGTAATTCTTGAATTGATCTTCAAGATCTTCAAGCTTCTTGATTAATTCTTCAACTTGAGCTCCCTCTCTCTCTAACCGGCACACACTCTCTCTCTAGAGTGTAATCTCAGCAAAATGAACTCAAAAGAGAGGAATTAAGTGCATATAGAGGCCTATTTATAGGCTCTCTTAATAAAATGGATTAAGACTAAGTAATGGTACATTAATTAATCATTCTGAATCTAATTATTTTGATTCGAATAAATTTTCAATTAAATTTTACCGTAGGCTCTAAAAATTACGCTAATCACAATGGCGTAATCAACTTTGGCTTCTGCGGCCGATAAGGCCTTCAATTTTCAGTTCAAAACACAAATTCTAACAGATTTCCTTACGATGAACAGATACAAAGCCAAAATCAAATTTAATCATGCAATTAGCACCCAAATTCAAGTTAAGCACATAATTACAAACATAATCATGATTAATTAACATAATACTGGACAGGGCTATTACATCCTTGGATCCAAAATTTGATTATATTGTTGTTGCCCTTGAAGAAACCAAATATCTAAAGATTGTTTCCGTAGAAGAACTTATGGGTTCACTATACACCCATGAGCGAAAAATGATGAGAAGAAATGAAAACAAAGGGTTAAAACAAGCATTACAATCAAAGTTTCCCCTTATTGGAGAGAGATCAGAACAAGGAGAGACATCACAAAGAGGACAAGGATGTGGTCAAACCTATCGTAGAAGAAGTTCTGGAAATAGGAAAAGGTTTATCTCAAAGAATGCGAGGACAACAACGCTATGTTTCGAGAGGAAGAGGACCAAGAAGAAGAGGTGGTTTCAATAATCGTCAGAATTTTGATAAAAGCAATGTCTAGTGTTACTACTGTCATAAGTTTGGTCACTACAACAAAGAGTGCAGAAGTAAGCAATCATCCAATGAAGTTCGTGAAAGAACTAACTATGCAAAGAAAGAGTCCGCTGACAAAGATTCATTGAGCCTAATGGCGTACAATGCAACCGAACACAAAGAAGACATTTAGTTCCTCAACTCTAGAGCTAGTAAACATATGACTAGCAAAAAAAGCTTATTCATCAAGCTTGATGAGAAAGTTCATGGAGAAATCTCATTCGGCGACCTTTCCAAAGACACAGTTTGAGGAAGAGGTGATATTTTGATCAAGAGGGAAAATGGAGATCATGCTTTCATTTCCAATGTCTATTATGTTTCAAACATGAAGACCAACATATTGAGTCTTTGACAACTCCTTGAAAGAGGCTATCAAATTAGCCTGAAAGATATACTATTCACAATTCTAGACACTCAAGGAAAGTTGGTTACTCAAGTAAAGATGGCGAAGAATAGAATATTTCCTCTCACCATTCAATATGACACACCAAAGTGTCTAAGTGCGATGATAAATGACAAAGACTGGATGTAGCATCTCAGATTCGGACATCTCAACTTTGACAGCTTGAAATAGTTGGAAACCAAGAACATTGTAAAAGGTATGCCCAATATTCACCAACCAACTGAGATGTGTGAAACCTGTATTATTAGCAAGTAATACAGGAATAGCTTCGGAAAGAAAGCAAATTGGAGAGCAACCAAGCCGCTCAAACTGGTTCACACAGATGTGTGTGGTCCATTGAAACCAATATCAAATGGACAGAACAGATACTTCCTCACTTTCATTGATGATTATAGTAGGAAGACTTGGGTGTATTTCCTGAAAAGGAAGTTAGAAGTGTTTAAAAAGTTCAAAGAGTTCAAAACTCTTCTGGAGAAGCAAATCAGTTATTATATCCAAACATTACGATTAGATCAAGGTGGAGAATACAAGATGGATGAGTTGCAAGAATTCCTTATGCAGTAAGGAATCAAATGATATTTTACACCAGCTTATACTCTCCAATTAAATGGAGTAGCTGAACGAAAGAATCGCACAATCCTAAACATAGTCAGAAGCATGTTACGAGACAAGAATATGCCTAAGAGTTTTTGGGCTGAAGTAGTTTTGTGTGCAGTCTATTTGTTGAACAAATATCCTACAACATCCTTGACAATAGTATGGAGCAATCACAAGCCGAGTGTCAGTCATCTTAGAATCTTTGGCAGCATTGCCTACACCAAGATCCCAGAAACAATAAGAACAAAGATTGAAGATAAAGGAGAGAAGTGTATCGTTGTTGGATATAATGACAGTTCAATGGGGTACAAACTATTCAACCCCATCACAAAGAAAATGTTTTTCAGCCGAGATGTCATTTTTGAAGAAAATGAGTCCTGGAAATGGAATGAGACAGAATCCTCCACAAATGCAGAGCTGACAATTAAAGATAAAGAATCAAATCAACCAAAAGAAATGGCTAGGGAGCCACCATCACCTAGAGAGGAAAAGATATCTCTTCACGTTTTTCCTTCACCATAGAGAAATGAAACTCAATCACCAATAGAGCAAGAAATTTCAGACATGAGGCCTAGAAGAATTCGTAATCTACAAGATTTGTATGAAAATACATAAATAATGGATGAAGATACCAATCTATTCTATCTATTGATGAGCAGTGATCTAATTAGCTTTGAGGAAGCTAACAGTGAAGATAAATGGAAGATTGCGATGGATGAAGAAATCAAGTCCATTGAGAAGAACAAGACTTGGGAGTTAATTACTATCCCGAAGGGCTGCAAAAGTATTAGAGTGAAATGGGTCTACAAGACTAAAAGAAATGCTCAAGGAGAAGTTCAAAGATACAAGGCAAGACTTGTTGCAAAAGGCTACAAGAAAAAAGAAGGGATTGACTATGAAGAAGTTTTTGCCCCTGTTTACTAGATTAGAGTCTATCAGGTGGCTAATATCATTAGCAACACAGAAGAATTGAAAGATTTACCAACTTGATGTCAAGTCAGCATTTCTAAATGGATTTCTTGAAGAAGAAATTTATGTAAACCAACCACCTGGATATGTGAAGAAAGACCAGGAAAACAAAGTGTACAGGCTTAAGAAGGCATTGCACGGATTAAAGCAAGCTCCTCGTGTGTGGAACATGAGGATTGATGATTATTTCCAAGAGAATGGATTTGAAAAGTATCCTTACGAGCATGCACTCTATTTGAAGAAAGAAGCTAATGGAAGCTTGTTGTATGCATGCCTCTACATTGATGATTTGATATTCACTGAGAACAATCCAACAATGTTTGAATCCTTCAAGAAAAATATGGTTCGAGAGTTTGAAATGACAGATATTGGATTGATGTGTCATTTCCTTGACATCAAAGTAGTTCAAAGCAATGATGGAATCTTCATCTCCCAGAGTAATTATACGAAGGATATTCTCAAGAGATTTGGCATAGAGAACTGTAACTATGTCACAAAACCTATTGAAACAAGATTAGAGTTAAGCATGAATAAACAAGGAGATATTGATCCTACATATTTCAAAATTTTGATTGGAAGCTTGAGATATCTGACATGTACTAGGCCAGATATACTCTACGGAGTTGGGCTTGTTAGCAAGTACATGGAGACCCCTGACCAGTCTCATCTGAATGCAGCAAAGAGAATACTCCGTTACATCAAGGGTACCATGGATGATGGACTATTCTATACAAAGCATTAAGACTTCAAACTTATTGGCTATTTAGATAACAATTGGGAAAGAGACATGGATGAAAGAAAAAGCACAACTAGATTTACATTTTTCATAGGAGATACATCTTTTACATGGTCATCAAAAAAGCAAGCTATTGTGACATTGTCATCTTGTGAAGCTAAGTATGTTGCTGCCAGCTCAGTTGTCTACCAATGTATATGGATCAGGAATGTGTTTAAGCATTTTGGATTTCCACAAATTGATCCCACAGAATTCTATATCGACAATCGGTCAGCAATTACAATAGCAAATAACCCAGTTTATCATAAAAGAAGTAAGCATATTGACACCCGCATATTGACACCCGCTATTGACACCCGCTAGATTATGTAAAAAAAGAGGTGGAGTTATTGCCTTGCAAGTCTCAAGATTAGCTGGCAGATATTTTCACGAAGCCATTGAAAACTGATTTGTTTAACAGAATGAAGATGATGCTTGGGATGAAGCGGCATAGGGAATCAAGCTTAATGGGGGATGTTGAAAGTAAGCTTGATTCAGAGCAAGAGCATAATTCAGGAACCTTCACCACCGTCCATCACTGTGTATTTGGAGGCTACAAAGTCAAGAATGAAGGTTGAAGAACCTCCTAGAAAGCGGAGTTCAATTTGGTTTTGGTTTGCCGCTATGTGTTTTTTTCTTGTGTTTAGATTGTTTGTTTTCATTGTGAAATTAGTCTATAAATAGATTGAGTGTTTAGTTGTTTAATAAGAGTATGGGAGAAAGAAAAATATGTGAGAGAGAGAGAGAGAGAGAGAGAGAAAGAGAGAGAGAGAGAGAGAGAGAGGGTGATTTGTAATATATGCTTTGTTTGTTTTTTGAGTGAATTTAAATTGAGTTTGGTGCAGTATTAATTCTCTCTTTATGAATCATAACAAGTAATTTATACCTCACTTCCACCAACAGATTTTACTAGAATTTATTTACAATAAGATTTGATGGGAATTAAGTTCAACTATTATGATATATTAGTAGTTTACCCATAGGAAAATTTAGTAGTAATTAATGATATGTTAATGGGTATTCATGACATGTTAATGTTAGCAGTTACAAAAATTGAGTGAGTCTTAATATGAGTCCATAAGTTACAAATTTCTTTGATCGGCAAAAAAGAAACTTTATTGATGTAATAACACAGTACAAGGTACATACAAACTTCATTGAGTCCATAAGTTACAAATTATGATATGAGTGATGATATAACAGAAAATTCATACAAAATGATATGATTTAATGGAGACACTTCATATTAAAACAAAACAATCATAAATATGTCTTATATTTACGACAATGTCTTTACCACATCATTTTTATTGTATTTTTTATATAAATTTTATGTATGAAAAATGTAATCTATCTAGTAGTAGGAGAATGTAAGTTACAAATTACGACATTATATGGGTCTTGTTAGGATGAAGGTTGGCTGTTGTATGATAGTCACTGCTATTCGAGGCAATGGAGCCTATTTCGGGTCCCTCTCGATGAATCGAATTGTTCAATATTAAAGTTTTTTTAAGTAGAATATCCTTGTAAAAATCAAGTTGATCTGACATTGATAACACTATGATCAAATCAATTTTGTATCAATAAAAATAAATGATAATGCAATTTGTGTATAAAACTAAATACAAAATTGATTTAATCATAGTATTATTCTAATTTTTTGTAAGGATATTTTATTCGAAAATTCAAAATATTGAACAATTCAGATTATCGAATCAAGATTTGAATGGCCCTACCGCATGAACAATAGTGACTATTGTGCAAAGGCATAGCAATTACCCTTCATCTGTCTTGTTAACATGTGCCCTTGGGGGCACATGGGCACATGTTAAGAATGTAATTAATGAATTTAACTACTTCCACTTATATAGGGAATGTAAAACATAATAGAATTAAAGATGGTGATTTTCAAAAAATTAATTTTTTTTTCTACATGGACAAAAATGTCCTCACATTTAGGGAAAAAATATTAATATTTCATTATAAAAAAAATTATAAATCACATAAAATAATATACTTTTATCTGGAAGCTCATTTAAATGTTTCTTGAAATGAATTGATGAATTTCACTTACAATTATATGTTCATCCATTAATGCAACAATATTAGAACCCCCTCTCCCCCCCCCCCCCCCCCTCCCCCCCAACCCACCCACCCACCCACCCACCCAAAAATGCAATCCATTGATAATATTATAACAAAATATAAATAAAAATGCATTTCAAATGATTTCAAAATATAATAAACCAAGCAAATAAAAATACTTTATTTATAATTATATAATCACTGTATGTGTTGCAAATTTTGAAAAAAATAAAATTATAGTTACAAAAAATAAATTAATAGAAGGAAAATTAACGGTGAAATTGAATAAAATACAAAGAGGTTATTTTGGTCTCTATGGGACAAAAAACAAAAAAAAAATAAAAGAATAAAAAAAAAATTTTAAGTCTCGTTTGGGAACAGACTATTTTAGTAATTTTTTTTTATTTTACGAAAAGATGTGCAGAAAAATAGTGAGAGTAATGTGACAACTTATAATAACTTTTTCATTTTTTAGTTAAATCATTTAATCCCCAAACAAGGCCTTAGTCTTACTTACTATCTTTAAAAGTTTTTACTATACTTTCTAGGAGTTTTCTTAGGTGTGCAACCCACAAAAGGTGTAAGTGGGTTGCACACCATGTGCCACTAACACAAAAGGTATAAGTGTAAGGTGTAAGTGTAAGTGGAAGGTATAAATAAAATGTATAAGTTGCACACCATGTGCCACTTACACAAAAGGTGTAAGTGCAAGGTAAAAAAGGTGTAAGTGTAAGGTGTAAGTGAACACAAAAAGGTATAAGGTGTAAGTTGCACACTATAACATTACCCTTCTTTCCAAGTTTCTATATAAATTAGAGTAAAATTGTAGGGTTTAGGATCTAATTGTACTCATTTAATGTCTTACTTAACATGTGTCCTTAGAACACATTTTTACAAGAGTTATATTATAATATATATAAGTTATATTATAGTATATATAACCATGTAATCTATCTACTTAGTAGTACAATAATGTAATGAGAATAATATGACTAAAAAATAATTTTTTCTCGTATCTTTCAAAATTGTCCGAGTAATTATTGTGTAGCCAATTTTATTTGTGACAAAATATTCGTTTATAATCTTTGTATTTGAGTCTTGTTGCATGATGCTATTCCTTCTCCTATTCCATTTTTCCAAACAACCATGCTTCAGACCCCTACTGGGGGTCAACCCCTAGTGAGGTGGCACCATCTCATTTGTTGAAAAAAAAAAAAAAAAAAACAGCTTTTTTTTTTTGGGCCAATCCCACCCCTACATCCATGACCCCCCAGTGACCCCCACTGGAGGTCTTAGGCATTTTTCTTTTCCAAATAGTGAAAATAATAAACAAGTACACTGCTTAGTCTGTTTAAAACACAGACTGTATCTGTGATTTTAAAAATTAGATTCTACCCTTTCAAATTTTTAATCGCATAATAAATACGCTCTTTTATTAATAAATTCTTGAATTAATTAATAATTTTTATTGATATTAAAAATATATTTCAATTAATAATTCGAATAATTTTATTATTATATAAAAGAGTAGTTAAGAATTTTATTTTTTAATTAATCTTATTAAATAATAAAAAATTGCCAAAACTCCCTCATGCAAGACACGTAATGCCTTAAGTCCACCCACAATTTTTTTAATGGCTTACGTCTCTCATTTTATTTATTAATTGGGCAAATTACACATACCTTCCTTGAGGTTTAGCTAAATTACAGATACTCTCATGAGGTTTCGAAAATTACAGATACCCTCCTGAGGTTTATATTTTCATAACAAATTACCTCCTGAAGTTTATATTTTCATAACAATTTATTTCCTAATTTGTTATGCAAATAGTACCTTTAGGGGAGTATTTATAATTTCTCAAACTTTAAGAAAGTATCTATAATTTTACTAAATCTCGAGACGGTATATATAATTTACCCTATTTTATTTTATTTTGGGACTAAAAGTCCAGAGACTCCACGCTATGACGAATGCTCTTTTCTGAGTGACTTTCATCTCATACTCTGACAACTTCACCACTGAAAATTGAAAATTAGAGGCCTAACTAGCATATGATAAACAAAAGAATTGGAAGATGAAAAGGTTGGTCTCACATCTTATCATAAAAGTTTCTGTATTGCGTTGGAGACTTCCTAATTTGTTTAACATGCTCTAATAGTAAAATTGGTTGGTGTTTGATAAGAAGGATATTAAAGAGAGGGATGGTTTACCACCGGGGGTGGTGGCTCAGTGGTGAAGGTATTGTCTTCCCATAGCCATGAGTCAAGTTCGACTTCTGGGGGACACGAAAAATTCTAGATTTTTCAGTGACTCTCTTCGGAGATCTCGCGCTGTACTTCGATCGAAACTTGGTCGTGGTTGGGGCGGTTAATGAGCTCTACTGGTGCCTCAGTGGTGGGTCCTTTCCTATGGGTTCAGTTAAATCAGGCTGGCAACCGGCTACCTCGAGGCCTGGGCCTACGGATGTAGTGATGACACCTCAGAACATCCTTTCTCCAAAAAAAAAAAAAAAAAAGGGAGGGGGGGATGGTTTAGTGGTGGTGATTTAGATGGATTAATGATGCTGATTTGGGTAAAGTAAGACTTGTTTGTCATCCTCTAAAAAAATCAAAAAGTCACTACTCTATTTAAGTCATATCATCGTATTTAAGTAATAACACATCTCTACTATATCACTTCAAACACAATCCATACCCAATCCATATTTCATAAAAAGTCAAAAAGTGCACTTATTTAGAATATCTCAAACAAAGTTTAATTGATAAATATAAAAGTAAAATTTTATCTCTAGTCCTTGTTGTTACTCTTTTAATATGTAGTTTTTTTTTCTTTCTTTTTTTTATGTCCGGTTATAGATTGACAATAAAGTTTTACTCTAATAGTGTGTTCTTGAGTTGTTTTTTCTGTTATACAAGCTTTACTGTGAGACAAAGTAATATTTATTGTGAATTAGAGTAAAATATTACTGTTTACGTTAATTTCGATAGTAATTTTTTTTTAAAAGTCAATATATATCTTGTTTAATAGATCTTGATGAGAGAATTATAAAAATAATAATTTTATTAAAAATCGACATCTAAATAAAAAGTTATATCATTTTAAAGTTTAAAATATTAAATTAATCACTAAGAATATTTTGGTAATAGTAGTGTGTACTAGACTTTTCAAGAAAATTGTTTTGTACTTATCATTAATGTATAGAAGTTTTATTATGATGGGGCTTTGATCAAAGGATAATGTTAGGGATATCAAATTTTTTACTAAACAAATGAACAAATGTCTCACATGAGTATGGGATTTACAAAAAAGTGGACACCACACTCATGTGAGTCATTTGATCATTTGCTTGATAGAAAATTTGAGAATTATAGCATTTTCCTTGATCAAATCGCCCACTAAAAATTCCTAGTAAGGGTTTATTTGCAATTTCTGAACCCATGGGGGGTAATTTATATTTTAAGAAAACTTTAGGACATGTATTTGTAATCTATTATAAAATTAAAATTAATTAATTAATTAAATAAAAAATAAACAAGAAAACTAGGAAAATGTTTGGAGGTATGTTCTTTAACAGATGGGATTTTTGTTAAGAACCATATAAGAGTTATAGCTTATTTGAATTGTTTATAAATTTATGGGCGAATTACATTAACCGTTCCTATAGTTTGGGACTTATATCATTTTGGTCATTAACAGAGAAATGACAGTATTTTTAACAATACTCAGGTGGATCTTGATGGGTTGTGTGAATCTATCAAGGTTAGAATTGCTTTGTGGGTTAATTTTTCTTGCCGTTCTATCTAGTACTCTGTTAATGACTTAATTCATAACCTTCAACAAGTTAGAGTCTGCATTAGGCGTGGATCTTGACCTGTTTGGGTGTTTTCCCTCAATTTTTCAGTGGAGCATCCTATAGCTGCTTGGTGATTGTTGGTTTGCTGGTGTGTTCACAGATGGTTATGGTGTTGGGTGTTTGTTTTTTCTCTTTCTTGTTGGTTTCTCACCAACTCTTTAGCTGTGCTAGTAGATGAATGGGTATCCTTTTTGGTGCCAACCTAGTTCGGATTGGAGGGTGTACTATGATGCTTTATGCACTTCATTTTTCTTTATTGATGTTTTTTCATATGTAATGTTTGTCTTTTCATCAATAAAGTTCTTTTTCTTTGCTAATCAAAAAAAAAAAAAACTTTTCAATTCTGATACATTTGATCCTGAATTTTGAATCGTATTTCAAATAAAGACAATTGAAGATATCATTGCTCAATGTCAAAGGCAAAATCGTCAATTTGATAAAATATAAACTAATTTGACAAAAATAAATGTCAAAAAAAATATTTTTGAATTTTTAAAAATTATTTCTACCCACCAAAGATAAAATTATTTAAAATTAATCAATCTTTTACATATTTATTTATTTTTTTACTAAATTAATTTTTATTATGTGTTTGGATAATGATCATGTAATGGGTAGTTAGTAGGCTTTTAATCTATAATTGATATACTTAATATATGAAATATTTTTAGTTTTGAATTTTTTGATTTAATAGATTAGTTAGATAATGATATCAAAGTAATCGCCATATGTGAATTTTGAAAAAAATAGAAACTAATTTAATGAAAATAAAAAAAAAAATCACCTATTACATGATCATTATCCAAATGCATAACAAAAATTAATTTGGTAAAATAAATAAATAAATAAGTGTAAAGATTTATCAATTTTACATAATTTTAACTTTGGTGGGTAGAAATAATTTTTAAAAATTTAAAAATATTTTTTGACATTTATTTTTGTCAAATTAATTTATATTTTATCAAATTGACGACTTTGCCCTTGAAATTGAACTATGGTATATTCAATTGTCCTTATTTGAAACAAGATTCAAAATTCAGTATTAAATTTGTCACAATTGAAAAGTCCGAGACCAAAGTGACACAAGTCTCAAATTATAGGAACCTTTAATGTAATTCACCCTAAATTTATTTATTTATTTATTGATATTATATCTTATTGTGTGGTGTATTTTCTTCTTATAATTTATTAGGTAAAAACTGTTTAAATATGCTAATTATCTAAAAGGTGGAGGAAGAATTTTTTGGATTTCTACTCTTTTTTTTTTATCAAATTTTAACTTGCGCCCCTTTGTTTAGAAAAAATGTTTTCCAAGAAAAATATTTTCAGTATGTTTGGGGGTTGTGGTGATAGAATGAAAGTGGTGGTGGAGGTGGTGGCATGGTGGTGGGGCCGCAATGGCAACGATAGCGACGGTAATAATGACAGTGGCTATGGTGATGGTGGTGTGATGGTGGAGGTGAGAATAGTGGTAGTAGTGTGGTAACATTAGTAAGATTTTAATTCAAAAATATTTTTCGCCTTTTAAAGTAAAACATTTTTTGTCCGAATAAATTTATTTTTCGTTAACCATAAAAAATATTTTCCGTTGATTTTTATATTTTATTATACAAAATATCAAAAATATAAAAAAATATTATCATATAATATTTTCTGCGCAAACAAATATATGGTTGTTGCACACATATATCATCATCATATAACTTCAGTTTTTGTTAAGAGGAGAAATTGAAACCCAGAATGACATCATTTTTTTCTGCATTTAGTAGAGTACTCTGGGTAGTTTGGCTCCCTTATGTCTAATTAATGAGATCAATTAATTAGAAGACTTTCTTCTATGAAAAATTCTTATAATACACACAAAGCAACTAACTAGAGCAAATTCTATCTCCTTGCCGACAAGGGAAAGGATTAAGATGGGAAAGGTCAAACCATAGTGTTCTTTATATCTGCCGATCAAAAAAAAAAAAAAAATGTTCTTTATATCACCTTCTTTTGATAAGAGTAATGGTCAGGGACGGACCCAGAATTCGATCATTGGGGGGGCCAAAAATAAACATAGAAAGATAAGTGAGGTTAGATTTAAAGTAATGGATTTTCATGCAATAAACAACTGTGATTTTTCATGCTATTAATTGAAAATGGATAAACTCTTATTTTTATTAAATATTTGATGTCACATTAATATTATGTTATAGTATCACTAATCAATAAGAGTTTTTATATTGTAGTAGTGATAAATAATGATGGGGCTAATGAGATACAAAAATGGTGAACTTAATTTCAGTTATAAAGTGAATAATATAATTAAAAATATATTTTAGAACATAATATGTTAGGAAGTTATCATGGTGTGCACTCTTTAAAAGGTGCATTATAACCATAATAAATTGTAACTTCTTTCGCCAAAATAGTTTGTAACATTTTGTATCACAAATAATTTGTAAGATTTACACTACACCGTTCATAACGTAACTACAATAATTCATAACTTTTACTTTCACTTTAGAGATGCACACCATAAATTAACTATTTATAACATTTACTACACATAACACTACAAATATTCTAAACTTTCATGAAAAAAAAAAAATCATATATTTCTTATAATAACATTTTTTTATGTATTATACTATCATTGTATTATAAAAAACTATTAAAAAAAATAGTTAAAATCATAAGATAAAAGGAGACCAATAGAAAAAATTGGTGTGTTGAACCTATATATAGCAAAGCATCTTGGGCAAAGCAGGGGGGCCAGGGCCCCTGTAGGTCTCCATGTGGTTCCGTCCCTGGTAATGGTAAGGCCTAAATAATCTATTAAATTTTTTATTAAACCTCTTATATAGATAGGTTTAACAAAAAAAAATTTAAAAAATTGTTTGGAGTCACATTTCTTTTTAATAAACACATAACGATTGTGTGTGGTCTGCCTCAGCCAAGAAACTTAACTATCTGGGTGCCATCTCTTTGCAAAGAAACTTAACTGCCTCAGCCAAAAGCTGCCATTAAACTATCTGGGTCTTTCATTAGGAGCAAATCCAAGAAGAAAGAGCTCATAGAAACCAGTAGTGGATAAGTTTAAGAGTAAGCTAGCTTCGTGGAAGAGAAGGTATTTGTCTTTTGCAGGAAGATTAACACTGATAAAGTCTGTTTTGACAAGCTTACCAGTCTATTTCCTATCCATCTTCAAGTTACCAGTGGGGATTGCAAAATCACTAGACAAAATTCAAGCCAATTTTCTTTGGAGAGGCTCTGAAATTCGGAAAAAAGTGCACCTAGTTAGCTGGAAGGAGATTTGTCTAAGCAAAGATCAAGGTGGGCTAGGTGTGAGAAACCTAAGTCAAGTTAATGAGTGCCTCTTAATTAAATAGTGGTGGAGATATGGCAAAGAGGATTCAACTTTATGGAAACAAGTGGTTTGCAGTAAGTATGGAGGTTTGGATGGCAGATGGAGCCCATTTAGGAGAGTCTCTGCCCATGTCAAATTTGTGGAAGGGTGTACTTTCAGTGGCTGCAGAAAATCCTGACTTGCCGGATTTCTTTTTGCAAAATTTTAAGGTAATTGTTGGAAATGGTAGAAGAGTGCGGTTCTGGATTGATAGGTGGATTAATAATCAAAGTCTGAATAAGGTATTTCCCAGATTATTTTCCTTGTCAGTTGAAAAGGATGTCACCTTGTTTGAGCATGTTCATAGCAGAGGTGTGGGTACAGCCTGAAATATTAATTTTAGAAGGCCTCTTCTTACTTGGGAAGAGGAGGAAGTGTTGAAACTTAATGATTTGTTACAGAGAGCTCCTAGACTAAATGATGGGGCTAAAGACTATTGCTATTGGTTAGCGCACCCTTCTGGAGTCTTTACTGTGTCATCAGTCTGGAAGTGGGTGGTTGTATGTAAAGGGCCAACTATCTCAGTCACTAAAAGCATTTGGAATAACTTAGCTCCTCCCAAGGTACAATTTCTGAGCTGGTTGGCTTGGAGAGGTAGGATTAAGTCCTTTGAGTTTTTACAAAGGATTGGAGCATTGAATTCTAATGTTAGTGCACTGTGTGTTTTGTAAAGCTGAGGTGGAGTCTTTAAATCATGTCCTCCTTCACTGTCCTAAGATCTGGAGAATATGGGCTAGTATTGTGAGTTGGTGGAACCTGAGTTGGGCTATTCCTGGTTCAGTGGAGGCAGTACTCCACTGCTGGTCAGGTCCAAAAATGAAGAAAAAGGTAAAGGAGATCTGGAAGATGACATCATTGGCAGTAATGTGGTCTGTGTGGAAACTCAGGAATGAGTGCATATTTAATGAAGCACAACCACCTTTGAATGAGTTGGCTGATATGGTAAAAACCAGAGTTGCTATGTGGGTTGTTTCTTCCTTGAAAGAGTTTAATTACTCGGTGTACGATGTGGTATATAACCTGAAGCAGGTCTGCAACTGTGTGTAGATAAAGGGACCTAAGGATGCTGAATTAATGCTAGTATTTTGGCGAGGGATAGGACTGTATCAGTTGTGGTGGTTGTCTAATCTGGATCAAATTTGATGATCTGCATTTGTTTGATTGGGTTTTGTTTGATTGGGAGGGGTAGGACTGTATCTGTAGCTTGCTGCTGGTATTGGGTTTGTTTTGGTTTCATTAGTCTTGCGGGTCTTTTGGTTCATCAGTCCATATCTGGTGCGATGGTGCTCATGCTACCAATGGAATTGGGGGAGAATAAAAGCAGATTGGTTTTGTTTGGGAGAAGAAGGTTGCATAGTCTGGGTGGGTGTCATTAGGAAGAGCCAATAACTTGATCTGTGGATGCTAAACTGATTTGTTGGTCTACCATTGTGTTATGTTAGGCTGCTATGTTCGGCTGGTACATGGTCATGGTCTAAAGTGGCAGTGCTTGTTTTGATTGGTCCCTCACCAATTTTCGGGATGAATCTGCACTATGCTATGCTGTCTGTGGCTGGCTGCAACTTCATCTCTGTGTTCTATCCTCTTCTGGCTGTGATCTGAGTTGTTGTGGTCTGAAAGGTGTATATTTTAGTTCTGGTTGGTTGGTGCTAGTGTACATTTTAGATATGGTCTGTCCCTGCTGCTATATGCTTTGCTGCTGTACATTTTCAGCGCTGGATGCTTTGCTGCTGTATGACCAACTTTGGGGTGTTGGCCTAGCAGTAGTTCTCCATCTGCTGCAGTGCTTGGCATATGTGCTTAGGTGATAGCTTTGGTTGGTTGCTTCTTCTTTCTTCTTTTTCCGTTGGTCTCTCACCAACTTTGAAGTGCTAGCAAATGATAGGGTGAGCTCTATGATGCCAACTTAGTTTGGATCATTTAGCTCACTGTAATACTTTTGCACTTCCCTTTCCTTTATTGATATATTTTATCTTATACCTTGTACTTATTCATTCATCAATAAAGTTTCATTTTTTGCCGATAAAAAAAAAAAACGGTGGTGTGGTTGAAAATTATCTATTAATGTGCTCACATCAATTTATACAACGTAGTGAAATAGGTTAAAGAATTGACTATTGTTTTATGGTGATTTTGATATGTTAGTTGAGCTTAATTTCAAGTTTCGATATAAATCTCTACCAAACTCATGATATATATTGGAAATCAATCAATACATAATTTTCATTTTAAATAATATCAGGATATATCTGTATCGATAGGCACAATTCAATACGATAGATTTAAAATCATGATGGCTACATTGCAAAATAAGTGGATCATTTCATTCTTTGGATTTTAGAACTTGAAAAAATAAACCCTAATCCCGAAATCTCAAAAATCCAGAGATATAAAAAACAAGAGAGCTAAAGAAAATGAAAGGAGTTTTATTCCTATATATATATCTAGTACATATAGAGATATACTTGTAATTTACACTTTTTTTCTCTTCCAATATATGAAAGATAAATCTTTTTTCTGCTCAATTGAAAAGAAAACCTATTAGTTCAAGCCCTAAAAACTCTCTAAAATAAAACAAACAAAGAACCCCCAAAGATTTGAAACCCTTTTTCAAAACAGCTCATCACTTCCCTCAAGAGACATGTCCAGTAGGTCACCACCTTGCCCTTGCGCAGCACCATCCTCAAACAACCATTTCTCAAGCAAAGATAGAGGAACTTGAGTCCCCAAATTTGGCTTGCTCTCATCTTGAAAAAAGCTAGTCTCAGGTGTGAAATTGGTCGTTGTCTCATTCACCGACACAGTCATAGACTGCGAGACATCAGAATTGGAAGAATGGAAGCTGAAAAGCGAGTCAAAACCCTCGGTCACAGTCCCTTCACTAGGGCTAGAATTTGTCCCAAGAGGGTTACAGGTGGAGTTTTGAGTAGTAGTTTCTGAGCTTGTTTGGGATGATTTAGGTGAACTTTTCATCCAGTTTTGGAGCAATCGAGCTATGTTTTCGGTGCTCCACGCATATGTGGTGGTTGATTGGGATGGTCTAGTACAAGGGTAGTTGTCACTGGATGGTTTCAATTCAGGTAAATTGGTTGTTTTGTCAAGAGACAAAGCCTCACAGAGAGCTTGCTTAGCCATGTGAATGTCGGTTTGGAGTCTTCTCTCCCACTGACCCTTGGAGATTGACTGTGAAGCTGAGAACTCATCCTGGTTTTGACCTTCATGGTCTTGAAGCTTTTTGAGTTTTTTCTTCAAATGGGTATTCCAATAGTTCTTTATATCATTGTCTGTTCTCTGAGGAAGGTAGGAAGCTATTGCAGCCCATCTGTAACAAAAACAAATTTTTACATAAAACTTTTGGGGCACACAAAAAAATAAAATAAATCTCACTTTCATCAATACAAATTGACATATAATATTACACCTTTTTTTTTTTTTTAAATCGGCAAAAGTCAATTGTTAAGTTGTTAGATTAACACAGTAGGAGAGTTGAACTTCCAACCTCACTCTTGCAAACATCTAAGTGTTGCACCCATGCCATTAGACCACAAGGAGTCTTCATATTGGGATTTGAAAAATATGTAGATCCAGCCCAAATCAGGAAATCGTGATTTTAAAACTTTCATACAATCGGTATGAGCAAAATAGAGGGAAAAAAAAAAGTGCATAACGCAATAATAAGACTCAAATCTAAACATCATGTCTGAGAGAGAGAGAGAGAGAGAGAGAGAGAGAGAGAGAGACGGACAGACAGACAGACAGACAGAGGTGGTGATTTACCTATTGCCAAGAAGGGCTTGGAGGTGGATTATCGTCTTCTCTTCATGATCAGTAAAGTTACCACGTTTGATACCTGGACGGAGATAATTAGTCCATCTGAGCCTGCAACTTTTGCTGCATCTGAGCAGACCTAAAAAAAAAAAAACCAACAAAGAAGAAGAACAAAACTGTGAAATTTTGAAAAATAAAAAAAAAAATAAAAAAATTGAAGCTATAGACTGCTCATTCAAGGAGTCGGTGCTAGAACTGCAGGATATTAAATACACCACCTTTAATGATCAAACCAACCCCAAAACCAAAAACAGTAAAAACAAACGCAAAAGAAAAAGAAAAAAGAAATAATTCAAGAAAACAAAAGAAAATTTACCAGTGTTAGTAGGAACAGCTCTCCAATTCCCTGGACCATGTTCTTGGATGTAAGACACCAAGATGATATCTTCTTCTGGAGTCCATGGCCCTTTCTTAACCCCTACTTTATCACAGCAAGGTGGTCTTCCCATCTTACACCTTCAATCTCTCTCTCTCTCTCTCTCTCTCTCTCTCTCTACAAGACTTGTAGATTTCTTCTTTGGGAGAAATGATAAGACAGGGGTCCAAGGCTTGTGGGCTTGTCAATATATACATGTAGAGAGAGAGAGAGAGAGGAGACCACAGTTTTTGTTTTAAGCTGACCCCAAGGAAAGAAGAGGAAGAGGTAAAAAGGGGGGTAATATCAATTTTGGATCCCAAAAAAAAAGAAAAGAAAGGAAAAACAAGAGTCAAAAGAGGACAGCAAAGGAGCATTTACTCATTTGCTTGCAAAAGGTCAACTGTGTGCTTAACTTCTTAAGAGAGATGCCTTTGTCTTCTTTCGGCCTCACAGACCATCGTGGCATTCAATGTCATTTACTCTACTATTTGGCTTCACTTGGAAAAACCCTAATCCAACTTTTTATCACCCTTCAATTAACCCTATTCATACATCGAGTTTTGCTATAAATACATAATACAAAATTGTTTCATAGAATCAATTACACACAATAACAAAAGAATAGGCCTTCGTGTCTTCTGTAATTAATTTCGTAAATCGTTTTTATTTTTTATCAATAAAAAAAAACTTTATTGATAGCATTAAATATATATACATATGGTTAATATCAATAAAGCAGCGAAGGCAAAGAGCAAAAAGCATTAGAGAGCTTTCCTTCATCCCAACTAGATTGGCACCAAGAAAAACATCCTATCATATGTTAGCACAAGCCAAAGGGCTGGTGAGAAACTAAGCCCAAAAAACTAAAAAACTCCAAAACAAACAAACAACAACCACCACCACCACTACCACCACCAGCAACCCAATACCAGTAGCAAATACCAGTATTAACCAACAAGCAAAAACACCACCAACAGCCCAATACTTCTACAACCTAGGAACAGCAAACACACACAGAGATTAAAAACAAATCAACAACAAATCAGACAAAAATTAGCAACAAAGCAGACAAAAAACCACCACCAGAGCAAACAAAAAACCAGAAACAGAGCAAAAATCAGCAACAGATCAGTAACACACAGGAACAGATTAGCAACAAAACCGCACATTTCCTCTACTCTATACACCAATACCCATCTATATCCCCATCACGCCTCACTTGATACATCTCCTGATCTGTTGCAAATTTGAAACAAATTGATTAATAGAATAATCTCTTCCTACTATATTTAACTTCAAACGTATGGCCACCCTGACCTTGATAAGCTCACACAGCTCTTCACTATTGGGTTGTACCTCATTGAAAACAACATCATTTTTGTGCTTCCAAACAGACCAAAAGATTGTTACTGGTATTGCTTTCTATATCTGTAATTTTTCTTTTTTAAACTTCTAGCCATTCCACCATTGAAACAGACTTTCCACTGTACCAAGTGTTGCCCATTGCATTTCCCACCAATTGATTATGCTAGACCATATATTCTACACTAAATGACAATGTAACATAATATGAAATAATGACTCCTCCTCTGTTCTACAAAGAGCACATAATAATCCCACTCTTGTGTCAACAACCCTAATATGATAGAGGAAGTCCATTGTCTTTATTCTCCCTTTCCATACCAACCAAGCAAAGACCTGTGCTTTTGGAACTGCTACATTGCTCCAAATTAAACCAAATAACCTTTTCCGAGATCCATGAATCAGCTCACACCAGTTGAAAATTGACTTTATATTGAAACAACCAGAATTATCAGCATTCTATCTATTGTTATCCAAGTTTTCCAGCCATAGACTTGGTCCAGAGCCTAATTCCTCTTTTAAAATTCTTAGATCCTCCTCTTTCCACGCCAGTAAAACTCTTCTAAAATTGAAAATTCAATCAGCATGATTACCCTTTTTGCCCATCATTTCTTTTAATGATACCCCTTTATCAGTAGAAATGCTAAAAAGTCTAAGATATTTATCCTTCAAACAGATCCTGTCTAGCCAAGCATCCTCCCATAATTTTATCCTATTCCTACTCCCCATCTGATTTCAACATTTTCCATAAAGAAATTCAGTAGCCTAGGATTGGAATGTGCTACTGATAAGATATCACTCGAGATCCTTGAGCTATTACAATCAACCATATGAAAAGGAAACCATCTCCCACCTTCAGTTCCATACTTTCTGCAAATCAAAATCTTCCATAGTGTATTATCTTCAGCCCCAAACCTCCACCACCACTTGGCTAATAGACTATCATTTACTACTTTAATGTCCCTAATACCTACTCTTCCGAGATTTTTGCTCACTGTTGCTTCCTTCCACTTCACTAAGTGTAACTTCCTATTCAGATCAATGTCACACCCACAGGAATTCTGATTGTATCTTATCAATCTCCTTTGCTACTCCTTAAGGCATCTTAAATAAGGACATGTAATCAGTACAAGAAAAGTAGGCTTAAAAGATGGAAGCATTTGCGACGGCACACTTGCCGTTTCAAAAAGTGACTTTTTGCGACGCCACAACTTGCTAACACGAAAAATGTAAGTTTTTGCGACGGCACAACTTGCTGTCGCGAAAAATGTGAGTTTTTGCAACGGCACAACTTGCCACCGTGAAAAAATAGAGTATTTGCGACAACAGAAATTGTTGTCGTAAAAAATGAGAGTATTTGCAACGGTAGAAATTGCTGTTGCAAAAAAATGAGAGTATTTGTGACGGCAGAGCCTGCTGTGCGAAAAAATAGAATTTTTTATGACAACACCAGCTGCAATTGCAAAAAAAAAAAAAAAGTAAAAAAATTATTGTGGCTTTGAGACAGCTTCATATATATACATTCACAAAATGGTTTGAATAAATGCAATAGTATTTTTCTGTCGCAAAAAAAAAAAAAAAAAAATTTAAAAATGACGTCGTCTTACTCTTTTAATATAACTTTTCTCTTTTCACCTATTTTTTCATCTTCCTGTCTCTCTGTCTCTGTCTCTGTCTCTATCTCTCTCTTCTATTTCTCTCTATTACTTATCACTCTTCTCTATCTCTCTTTGTCTATCTTTCTCTCTCTCTCTCACTCTCTTTTTCTTTATGTTTATCACTCATCTCTCTTCTCTCTATCTCTCTCATCTCTCTCTATCTCGCTCATCTCTCTTCTTTCTCATATCTCTTTTTTCTATCTCTCTATCTGTCTCTCTCACTCATCTATGTTCTCTCTTTTTATGTCTCTCTCATTCATCTCTTTTCGCTCTCTCTGTCTATCTCTCGCTCATCTCTTGTTTCTTTCTTTTTTTTTGTCTCTCTCTTTATCTCTTTCTCTCTCTTTCTCTCTCACTCATCACTCTGCTCTCTCTTTCTTTTTCTCTTTCTATCTGTCTCTCTCTCTCTCTCTCTCTCTCTATCTCTCTCTCTCTCCCACTGTGTTCACCTTGCTCACTCTCACACTTCTCTCTTCTTTATTTACCGAGCTCTCTCTCGATTTATCGATCCACTACAAGAAGATGCACTTTTAGCGATCACTTTATCTCTCTCTCGCTCATCACTCTGTCTTTGTCTCTCTTTCTATATATATATATATATATATCTTCTATATCTATCTTTCACTCATCTCTCTCTCTTACCATCTTCACCACTACTGCAAATGTTATTCCACTACCACCACTACTACCACTGTTATCACTCAACATTTACGACTACCATTACTACCACCATCACTACCACTCCACTACCACCACCACCACCACTGCTACTGTCACTACTACTACCCTTACTTCTCATCCACCACCGTCACTCCATCTCCTCTACCACTACCACAACTTCACCACTAATCTCATTCACCATTACCACCACCACCACTATTACCTCTTATCCACTACCTTCACCGCTACTGTCACTACCTCTCATCTACCACAAAAAATTAGTTCCTGATTTTTAGTAACTAAAAAAATGCACTGTAGAAAAATATTTTTCATTGACCACAAAAAATTAACTTTATTTTAATGAAAAATTACCCATACCTCTACCAAATAAAAAATAATAATAATTTTTTTTTCATTAAATAAAAATGAAACAAATAAATTTTCAACCTTAGTAACTAAAAAAAAATCAAAAATCAAAAAACAAAATTCATTAACTATAAAAAAAATAAATTTATTTTAACAAAAAATAAATAAAACGACGTCGTTCACACCGCCTATGCTAACTCCCCTCTTATTTTCTTCTTTTTCTTTTCATTTTCTCACTCTTTTTATCCAAATTCCCCCATTTCTTTCCCCTTTTTTGTTTCTCATGATCTCAAATCCCCAATCCCTAATCCCTTAAACAAAAAATCTCCAAAATACGATAATATATATATATATATATATCTCAGCAGCAAGGGGAGACGACAGCGAGCGGTGAGTGATGACGGTAACAGTGGTAACCACCACTGTCACCACTACCACCTTCTCCATCACCGCTCTCTCTATCTCTTCTCTTATTTTCTTCACCGGTCTTCTACTTCGTCTTCTCCACTCTCGTCATCAGTTCCAAAACCCTAACCCTATCTTGATCTTCTCTAATCCTTCCACAAGCCATATGTTCGAGTCCAGACCCTACACTCCCCTCAACTGTTTCAGAACCTTTCTCTACAAAGGACTACCACCGAACTCGTCAGAACGGCAATCTTGAACGAGCTAATTGCGATGAGAAAGATTAAGCGGCCAGGAACATTAATGCATCAGAAACGAAATCAGAAGATGGACAGTTCATCTTTGCCTTAATTTTTCGCTCAATTTCTATTCAAATGTAAGTATGATATAGTTGTCTTCAATGTGGGTTTCTTGGGTTACTGGTACTAGTCTTAACTTTGCTCTTTTATGTGTTTATTTAATTGACTGAGTGGTGTTTTTGTTAAATTGGGTTTGTTTTAATTGGTTTGGTATTCAAGGGATTCTCAGATTAGTCTTAATGTGATTTCCCTTGCACCTCATTCAGGTCACACAATAGAAGTTATCTTAATTGAACTTGGCACACATGACCGCGTAGGTACAAGAGACTTGTGGGAGAAGACGGGACTCGAATCGATTTCCCGATTTGGGAATTAGAGCCAGATTTCGGTCTAGGCAAACTTTTTTTTGGGTGAATGGTCTAGTGTAGACACCCCATTTTTAACTGTCCATAAGACTTGGACGCGACTGATGGTTTACATGGTGGAGAAAATTGTGCAGGGGAAAGGTGCAATTTCTTCGGCAAAGAGAGAGAGTCAAATCTCAACTTCATACCCCTGTTCTGGACCAAAACAATCTCGATCAAAAGATTTTAGACTTAAGACCCTCTCGTTCAAAACGTTTTTGAAATAAAGTTCCTACGATGTTCCGACGCTCGCATTTTTTTAAATGTTGCGTTTTTCGGTAAACCGAGCGAGGACAAAGTGGGAATGACTGAAAGAGACATGAAATCTTTGAAAAATCTTTCAAAACACCTTACTTAGGGGTTTGAAGTTGAAGAAAAGAAAAGAAGAGGGAAGAAATCCAGTCGGGGGAGAAAATGGGCATGAACCGTTAAGAGAGAGTCGAGCAGCCCTCGCTGAATCGGGTCTATTCATTTGGATACTTGGAATCAAGCTATGAGGCCACTACCGTTGGAAAGCTTACTTCCGGGGCTTCATTTTTCACTCAAGAATCTCCTAAATTCAATTCCGGACAGAGGAGATATGTTTGATTGAAGTGGGGCATCACTCCGGTTGGACCGAAATCTGCGCGGCTTCACCAAAAAGGGCATAACTTTTTCCACAGGAGGAAGTTGGATGCAAGGTTTGTGCCATTGGAAAGCTAACTTCTGGGGCTTCAATTTGGACACTTGAATGGCCACCATTGGGCTTCCCAATCACCCATCGGCCACATTTCTTTCCGGCAGCCCATTTTTTTGTCCTAAAAGTAGCTGGCCGGCCAGAAAACCTAGCAGGCCGGCCACCTAGCTGGTGAAATGAATTTTTTGCCCTTTTTAGCTAGCCGACCATAACCCCTTCCCCAAGTGTGTCCTAAAAGTGAATTTTGTTTTCCTCTAGGCCTTATGTCCGAGGGTTTGGCCTTTTGGGGGGAAACTTAAATTAGTTTTTCCCCCCATTTTTTCCCCCTCTTTTCCACCCTTTTTTGTCTATATAATCAGCACTCCCAGCTGGTTTTGAGGGGGAGAAAATTGCTTTAGAGCTCTCTTGCATACACTTTCCATTTCCCTCTCTTCCAAGACTCCAAATTTTAGGGTCCTTGCATCATTTACACTACACCACATAGCACCACCTCTCCGACCTCCATTCCGGCCACTTGGAGCTGTTTTCCAGAGCTGAGGAACACCACTTCTTGTGCCAAAAGGTTGTTAAAGTTGAGTCTTCAAGAGTAAGTCCTTCTCTCCTCTTTTGGTCCTATTCTTGCTCAATACATTAGCTATACTTGCTTGCATATTTGAGCTCCGACCCTAACTGAAAATAGAATTTTTTTGAGCTCTATTTCATGTTTATTTAAGGGCCTCTCACTGTTTGAGACTTCCTTTTTTCACTTGCTTCATTACCTCCCTTGTATGTCATTTTCTTGCATATTATTTTTGGCCTATGTATAAACTGTTTTGAGCTTTGTCATAAACTATAAAGTGGCTTATTTTGAGCCCTTATTCAACATTGTTGAAGGGCTCATCATTGTTTGAGACTTTCATTTTCCACTTGCCTTTATATCCCTCTTTTGGCCTTATTTTTGCATGATTTGTTAGCCCTTTGTGCTTATTTTTTTTGGCTTTGGTCCAAACTGTAAATGACCTTATTTTGACCCCCTCTTCATGTTTCATTAAGGGTCTTTTATTTTTTTAAGCATCCTTTTTATACTTTGTGTTATAGCTCTCTTTTTGGCCTTATCTTACATAGCATTTTGAGCATACTTGTATACTGTTTTGGGTCTGGTCATCAACTGTAAAATGCCATATTTTGGGCCCCTATTCAACATTGTTGAAGGGCCCTCCTGTGTTTGGGGCCAGAAACCATCACTTGCTTCTTTGTCCCTCTTTTGGCCCATTTCTTGCATGAGAGCTTAGCCATACTTGTGTTTGTTTTTGTGACTTGTTGTAAACTGTAAAATACCATATTTTGGGCCCCTATTCAACATTTTAGAAGGGCCCTTCTCTATTTAGGGTCAGCAACTGCTACTTGCTTTATTATCTCTCTTTCGGGGCCATTTTTGCATGCTAGCTTAGCCCCATTTTTGTTCACTTTTTGGCCTCCCTTAAAACTGTAAATATGCTTTTTTTTTTGGGGCTTTCTTGATTCCCTCTTCACACTTCATGTTCAAATAATGTATGCATTGCATAGCCATAGGTCATTCCATGCACCTAATTTCATGTTTCGGGCCTCGTTCCATGCTTCAGATGCCATGTTTCCATGTTTCAGGGCTGTTTGGCATCACTTTTTGCTACTAAAATTTGCATGATAGTATGCCATATTCCATGCTTTGCCATACCTTGTTAGAGTGGCATTTCGTGCCTTAGGTTCGGTCCTCGGTTTGCGTGCATGCGTGCACGCATCTCGAGTGTCTCATTTTCACCTAATGGCCTCTTATGTAAGTGTGGCTGAGGTCCACTTGTGTTAGTGTAAGTCCATATCGCATTGTGTATGCTATTTCATTCCATAGCGTTGTGTATGCTAGGTTGTATGTTAGCGCATTGTGTATGCCATGTTACCTCGTGCATCGTGTATGCCATTTCATAGCATGTTGCATGTTAGGTTGTATCTTAGTTGCATTTTATGCATGTCACGCATATTGCATTGTGCTCGGGATAGGAGTTAGCCCGAGCACGGGAAACAAGGGACGTTTCGTACTCCGAGTGACGGAATGTGTCTCAATTCCCCAGTCACCGACACTCCGGATTGTCCATGATGGAGTTAGGACTTAGTTGTATATTCATGTGCATTCATTCCATATTGAGTTGTGCAATTCGATTCGTCGGCCATCATGCATCGAGATGCGTGATTGGTGGCACGAGGATCGAGGCATGCATACATGTGTGAAAATACCTTGTCATGCCTCTCTGTTGCTCTCTGTTGCAGCAAATCAAGAATCAATAGCCTTCCGAAGCTTGGCATGTATTCCAAGAATAATTACAAATAGAGGCTAATTGGGGCATCGCCATGGATTTCCGCGCAAAGGCAATCCGAGCATGCATCATTCATCATCCGGAGAAGAGTCGAGACAGTCCCTGGCTTGCATGCCAATGAAATGCTTTCCTAGTTAAATTTGTTAATTAATTAGGATTTTGTACATATTTGGACTGTATTATTTATTCGGACTATACTATTCATTTGGGACTGTATATTATTTTATTCGAACACTCTGCGCGAGGGCAATATTATAATAAGTGTGCGTGAGTGTGATGTATGTCTTCCAATCCCACGTCTTTTTCTCTTTTATTTACCAGCTTACGATGGTTAGATTAGGGCATGTTTCAATTAGCATACAGTATGATAGCATGTTTGCATTCATTCATCTGTTTTGCATGCACCGGGCTCGGCGCATCATACTAACTGCATTTGTATTTCAATTCCAAATTGAATACTTGATAGCTGTTACATCTCATATGTCATGTTTAGAATAGCCGAGCCTGCTATAGTTGCATTTTTGCATGTGTTGCATTAGGCATTTCTGTATAGTTAGGATCATGCATGATTTCTAATCGGTTTCTGTTTTGGCTTGGAGTACTAGGTGAGTTTTATGCTTTAGCATCCTTGCATTCGTGTAAGTGACTGCCATGATAGCATGCTTACCATGAGGCTAACTGCTTATGTGATATACCTGCTTGGATGCCTGTGGGTAGAGGTTGGGTTATTTGGATTGGAACAATTCATCAAATGTTTGTTTTAAGTCCACTAGACAATGGCAAAATCATGTTTTCTAAGCCCACCCGAGGGTGGCAAAATCTGCATTTTAAACTTACCTGCGAGTAGCAAACCATCTTTCAAAAAAAATAAATATTAAATGTTTTGTTCCAATTCAGGCGACCCGGTCTATACTTGTATGTTGTGCGCATCACATAGTAAATCTAGGCTAATAACCGGAATAAGAGCACACAATGTTTTCAAAACTAAATATCATGGTTAGTAGAGGCCGATCTTTGATCGGCGAAAGGGTGCTCACGGCAGTGACTTTCCTCAATCGTACCCAAGTTCCCGAGCCGAGGCAACTTTGGTGATGACGGACACGTGGCCTTAGGCAAACGAGTCAGGGTTTCCTAAATTTCCCAAAAATAAAATATTTAGGTGGCGACTCTGTATCTGGCAAAGCAGTCCATGTTTGGCACTTCTTTTCTAAAAATCTGTTTTCTCAAAACGATTTTCCGGATTTGGACTATTTGGTTCAGATTAAGAACCGTGACACAAATCCAGTCCGAGCTGTAGCGAGGTCCCCCCGCGGGCCTGTCTACATCTAGGCAAACTAATTCCTTAAGAAACTTAGAATTCAAGGTGTTGACGTCTCAAAATCACCAAATGTCATCGGATTAGCACGAAACTTTGCACACACGGCCACCTAGGCACGAGAGACTTGTGGGAAAAGACGGGACTCAAATTGGGTTCCCGATTTGGAAGTTAGAGTCATATTTTGGTCTAGGCAAACTAGTTCCTTAAGAAACTTAGAATTCAATGTATTGATGCAACAAAATCCCAACGTCGTCGGATTAACGTGAAACTTGGCACACACGACCGCCTAGGCACGAGAGATAAGTGGGAGAAGACGAGATATGTGGGAGAAGACAGGACTCGAATCGGGTTCTCGGTTTGGGAGTTAAAGTTAGATTTCAATCTAGGAAAACTAATTCCTTAAGAAACTTAAAATTCGAGGTATTGACGCCCCAAAATCACCAAACGGCATCGGATTAGCACAAAACCTGGCACGCACGACCGCCTAAGCACAAGAAACTTGTGCGAAAAGACAGGACTTAAATCAAGTCCCGGTTTGAAAGTTATAGCCAAATTTCGGTCTAGGCAAACTAGTCCCTTAAGAAATTAAAAATTCAAGGTGTTGACGCCCCAAAATCAACAAAGAACGTCGGATTAGCATGAAACTTGATACACATGACCGCCTTGGTACGAGGGACTTATGGGAGAAGACGGGACTGAAATCAAGTTCCCAGTTTGGGAGTTAGAGCTGAATTTCGATCTATACAAACTTGTTTCTTAAAAAACTTAAAATTTGAGGTGTTGACGCCCCAAAATCACCAAACGACGTCGGATTAGCACGAAACTTGGCACATATGACCACCTAGGCACAAAAGACTTGTGGGAGAAGACGGGACTCAAATTGGGTTCCCGGTTTAGGACTTAGAGTCAAATTTCAGTTTAGGCAAATTAGTTCCTTAAAAAACTTAGAATTCGAGGTATTGATGCCCAAAATCACCAAACGGCATCAGATTATCACAAAACTTGACACACATGACCGCCTAGGCATGAGAGACTTGTGGAAGAACACGGAACTTGAATCAGGTTCTCAGTTTGAGAGTTAGAGCCGGATTTTGGTCTAGACAAACTAGTTTCTTAAGAAACTTAGAATTTGAGGTGTTGACACCCCAAAATCACAAAACGGCGTCGGATTAGCATGAAACTTGGCACACATGACCGCCTTGGCATAAAAGACTTGTGAAAGAAAACGAAACCCGAATCAAGTTCCCAATTTGAGAGTTAGAGTCGGATTTCGGTCTAGGCAAAATTATTTACTTAATTATCTTTGTAATTGTATACTAGTTAAATTTTTTATGTTTTTTTGTAATTAACATATTAACACATAATTATATTGTCATTAATTATTTTTATTTTTTGTTTTTAGATATTTCCGGAGTAGGAGTTTGCTTCTTGTGGAATGCATGCCCTTGAAGAATGTGACTACCTGTTGTTTTTGTTACCTACAGAGAATGATGAGGAAAACTTTTATTTTTGGTTTATGTTATTTTGAATTGTGAACAACATTATGTATTTAAACATTATATATGTATTATGGAACATTATGTAGTGAGGTAATTTTGATGATGTGTAGTTATGAATGAAAGAATATTTTTATTATGGAGAAATTGTTATTTATATACAGGAATTTTTATATTATTATATAATTATTGGTTTTTTTTTCATTTAATAAAGGTAATTTTAATATTTTTATTGTTGGTTTTTCTTTTTTTTTTTTTCTGCGACGACACCACACCATTGCAAAAAACATTAAAACTAAAATGTATTTTTTTGGCGACATAGGCAATGCCATCGCAAAAGAAATTGGCGACAGAGGTCATGCCGTCGCAATAAAAAAACATTTCGCGACAACAGTCTTTTTGCCGTCTCAAATAAAACTTTTAGCGACGGTACAACATTGCCATCGCAAAAGATCTCAATTTTTTACATATTATAGGCGATAGTAAAATGTCGTTGCAAAAGGCAACATTTGCTGTCGCAAAAAAAAAAGCGGCATGCCGTCGCTAAAACGTTTTAGCAACGCTCTCCGCTGTGACCCCTTCCTTTGCCATCGCTAAAAATCATGTGCCGTCGCTAAAAGTTTTTTGAGATGACATTAAGAGTATTAGTGTCGTCGCAAAAAACTGAAATTTTTGTAGTGAATAAACTGGCAGGTTTGAGAGCACAGACTTAATTGGAGTCACTCTACCAGTAAATGAAAGTACTCTTCTCTTCCATCCAGCTAATTTTGACTTCAACTTGTCCACCACAAGTTTTCAAATTTGCTGTCTTCTAGGATTAGCCCCTAAAGGCATACACAAGTACTTAAAAGGCAGTTTTTGACTCATGCAATTTAATCTTGAAGCAAAATCAGTAGTCGTAGCCTCATCAATACCCACTCCACTGATAGCACTCTTATGATAATTGATTTTTAGTTTGATTACTACTTTGAAACAACTTAAAATTCTCTTCACATTTGAAACTTTTACCCAATCTGCCTCACAAAATAAGACTGTGTCATCAGTAAATTGTAGATGAGATAACTTCAATCCTTCATCACCAATAATGACCCCTTTTATCAGTCTTGGTTCTCTGGCTCTTGATAAAAACATATTCAGCCCTTCAGCTACAATAATGAACAAAAATGGTGAGATTAGAAACCCTTGCCTCAACCTTTTTGGGGACACACTTCCTCAGATGGAGAGCCATTAACTAGGAATGATACTTTGGCTAAACCTAAACACGACCTCCTCCATTCCACCCATTTGGTCTCAAACCCAAACTTGCCCAACATATCAAATGGAAAACTCCAATTTACTGTATCATAAGCTTTTTCAAAATCAAGTTTCAAAATTAGGCCACTTTTCTTGGATCTTTTCCACCAGTCTACCACTTCATTTGCTACTAATATCCCATTCAGTATGCTTCTCCCACTCAAGAATGCAGATTGTGTTAAGCTAATGATACTTGGTAACATTTGTTTTAATCTACTAGCTAAGACTTTTGATAGAATCTTGTACATTGAATTTATGAGACTGATTGGCCTAAAATCTTGGGTACTTATTGGGTTTTCCTTCTTAGGAATTAATGATATGAAGGAAGCATTCAGGCCCTTCACCAACCTCCCATTCACATCAAAACTCTTCCATAAATTTGAGAATATCATCATTCATTATCCTCTACCCCTTTTGGATGCAAATCGAATTAAATCCATCCGACTCAGGGGTTTTATTCCCATCACACTCCTTAATGACAGCCCATACTTCTGATTCAAAAAACTCTTTCACCATCAACTCAACTTGATGAGGTTCAATTGATCTAAAAGCTCCACCAATCTTTGGTCTAAACTTCTAATTTTCTGCAAATGCCTCTCCAAAATACCTTGCAATTTCCCGTTTCATTTCTATAGGTTTATTGTAAGAAGTATCCATGATGATGATGAAATCCATTAGGTTTCTACTCAGTCTCTTTGTAGGCATCAGGTAGAAATACCTAGTATTTCTATCTGCTTTTAAAGCTCAATTTACTCTGGATTTTTGCACCCAAAACCATTCATTCATTTTTCTCAGCTTCCAAATCTCTCCTTTTACCTCTCTTCTTCTTGATAATTCAATACCATTCAAAGGCCTAACCTCAGTATCCAAGTCTAATGCATGCATTGCATCCTCTACCTCCTTAAGCTTGTGCTCCACATTTCTAAACACTTTAATGTTCCATACTTTCAGTGCTTCCTTTAAGGATTTCAGTTTAACCTTGAGTCTGTACCCAACCCATCCATCCACCTAAGTATTATCCCATATTGATTTTACCTTATTCATGAAGGTGGGGTGGAGAACCCAAGCATTGAGGAATCTAAACGGTTTAGGCCCCCAATCCCTTTCATCCTCCATTAATAATATTGGGCAGTGGTCAAATAATGATCTAGATAACCCCCACAATTTGAAACTAAACCATTCTAACCATTCAAGAATGAATAAGAATCTATCAAATCTACTCCACCTCTCCCCTTCTTATGAGTTGCACCACGTATACCTCCTCCTAATCATTGGAACATCCACCAACTCCAATGTATTTATCAAATCATTGAACTCATTCATTCCACCATCCCTCCTAATACAACCTATTCTTTCAGCCACTGTTCTAATTTCATTAAAATCTCCCCCAATGCACCATGGTTTGGAAAACTTAGGATTTAGATTACCCAAAATTTTCCATAAATTCCTTCTCATACTCCTATCATTGGATGCGTAAACATTTAAAACCACACATTCAATTAACTGATGCATTTTACCTAAGAGTATAATACAATTTCGATTACTGTAACAGTCAATCAGATCAAACACCTCAGGCCTCCATACACAAAGCAATCCTCCCGTAATTCCATCAGCATCCACTACCATGAAGCCAACCAACTCTTCTAGCCACAATGATTTGACAAATAATTCTGACATTTCTGATCTTTTTGTTTCTTGAGACAAAACCATGTCAACATTTCTGTGTCTGATGAACTCTTTTATTCTCCTTCTCTTCCCAATCCTACCTAACCCTCTTATAGTCTAAGATACTATCTTCATGACAAAATATTTTAACTCCTACTTCTCTGAAATTGCTCATTCAAGCACTCACTCTCTCAATCCTCTTTGGAGCCTGAGTCCTATTATTTCTTTCCATTGTGATAATTTTCTCTGTCATCTCTCTTTCCTTGCCTTCAAAAATCTATACCCAGAGCTTTCCCAATATGGATTGTAGCTTGAGCCTTATGTAGCAAATACTGTTGATCTCTAACATTCCTTCTTCTCCTATGATCTGTAGTTTGTGACACTGATAAGGAGAGGTCCACTGCTATTGCCCTCAAAATTGTCCTTCTTTGAAAACCATACCTTGACCATGCCTTATTTTTCCCCAGTCTTCTTTTCCTTTTTGACTCACTACTCAGCTAATCTTCACCACTGCTTCTACTCAACAGTGCTTGGTTTCTATTGATCACTCTTCTCTGTTTTATTTCTACTTCATCTTGATTCGGTTGCTCATTTGATCCCATTGGACCTACAATCTCCTCAATGGATATCTGGGCTGGTGATTGATATCTTGTGATTTGGGCTTCATCTTGTTTCTATTCACTTCTTGTTTGGTTCAAACCTCCAATTAATCCCTTGAACTGGGCCTTGTCCAACACCACATTTAAGTTAATGCTGGGCCTATGCTGATCTGAATTGTTTAAGCTCATCATAAAACCCACAGAAGGCCCACACCCTGTAACACTGCTACTTCCCCTCATATTGTTCTGAATCAACACCCTGTGCATGCCTTCCTCTTTTCCCAGACCTGTCCTAGCTACTCTTGGGTCTCCCACTTCATAGCACGTCTCATTAACTACTAACACAGCTAGTGCACTGTCGCCACTGCCCTCCTTTGTCATACCAGCCCCTTCCTTATGGTCCTGTGATACATCATCATTTCCATCCACTTCATCCTTTGATTCATCCATGTCATCATCATCTTCCTCATGCCCAACTTCCACTTTTGTACCTTGAGCTTCAATAAATTGGAAATTTGATAAGTTCTCTTCCCTTTGCTGTTCTTGGTATAAACATAACTCTTCACACACCCTGATTTAGCTTACCAAGCCTTTCTTTATCAACTTAACACACTTATTAATGGTTTCCATAGACTTCGTCAAGTTTATAAGTTTACCATATGCTAAGGATGACATGGACATAGTAACTTCTTCAACCTCTAATACCTCTCCCCATAATTCCCCAATTTTTCTGAAATTTGTAGTATTCCATAAATTAAATGGACTACCATAACAACATAACTATACCTCCCTTTCTTGTTTGAACACAAGACCTGCCCTCCACTCTACTATGTTTTCACACCATTCATTGATCCAATCAACCAACACCTCTCTCATGTTCCTTAATGCCTCTACCGAATCAAATGATAGTATTGCTAACCTTCCTCCCTCTTTTCAAATTCAGACATTCTTCAGACCTCTTTTTAAAAATTCCTTCCTAAAGTCTAAAAACTGACAAGTATTCTTGAGTCTAGCTACAGCACTCTCACGTAACCATCTATTTCCATATTCCTCTGCTATTACTAATCTTCCGATTATTTTGGTTGCTCCATCTTCTTACCACCTCTGCAAACGATGGCCTTCTATTCACCCAACCCGCATCAGTCCCTATGCCTTGCATATCTTGCTTACGTATATGATGTACCTCACCTCTCTGATCTCTTCTAAATGTAGCGCTCTTTATTACCAGCAATCTGTTATCACACCAAACTTTATTTTCCTTCTGTATAGCCACCTGTGCTGCAATATGACAATCGTAATGGACGAAACCAAATCTTAATCATGTTGTTTTTCTTCTCTTGAGTGGGATGAACACATCTTTGACCACACCGAACTTTGTGAACATTTTATAAAGACCTTTTGGATCCATGGACTCTGGAAGATTGTCCACAAATAATGTATGAATGCTCGTATTTCCCAAACTCCTTCGTTGTTGCTGCTGAAAAACAAGTATCCAACATCCATCTTCTTTGTTTGTTGTTTCTTGACCCTTTGCTGCTCCTTACTTCTCTATTCCATTCATTGCCAAATCCTTTTTCCGTAAATCATTTTTATGTATTTAGTTTTTCTCTTTTGTCTACAAATTTTATTGTTTTATTTACAAAACGCTTACAGTCGTTAATTTATGACTTGAAATTTGTGTGACTGGACGTTTTAACGTGAGATTTTAGATAGTGGTATCGGGAGATGAGTTGGTATTGGTCGCAATATAGCAATATGTGAAATATCGCACCATGTGTTTAAATGGCATGGTCATGAATTTTTTAATATTATCAACCGAAAACAAAAATTTGTATATCATAGTTAAATCCGTCATATTGTGAACAAGTTGCATTACTTGTAAATCAGTTATGAATCAATATGTATCATGAATCGATCAACAACGGCAGTCCATGTTTCAGTAAAGTTAGGTGCTCGCCCACAACTTGTAATTTTTTGGAACTCTAAATTTTATTCACTTAGATATTTGTCAAAAGGTTCCATAAATGAAATTCTTGGTGTTTAAAAGGTTTGTAAAATAAATAACCACCCTATATAAAGAGTCACCAAAAAATGAAAATAATATTCAAAGACCTATTAATAAATTTTTTGCTCAAAGATTAACAAAATAAAGCCATCCTTCTATTTCACTCTAATAATAAAAACCTAATAAATCACTTCTTGTTCAAGAGCCCAAAAATAAAATAAAAAAGGGAAAATTATACTAGTAGACTTTATATTTTGGTCCTTTTATCATTTTGATCCCTATTATTTTAATTGGCTCGATTCTGACCCCGAATTTATAATTTTGTCTCAATTTAATCCAAATGATTACAATTGTTAGTATTTTTTTGTAGAAAATAATCACATGAAAAATATATGTTATACTTTTATAGGTAAAATTGTAAATTTATTTAATTCAGTGAATGAATATCAACCAACTCATTAACCATTTTAAAATTTAAAAAAAAAAAAAAAAACTAATCGACAATCAATTAGATCAAATTATTACAAAAACTAAAATTAAATGTCAAAATGGAACTAATTAAAACTATAGGTACCATGTTGAGGATATATACTCATTCAATTTACACCACTGGCTCATCAAAGCTCAATCACAGCTAAAGTTACAATCTAATGAAGCTTAGCTACATGAAACCTAGCTGTAGCTAAGCTCTACTACCAACATCTGTGACTACAGTAGCTTGAGTTGTTACGCAAGCTATGTAATGAATTGGTTGTTAGAGAGTTTATTAGGAGGTATGGTTAGATACATATTTGATTGCATAGGTTTAGTTAGTAACATAAATAAGACAATGATAATACAAATAAACTTGAGAAATATAGTTTCATCTTTTTTTTCATGGTATCAAAGTTATGAAGCTCTTACGAGCACATTTCCATGGCGTCCTCTACATCATCTCTGTCTTCTTCAATTTCATCGAATTTAACACTTCTGATTTCAAATCTTTCCTTGTTTGTTATTGTCAAACTAGATGCAAAAAATTTCATCATCTAGAGGAGTCAAATCTACAATATACCTTGAGTAACTAATTTTCTTGGCTATGTCGATGGTACAATTCTTTATCTCCCTTCTATAATCGTTGATGCTAATGATATTGAATCTTCCAATCTAGATCATATTCAACAATCTCATTGATGCACACTTATTGAGTTGTCTTACTATTACTCTATCTCTTTCAATCTATTCAACAATTCTTCAATTTCATCATTGTGCTGAAGTTTGGTCTGCTCTTCACAAGAAATTTACCTTACTTTCAAGGTCACATATTCATTAACTAAAAAATAAATTTAACTGTGTGGCTGAGAAATCTGAATCAATAGAGAAATATCTTTTGAAAATCAAAGAGATAGTTAGTTAGCTCTTGCATCAGTGATTATCGAAAATGAAGATCTTATCTTGTTAACTTTGAATGGTCTTTCGGATGAATTTGATGCTTTCAAAACAACAATTCGAGCCAAATCAAGGTATATTTTAGTGGAAGAATTGCCTCCTCTTTTGTGTTTTGAGGCAGTTCATATGAAGGCAAAGACTAAAAAGATTTTAGAACCAACAGTTGCATTCCCAACTGTAAAAGGTTTCACTCATCCTTCCTCTTCTAATTTTCAGCCTCGTGGACACAACTTTGGATCTTCTAGAGGAATAACCTCTTTTAAAGGTGGAAGATGAGGTAGGTTTTATAGAGATAATGGTAGATTTTTTGAAATTTCTACCAAAGGTAGAGGAAGATACTCTCAATCTCATTCTCAAGCTTCTCAAATTTGTGGAGGATTTGGTCATTTAGCTCTTGATTGTTGGCACTAAATGGATTCTCAATATCAGTCTTCCCATCAAGCTTCTCATGCTAGTTCTAATGCCTCATTAACACCTAAAGCCTTTGTTACTTCCTTTTCTAATGTTTTTTCTTCCTCATCATCAGTCCCATAGTACTTAGATTCTACTGCCACTTATCACATAACCAATGATCTGAACAATCTTACTTGTTATTAACCATATTAGGGTGCAAAATAGGTCACTATTAGAAATGAAAATTGAATTCCCATTAATCACATTGGTGAAGGACTTCTTCTTACACCTCACTACTCCTTCATCTTAAGAATGTTCTTCCTTCATCCTCTATTTCATCAAATCTTATTTCAATCCAAAAATAACCTTAAGATAATCACTGCAGTATAACATTTAATGAGTCTAACTTTGTGATTCAAGACAAGTTTATCGAGAAGGTTTTTCACAAGGGATCTAATATCAATGGCATTTATCATTTTCTTCCACCTAATGCTTCTTCATTTGATTTTACATCATTTTAACAAGCTTATATGACCGATTATGTTGTATCTACTTTTGTTTCTACTACTATTTGGCATAACAAACTAAGTCATCCTTCATCTTTGAAGTTTCAATACCTTAAACAACATTTTCATCTTAAAATTGTTAATCATGCTACTCAAGATTGTATTGATTGTTACTGTCATAACCCAGACCCGCCCCTAAAAGTTTGGGTTATAACCTGTTGGTAATCACTTGATTACCTTCGGCCTCAAACAAACATACAGAGTAATTATAGTAATGGGGGCAAAAGTGGAAGTACACAACAAAAGAATGAGTTCATTAAGCTATACCAATATGAGCAAAATGTTACATATCCACGTCATTTACATGCCCATGCAAAAAGAATATAAGTATCAAAAGAAATTTGTGCATAACGTTTACAAACCCATGACCACATTAGCAAAACAAAGTAAAGACCAAGTATGATGTGAGTCAAGAAAAAACTCCATCTCGGAGACATGACTCGATTGGGTCTCAAAAAGGATGGCTCCTGAAGCTAACTCTAAGGGTCTGCTTTATGTTGTGGATTACCTATATGTGCATGCATAAAATTGGGCGAGCGAAGCTCAATGAGTAACAATACAGTAAGATAGTGTAAATAGATAGTCATAAGATTCTCACAATACTCAAAATCTTATAAACAAAACGGCCTTAAACCCAGTCTATAGACACCCTATTTTGACCGACCTTAAGACTCAGACGTCACCAATTGTGCGCTTGGTGATGTTGCATATTGTGCTCGTTCTGAAGGTTATGGAGTCACGGCTGCGAGCCTTGCCTCCGGACTTCCGGACTCTTTTGTGCTTTGTCTCGGTTTGCGAACCAGGCCCTGTTTTCTTTGTTTTCTCTTCCCGAAGGGAGGGAGAGGCCTCGTAGATCATCTCTTAGTGGCCGTAGGCTACGTTTCGTGGTTGTAGGCCATTTTTCCTGGTTGGAGCCCGGTTTCCGATTTTTCAGAGCCGTTGGCCGTGTGCCTCGGTTCGGGACCGCTTAACCACCTCTGTTTGCTCCGGTTTTTGTCACACACCTTATTTCCTCCCTTTTGAGGGACACTGTGATCCGAGAGACCAACGTTGTGGTCAAACACCACCTCCGGTGCTTAATAGTCAGTTTTCGGGGCCTCGGTTCGGGACCGCTTAACCACCTTCGTTTTGCATCCGTTTTGTTTCATTTTTGGTAAAGACCTCATTTTCATTGTTAGGAAGCTTGTAGAAGGGTGGGAGGCCAGCAATTGTTCCAAAACGCCAGCTTTATTCCTTCATCGCTCTCCGTCGCCCGTTTTCCTCACTAAAAAGCTGGTGTTAACCATTCCCAGGCCACTTTCTTTGGCCTTCAACCACATATTTGTGTTGTACACACTTGGGAGGCCACCAATATGCAATGGCCAGCCAGCAATTGTTCTTGACCCTTTTGAACCCCTATAAAAAGTTGATTTTTCTCTCTCCTGGTTCACATTTTCAGGGTTTTGACCACATAGCTGTGTTGTGCACACATGGGAGGCCACCAATATGGGTGGCCGGCCAGCTTTTCTTGCTTGACCCGTTTTAACTTGGTCGGCCGGCCTGGGGAGGTGGCCGGCTGGCCACCTGAACCCTCTGAACCTGGCCGGCCATGACCCTCTCACCTGGTTCCTTACAGCTGCACCCTCTGTTTCCCCCCAGATCCTGTATCCGATGGGGGGTCTTTTGGGGGGGAAATTTGAATTTGATTTTCCCCCCCTTTTCTCCACTCCTCTCCTCTATAAAACCAGCCCCCCCAGCTCATTTTCAAGGGTTACAAAAATTTGTTTGGAGCTCTTGCATTAAATCTCATTCTGTCTCTATTCCAACCCTCAAAACACCCTTGGTTCTTGGCCATTTCTACACCAATCCATAGCACCACACCTCCACACTCCATTCCAGCAACTTGAAGACTATTTCCAGAGGCTAGGAGCACCATTTCTTGGACAAAAAGCTGTTGAAGACTTAGGCTACAAGGGTAAGTCTCTTTTCCCTCTCTTTTGGCTCTATTTTGCATGCTTTCTTAGCCTTTGTTGCTTGCATTTTTGGGCTCTGAACAAAACTATAAATAGTCATATTTTGAGGTCATCGCCATGTTTGATGAAGGGTCTTTCTCTGTTTGAGGTCTCCTCCTCACCTTTTGTGTTTAAACTCTCTTTCAGGCCTATTTTTGCATGATATTTTAGGCTTATTTTTGAGCTGTTTTGGACTTAATCATAAACTGTGAAATATCTTTTTTTGAGACCCTCTTCAACTTTGTTGAAGGTCTCTCCTCTGTTTGAGGTCAGCTGCTACCACTTGCCTCTTTATCCCTCTTTTAAGCCTTTTTCTTGCATGTTGATTTAGCCTTACTTTTGTTCATTTTCAAGATTTGATGTAAACTGTAAAGTGCCTTGTTTTGAGACCCTCTTCAATTTTGTTGAAGGGCTCTTTGCCATATGGGGCCAGCTGTTGTCCCTTGTGTCTATTCTCTCTTTTAGGGCCATTTTTGCATGATAGATTAGCCCTATTTATGTTCATTTTTGAGACTTGTTATAAACTGGAAAAAGGCTTATTTTGACATCATCTTCATGTTTTATTAAGGGCATTTTCTTATTTGAGGTCACATGCTTCCTTGTATGCTTGATTGTCCCTTGTTTTGAGCCTTACACCTAAGCTCCAATTGCATGCTTTGTTTGGCCTTCTACCACTGAAATCTAGTGGATTTTTAGTGTCTGGAACACTGTTTTGAGTCTCTAAATCAGAGGGGGATGACCCCCTCTCATCTTGACTTGTTTGATGGTCATTTTGGCCTTCCAAAGGGACCCCTCTTTGCATGCTTCTTAGCCACTTTTTAGGCCCAATTTGGCGAGTTTTGGGACTATAATATTTTATTTTCAGAGTTTTTTGTGCCATGCTAAGTGTCCTTAATGCATGTGCTTAATAATCCCTTTGTATGCCCTCTAAAGGAGCCCCTCATTTGTGCATGTGTTGGCAGCATTTCCATGGTTATTTGGGCATATTTTGGCATGTTTTATTCACTGATTTTTGCTGGTTTGATGAGTTCTCACTTGCTTCATGTGCATGCCATGTAACCCTTGTTTACTAGTCAAAATTGCATGCTATGTTAGGCCATCTTGCTAGCATCTTTTGGCCATGCTTTGAACTAATAAAGTTCATGTCTTGGGACTGCCTTGACTCTGTCTTCATGCTTCATGATCAAATAATGCATGCTTTGTATAGCTATAGGTCATTGCGTATGCCTAGTTTTGAGTTTCGGGGTTCATCTCATGCATCGGGTGCCATATTGCCATGTTTTGGGTCTGTTTAGCATCATATTTTAGTGCTGAAATTCACATGTTTGTATGCCATATTCCATGCCTTGCCATGCTTTGGTAGAGTGGCATTCGTGCCTTAGGGTCGGTCATCGGTTTGCGTGCATATGTGCACGCATCTCGAGTGTCTCATTTTCATCTTATGGCCACTGATGTGAGTGTGGCTGAGGTCCACTCATGTTGGTGTAAGTCCATTGTGCATTGTGTATGCCATTTCAATTCATAGCATTGCGTATGTTAGGTTGTATGTTAGAGCATCGTGTATGCCACGTTACACTGTGCATTGTGTATGCCATTTCATAGTATTGTGTATGCTAGGTTGTATATTAGTTGCATTCATGCATGTCGTGCATATTGCATTGTGCTTGGGATAGGAGTTAGCCCGAGCACGGGAAACAAGGGATGTTTCGTACTCCGAGTGATGGAACGTGTCTCAATTCCCTGTCGCCAACACTCCGGATTATCCATGATGGAGTCTCGGTCTTGTTGTGTTTATATGTGCATTCATTTCATATTAAGTCGTGCAAATCGACTCCTTGGCCATCATGCATCGAGATGCGCGATTGGTGGCACGAGAATTGAGGACTACGCTTCCTGAAGAGTAGTCAAGCATACATATGGAAAAATACATTGCCATGCCCCTTTCCTACTCTCTGTTGCAGCAAATCAGAAATCGGCAATCTCTTGGGACTTCGTGCAATATTCCGGGCTTAATTGCAAACAAAGGCTAATTAGGGCATCACAATGGATTCTCGCGCAAGGCAACCCGAGCATGCATCATTCATCATCCGGAGCAGAGTCGAGGCAGTCCCTAGCTTGCATGCTAATTTATTGCTTTCCTAGATTAATTTGTTAATTAATTAGGGTTTTGTACTTATTCGGACTGTAATTATTCATTTGGGACTGTATATTATTTATTCGGACCCTCCGCGTGAGGGCATTGTTGTAATAAGTGTGCGTACGTGTGATGTATGTCTTCCAACCCCACGTCTTTCTCCCTTTTATTTACCAGCTTATGATGGTTAGATTAGGGCACGTTTCAATTAGCATACAGTATGATAGCATGTTTGCATTTATTCATCTGTTTTACATGCACCGGGCTCGGCACATCACACTCACTACATTGTATTTCAATTCCGAGTTGAATACATGTTAGCTGTAGCATTCCATATGCCATGTTTAGAATAGCCGAGCCTATCTTAGTTGCATTCTTGCATGTGTTGCATTAGGCATTTCTGTATAATTAGGATCATGCATGGATTTCTAATTAGCTTCTGTTTTAGCTTGGAGTACTCGGTAAGTTTTTATGCTTTAGCATCCTTGCATGTGTGTGAGTGACTACCATGATAGCATGCTTACCATGAGGCTATTTACTTATGTGATATAACTGCCTGAATGCCTGTGGGTGAAGGTTGGGTTATTTGGATTGGAACAATGCATTGACTGTGAGTTCTAAGCCCACTAGATAGTGGTAAAACCATCTTTTCTAAGCCCACCTGAGGGTGGCAAAATCTGCATTTTAAGCCTACTTGCGAGTAGCAAACCATCTTTCAAAGAAACAAACATGAAATGTTTTGTTCCAATTCGGGCAACCCGGTCTATACTTGTATGATGTGCGCATCACGTAGTAAATCTAGGCTAAATAACCAGAATAAGAACGCATAATGTTTTCAAAACTAGATATCATGGTTAGTAGAGGCCGATCATTGATCGGGCGAGTGGGGGTGCTCACGAAGTGACCTTTCCTAATCGTACCCAAGTTCCCGAGCCGAGGCAACTTTGGTGATGACGGACACGTGGCCTTAGGCATGATTCAGGGTTTCCTAAATTTTCCAAAAATAAAATATTTAGGTGGCGACTCTGTATCTGGCAAAACAGTCCATGTTTGGCACGCCTTTCAAAAAAATCTGTTTTCAAAATCGATTTGCCGGATTTGGACTCTTTGGTTCAAGATTAAGAACCGTGACAATTTGAGTCCTTGAACTGTGGTGAGCCCAAAACGAATGAAACGGGGGACTCATCCCTCCCGGGGCGTTCGGGGACGTCTACACAGTCATACTTCAAAATGGCCTTAAGCCCAATCATATTTCAAAACAGCCTCGGGCTCAATGTATAACAAAATGGCCTCGAGTCCAATCATATATCAAAATAGCCTCGAGTCCAATCATCTATCAAAATAGCTTTGGGCCCAATGTATATCAAACGGCCTCGGGCCCAATCATATTTTAAACCGACCTCAAGCAATGTATATCAAAACAGCATCGGGGCCTAACGTTTGTAACAACCCCAACCTCTGATTAACATTAACCCATGATTAATAATGCCTAATGAGTAATTAGGGTGAAATTCTGAATTAAAATGCATGTGTGTGTTGCATTGTGGTGTTTATATCTATTAAGCGTAGAAAGATCTGTTCACATTTTAGTTTCGGTTTACGAATTGAAAGTCTTATCGGCGTTCGAATCACGAATTGACTTGATTTATGTGCTAATTAGGATTTATAAAATTTTATGGTAAGGTTAATTAAAATTCGATTTAGGATGATTAAATTTGATTAAATTAGTGCCATTTATTTGATCTTAAATAGCCATGCTTTATTTAAGTCTATATTAGACCAATTGAGCTCCACTCACCCATTTTATTCACTTTGATCACACTTGAGCCTATTCTAAGGAGAAAAATGTGAGGAAGAGTGAGAGTGGAGGAATTTGGTTCAAGAATTAGGGATTTAGCTCAAACTCAAGGAAGTACATAATTGTTGATAGTAGAAGAAGAATTGTAGAGCCTCAACCTTAATTTTGTAGATTGAAGCTTCTAGGTAAGGGACTAGACTTTTAATTGAGTAATTAGCTTAGATTCTACAAGATCATTGGTGAATTAAGTGAATTTAAGTGGGAATTGTGCTAGAATTGGACTATACCATGCATGCATGTACATTTTCTTCCAAATTGAGCATGGTTTCAAAAGTTTCTTTCATGTATGTGTTAACCTCACTCACATTTTGGTCATTCATCATGTTTTCCACTAAATTACCAAGTTTGATTATGTTTTGGGAGTGTTCGATTCAAGAAAGGTTCATGTGTGTTGTGTTCATAAATTGTTCTTGAACTTCATGTTGAATTGTGCATAATTGATATCCTTTTGGGCCATGATTTCTTGAAATGATTCTTTAAACATGTTATTTCATGAGTTGTTAAGTGTTTTCCAAAGTTTTGGGCCCAGAAATTTGAGTTTGATGCATTTGAAGTTAAATTTGAGCTTGGTGATCAAATCTGGAATTTCCAGAAATTTGATCCACGCTCGAGCATGGAACTCTACGCTCGAGCGTGCACTCTGAGTACGTGCAGCTCCGCTCGAGCGACGATGTATTTGCTCAAGCGTGAAATGCATATACCCAGAAGTTTGTGTATTTTGCAGTCCGCTCGAGCGAGGAAATTTAAGCTCGAGCGAGGTTTTGAGTCTCACGCTCAAGCGGAGGTTGAGCGTTCGTCGAGCATGAAAATCATGCATCCAACACTTTTCATAAGTTTACAGTCCGCTCGAGCGAGGAGAGTCACGGTCGAGCGGGGTTTCATTGTCTGTATGTCCGCTCGAGCGAGGTAAGCCACGCTCGAGCGTGGACTTTAATTTCAGCAAATTTTGAGAAATGTTTTCCAATGCATTCTTGCATCCTCATTTCATCCTAGGCATTTCTAAGCCATGTTTAAGGCTCCATATTGAGGATTAAAGGTTAGAAACACACTAAGAACCAATGACGTAAGTTTGGTACAATTAGAACGTGTGTTTCAAGTGTATATCTGTTATGTGTTATGTAGGTCACGTGCCGCGCACTGTTTGACCAATCTGCTCCATCTGTCTGTCTCAAGGCCAACTGTGAGTAATAACTTAGTAAAGTTATGTTCAATTGTATTTATTTTCTGTGTGACAAAATGAGATCTGTTTCCTAAAATGATATGTTCTGTACAATGAATGATTGTCCAATCTATGTTATGTATTCGTGACATCCTTAGCATCATGTGATATCTGTTGGCTGTTACCCAGTATCGAAGGTTCCTTTATGGAACTTAAATCTGTCAGCACTCTGTTACCCGTACTAGAGGCCTCGTCATGGGGGCTCAACGTATCTCTGCTCTGTTACCCGGATCCAGAGGTTCCTTTATGGAACTGGTCATTCGTGACCCTCACATGTCTGCATCTGCTCTGTTAATGCTAATGGATGTATCACGTAAACTTAAGCATACCTTATGATTTTTATATATGATCTGGACAAATTATGAATTTGACACAAATCTGAATTATGATTTCTGAATCTGTACGGACTCATTCATTGAAACCCATTTACTCTGTTATTATTCACTGAGCTTTCGCTCATAGCTTATATTTTATATGTAGGTGAGCCGGCGCGTGACCAGGGCTAGAGTTGGCGGCCTTCGTTTCTGTTTTTTTGTCAGCCAACCGTTGTGCCTCTCGAGGAGGTTCCGATTGAAGTCTAGTTTTATGGATGTTTTTGTACTTATGCTGGTCCCTATCTGTTTTGTACAGTCAAATCTTGGGAATTACACTCTTGTAAGTGTTTTGTAAATATGGTATCTTGGACCGGCATGCTTATGTATATATATAAGTTTTGAAATCTACTGTCTTATGTACATTACCATAGCTCATTGGACCTTATCTATTTTGTATTATTGCTTCTGTCGCCCCTTACTATATGCTTATCTATTCAAAGGCCTTTGGTAATCCATGAATTACTAGCCGGTTACGGTGCCTGACCTATAGGGGCGGGCTTGGGTCGTGACAACGTTGCACATGTCATATAACATTAATGAGGTTTCTCATTTCAAATAAATCACAATGTCGGCACCAAACACCGTTCATGGTTCGAGGTACACAATAACGAACATATAAATAAATATGGTATTATTACTCACAGTGATGATTAATCTTACGGTGTTTCCTCTGGCACATAACCTTAACTCAAATCTATGGTTTTTCCCTTAAGTCCCTTCAAATCCCTAGCTTTCTTCTCTTCATCTCTCTCTAACTCACACTTTGGAGCCATCTTCCAACAAATGAAGAACAAAAGAGGCTATACATATATAACTTAGCTCAAAAATCTTAATGTATTCATTATGAATCACAATTTTTCAAAATCTCACCAAAGGCTCTAAAAATCATGTTGATCATAGTTATGAAGTCGGTTTTTGTTTATCACACCTCTACGACCTTCAATTTCAATTCAAAGTTTCAATTGCAACAGATATTCCTACTTTCAACAAATATTTTTCCAAATTCACATATTTCTCATACTTAAACTTGCAAATTCATATCAGACACATAATCACATACATAATCAAGCATTGTATGGGTTGGCTTATCACAATTATGTTGCAAAGAGCCATAGGCTTCTTTTCAATTGTCAAATTCAAGTGTAAATAAGCCTCTTTCTCTCATCCATAATGTATTGGGCCCTTTTTATTTCTCTTCCAATTACAAGTACTATGTCATTTTTGTTGATAATTTTACTAGATTTACTTGGTTATATCCACTGGCTTACAAAAGAAAGTCTATGAAAAATTCTTAGAATTCAAAGCTTATGTTGAAACACAATTTGAGATTGTCTTAAAAATAATTAGAATAGATGGAGACATTGAGTATTGTAATAATAAAATGAAGGATTTTATTGTTGATAATGGTATTATTCATCAACACTCATGTCCATATACACCACCTCAAAATGGCACTGTTGAAAGAAAACACAAGCATATCATAGAGATTGCTATTGCCTTGCTTCATCACTCTTTCATGCATCTCAAGTTCTGGTTTGAGGCTATTGCTGTAGCTATCTACTTGATCAACAAACTTCCCTCTACATAGTTGCAACATAAATTTCTACTTGAAGTCTAAATTTCATCATATTCCTGATTACCCTTTTCTAAGTTGTTTGGCTATTTTTGTTATCCTTGGCTCCAATCATACACCTCTAATAAACTCTAACCTAAGTTCCTAGCTTGTGTGTTTCTTGACTATTATCCCTTTGCTATGGAATACAGGTGTCTTGATCCTAGTTCAAGAAAAATATATCTCTCTAAACATGTAATCTTCAATGAGTCTAAATTTTCTTTTGCTAAAACCTCTACTTATTTCTCTACTTTCTTACCTCGGATTCTATCTTTCTTTTGGTCTATTGCTTCTCCTTTTTCTTCTGTTTCTCAATCTCTATTCTCTGTTACACCTGTTGAATTCCAATATGCTTTTACTACCTTTCCTCCTACACATCTTGCTTCTCTTACTCCATCAAGTCCTATTTCTCCTATTCAGTCCAATTCTGTCACTCATGTTTCTCTTATTCAGTCAAATTCTGTTAGTCATGCCACACCTCCTATTTCTATTCAATCTATTTCCATTCACTTACCTTTTGCTAGGAAATCTACCTCAAGTTATTACATTTTTCTAGGGTCTAATCTTGTGTCTTGGTCAGCCAAAAAGCAAGCCACAGTCTCATGATCATCCATTGAAGCAAAGTGCCGATCTCTTGTTCACACTGCATAATTGGCTTGGATTAGCATGCTTCTTAAAGATTTATCTATTTCTTTCCCTGTGCCTCACATTCTCTGATGTGATAATGTGTCTGCCATTGCTTTAGCATCTAATCATGTGTTTTATTCAAGGTCTAAGCACATTGAGGCCGACTATCATTTTGTTAGCGATCGACTTCTTGTTAAAAAGCTTGTTTTCAAATACATTCCCACTATTGATCAGTTGGCTGACATTTTTATCAAATCTTTCTCAATCTCAAAATTTTTATATTTCAAAGACAAGCTCATGGAGTTCAATCACCACATTAGCTTGAAAGGGGATGTTGATGATACTCAATCAATTCATACCAATGGCTTATCAAAGCTCAATCGCAGCTCAAGTTGCAGTCTAATGAAGCCTAGCTGGGGCTTAGCTCTACTACCAACACCTGTGGTTACACTAGCTTGAGTTGTTACATGAGCTATATAATGCATTGGTTATTAGAAAGTTTGTTGGCAAGTCAGTTATACAAGTAATTAGCACATGTGAGTTAATTAGAATGGTTAGATACATATCTAATATTATAGGTTTAGTTAATAATATAAATAAGACAATTTCAATACAAATAAACTTGAGAAATATAGTTTCATCTTTTTTTTCATACAAAATGACACACAAGGGACAAAATGCGGCGCTAACAATGTAATTTTCACAATAAAATATTATTATCTAAAACTTATTGTGATCATTTTGGAATATGGGAATCGATGAATTTACAGAGATAATGTTGGTCATCTATCATGAAATTACATCTTACGTAAAATTCAAAAACTTTTTTCTTAGAAGAGTGATTGTTGTTCTAGGATGATCAATGCGGACTTTCCTAAGTGGAAGAAATCCCATGAAATAGTGTTTTGTGAGACCTTTGTTGTTACCTACATAGATTTTATTACTTACCTAGAGATGAGAAGGTAACTAATACAATCAGCTATATCAAGTTCACTATCAATTAATAGTGAGTCGAGTAGAAGAAGTAGGAAGTTGATCATGGAAGCTAGGGCAACAGTCCAGATGCGGAAATCACTTGGTATAAATTTTGAAGAAAAAGAGGATGAAGCTATAGAGAAAAGTATTCAGCTGGAAATGAAGGATTTGGAAAGGATTGAAGGTGGTGGAAATGCCATTGAAGCCTAAGTAACCAATGTAGGGGTTTAGGTGTATTTTATGGATTCCTTAAGAAGATAATGACATGGAATGTTAGAGGTCTAAGAAGGCTAGAATAAAGGGGGAAATTAAAAAACATAATAAAAGAGAGAGGTGTGGATGTAGTGGTAATTCATGAAACAAAGAGAAGCATCATGGAGGAAGAGTTCATCAATTGTTCTTAAAATGTGGCAACATGGAAAGCTAGGAATGTTTGTCTTTTTAGTGGTAAATCAGTTGATTGGAATGAACTGCAGAGTTGGTGAAAGTGAGGGTAAGGCTTATGTTGCAGTAGAAGAATGGCTATCACTTGATGTCAAGTGGATGTACTAGCTAATGGTTAGGGGCCTTGGTTGCTTTTGATGATTGGGAGTGTCTCTGTTGCTTTTGTTTTCTTCTTTGTTGTCTTGGTTTGTTACTCATCAACTTGGGTTGCTAGCAGATGATTGTACTAGTTTTCGGTGCCAACCTAGTTGGGATCGATAATCTAGTTATGATGCTTGTAACTTTTCCCTTACTTTTTTGATGTATGTTATGCTTTTGTATTTTTCATATCATCAATAAAGTTTCTTTTTGCCAATACAAAAAATATATATATATATATATCATCATGAATGACTAAACAATAAATTGTGCTTACTTAAATCCATATAAGAAATAAATACATAATGTAAATTACCGCACTCATTTAATAGAAAGGAAGAGAAGGACTAAGAAGAATGAACAGATAATTTATCTTTAACAAGTTCCAATAGTTTAAAAAAGATGACCTATTTCCCTTCTTCTGAGATGTTAGATCCAATGAACAGATCAAATAAAGAGCGAATGCACAATATGGGTATAAAAAAATTTCATTTTCTTTTGCTGTTTTTTTAATAAAACAAAAATAAATGAAATTTCTCACTAACAAATGCCCCTAGGCACTAGAAAAAGAGAAAGAAAAAGAAAAAAGTCAAGACACTTTTCACTAATTTTAAATTAGCATTTTCATTATTTTTTTAAGTAAATTAGGGAAATATGCACCAAAGAATTAGCGGTGACTAGGGGTGTGCACATTATGATTTAGGGCGTTTGAAAGTAAAATTATAAACTACATGGTGAATTGACAAATAACCAAATCCCAATTTAGGCAGTTTGGGATAGATTGATAGATTGAATAATATTCTTAACCAATTATCAGGTATTTGCATAGTATATAATACTAATTTGCATAATATTTTTTTGTATATATAACACAAACTAATTTTACATAATATTTTCTATATATATAATTGCTAATTTGTAAAAAACTCACCTCTTAAATCTCTCTCACACTCATTTTTATTTTGATATTTTATTAGAGGTTAAAATATATATGTGTGTGTGTGTGTGTGTGTGTATTAACTACAGCAAACTGGAACGGTTTCAAAAGCATATTGAAAAACTTAGAAATCCCCTAAATATTGATTTGTGATTATGTATCAATTTAAACCAGTAAATAGCAATTCTAATCAAGCAATTAAAGACAAATCAATACAACGATTTTACGTAGAAAAATACAATTTGAGGGCCTCCAATTGTGATAAAAAAAAAAAATCAAGGGCAAAAGCCACAAAATAATTCACTAAGAAAACATAAAGGAATTACACAAGTGTAGTCTCAATTAACTAGCGAATCTATGCCCAAATCGAACCGAACCGAACCCTTATGTGCCTCTTCCAGCCCTGTCTTCACCTCAGAATTGTCTTGTCCAACATTGAATCCACAACGCCGATGTCGAATCCACAATGATGAGCCACTCCAGAATCCACCAAAGCTTCAGACCCGAATTTCACAGAATCCACCGAAGAGCAACATTCTCTTTTGTATTGAACGAAACAAATAATCTCTTGATGTATATTTTTCAAACCAGATTTAAACTCAAACAAATATTAAAGAAACTAGTAAAGAAGCTTCAGATATAAACCCTGATATCCAAGAAAAAGATCTGGAAGCCGTAACCCTAAAAAACGGATAGAACCACATATTTATAGAAAATTGATCCGTGATCTCTGCTCGAGCGGACTAACGCTCGAGTGCAGGAAGTTCCGCTCGAGCGCAAAAACACAACTTCTAGTACTTTTGCAGACAGTTCAAACTTCTGGAACCAAAGATTCTCCACTCGGGCGAACAAGCAACTTCTACTGCATTTTTGCTTTTTGCTTTTTGCTCTTACTTCGAGGACACTACCCATCGACTCCGCCTAGGCGCTGCCCCAGACCCGCAAAAGGGTGTTGTCCTCTACACCCCCGCAAGTTAACCGGGCAACTAAATCACCGACATAGTCAGCAAAGTGACAAATATAATAGGATTAAAATCACAAACTCCTCTACATAGGCCCAATTCGGGTTGGATTCGCATCTAAAAACTCAGTCTCACTGAAATAAAAGTTGAACAAGTTTACAACTAAAATGAGTTTTGTCAAACGGGATTGCCAAAAATAAAAACCTAATGCATATTATAAATTTTAAAATTTAATCCGTAATTAGCAAATTGAACGGTACAAATTAATACGGATAGATACAATTTTAATAGATTAGACAATATTTTGCACAGCCCTAACGACAACTATTAACAAGTATTTTAAGGATATTAGTTAACAAAATGTAAAATGATAGTACATTTTCTACCTTTCATAATCTAATTTAAAAAATGAACAATAATTTCAAACTTTTTAACAAGTACCTTTGAATCACTTGTTAATTAGCATAATTACGGCTCATTTCGAAGGTAACGCCGTAATTTTTTTTTTCTTTTTTTTTGGGGGGGTAAATACACTATGTCCTTGAGATTTGGATTTAATACATATCATTTCCTGACGTTTGGAAAATTACACTGACTCCTCTGTCATTGTAATTATTTAGATGAAATTAACGTTAATATCAAAAAGACATTAAATTCATACATTCTCTCTCTTTTTTTTCTTTTTCTTTTTTCCTTCTTTCTTTCCTTTCCTTTATTTATTTATTTATTTTTTTTGCAATATAATTTCTTCTGTTTTTCTATCAAGAACTGTTGCCTTTTATATAAGTAGAAGAGTTTGTAAATTGAGACTATTAACCACAAGAGTGTAAATATAATTTCTATAACGTCAAGGGGTGGGATTTAATCTGACCTAACCTCAAGGAGTGTTAGTATAATTTACCCCTTTTTTTAATGAGAAAAGTAATTATGTGAACTAGCCATTTGAACTAGTAATTGTATAGTATTACTTTGCGATGTGAGATTTTAAATTTAATTTTTATAAAGAAAAGTTTGATATCAATTGTAGTGTTTATTTCCTCCACATTAATTGTGGAGGTTAATGTTTTTTTTTTTTTTTCTTCTTAAGTTTGTGTTATTTCTTGTGACGATTGTTGAGCTTGGTGACTGTTGATGTTTTTTTCAATTGTTAGATTTTAATTATTTAGTTTGATATGATATTAATTACTTTTTTTATATAATTTGTCGAAATCAAATATGATGTGGCACTTCGTTGGTTATATTTTGGAATCAAACATCAACTTTACTTGATGTGCCAAATACTTCGTACCTTTTTTTTAAAAACAAAAGAGCTTCCATATAAAATAAAAGAGTTTAAATTTAAAAAATAATAAAATAATAGATTTGACATGCCAATTTCTCACCTAAGCCTTCAAGAAAATTTTGAAAAATTAGGTGAAGATGCTCTCGAATAAAAATAAATAAAAATGGAGATAGTTATGCATTAATTAGGCAAATTAATCCCCCTTAATTGACCGCATTTACTAGTTTGCAAGTTCTTGATATTATCGAATAATGCTATATGTATAAATTAATATACTAATTAGCATACTAAATGATGATGTGCGGCATAATTTTAGAAGTTTTGGGTATTTATAATTTATATAATAGGTGTGGTCAGTAATAATAATATAATACTAGTTGGCATACTAGTGTGCATATTAATTGGTGCATGCGGATGGAGTCAGTAATAATGGCATAATACTAATTTTTTTTTTTTTTTTTTGATCAGCAAAATAAATCTTTATTGATGGAACTAGACAAAGGAGAGATAGTACATCAATAAAGAGGAGCTCAGAGCTAAATGAAGCTCGAAGCTCCAGTTGGTGAGAAACCAACAGGAAAAGGAAAGAAAACAGAACAAAGACTACCAAAAGTAGCCATAGAGTAGCCACAGCAGAGCAACCAAATACAGAACAATGCAGAGCAACCATCTCACAGCAGCAGACAGATCAACCTACACCAAATCTGTAGTGATGCTCCCACTTTAATTCCAGAACAAATCTGTGATAAGTCTGCATACAAACCACAGCTTGAGCAACCCAGCCTGCAGGTTGAGTGAGCAGCCACAGATCAAAAACAAAAACCAGCAGCAAGCAAGTGAAACTGCCTCCAATGAGACTGCCTCCAAAGGCCCAAAACTGAGCAGGACCCCAGGACACCAGTGCACACACCTGTAACATTGAGGCACTACTTCTGCAGACCTATATTGCCAAACAGATCAGACAGCCCAGCCATAAGCCAGTAGCAACACCAGCAGCACAGCTCCATGTGTTCCACCACAAAGCATCACCTGATGAAGAGTGAAGCCTAGCCCATATCTGCAGCAGAATCACCTCTAGGTGACACATCCCTCCTGTTAACAGCAGCAGAACAATTCATATTAATCCAACAAGACACACACAATAATTCTGACCACACTGCAGCCAGCTCTCTAAATAAACCACCATCTAACCGATCTATCCTTAGAAACCAGCAGTATGCAGCGGCACACACACTACCATTGCAGTCCAAACAATACCAAAACAGCAGCCAAAACAGCCACAATCCTACTATCTACACTACACCAGCAAAACAAATAATCTGCAGAAACCAAACAGCAAAACAACTCAGGCACCAACCAGATCCACCCTCAGACCCCCATGCCACTCGAGCACCATCCAACTTCACTTTATTGAGTGCCTAACCTGCTGCAAATTTTCCACCACATCATGAACAGAGTACTGCAACTCACTACTATGGGCTTTGATCCACAATGCTACTCTAAGCTTAATCAGATCGCATGTCTCCTCCAAAAGATGTTGCTTACCATTAAATAAACGTTCATTTCTCAGAGTCCAAATAGACCAGAGGACTGCAAAGGGAATGGCATTCTAGATTTTAGTTTCCAGCTTACCCCATTTGATCCCTCTCCACCAATCCATTACCCCTTTAGCATTATGAGGGAGCACCCAAATCATACCCCACCAATTCAGAATATTAGACCATATCTTCCAAGTAAACTGACACTGCACCAATATATGATTATCTGTTTCCACATCCCAGCCACAGAATACACACTCAATCCTAGTCTCCTGACTGAGGCATCCCACAATTTGAAGGAAATCTCTAGATTTAATTCTACCCTTCCAAGCGAGCCAACCAAAGAATTGCACTTTTGGTGGGGAAATATTGTTCCAGAGCCACCTGGCTGACCTCGACCCTATACCCACATCATTCCTACTATACACTGAACTTACAGTGAACACACCTGAAGATGAGGCAGTCCAAACCAAAGAATCATCTCTATCTGATAAGGTAGGCCCAAGTGCAGTAAGATAGGATCTTAGTCGTTCCACTTCATCCTCCTCCCAAGCCCTTAAACCTCTCCTAAACTTGAAAGACCACCCAGCTGATCCACCTCTCCTGACAATCATCTGTTTAAGATTAGCTTCTTTGTCTGCTGATAGGTCATAGAGTCTGGGAAACTCATCCTTTAAACCTCTGTCAGATGCCCAGGGATCTTCCCAAAAACTAACCCTCATTCCATTCCCAACTTGATAGGCAGATTTATCCATGAAGAAGTTCCACAAATTGGGGCTACTGTGTTCCAGACCAATAATATCCTCCCAGATTTTAGAACACTGGGCAACATTAGCCAATGCTGGACTCCATCTCCCACCAACGCTACCATACTTACTAATCACAATATCTTTCCACAGAACCTTATCTTCAATTCCATATCTCCACCACCATTTAGCTAGAAGACACTCATTAAAATCCAACAACCTTTTAATACCCAAACCTCCCAGATTTCTATTCATGGTGACCTCCTCCCATTTAACCATGTGGAGCTTCTTTTTAATATCTGACCCTCCCCACAAGAACCTAGCTTGAATTTTATCAAGCTGCTTAGCCACACCAACAGGAACTTTAAATAAAGAGAGATAGTAAACTGGTAATGAGGATAACACTGCTTTGATAAGAGTTAACCTTCCCCCAAAAGCCAGCAACTTTCTCTTCCAAGACACAAGCTTAACTTTAAATTTGTTGATCACCAGCAACCAGGTGCTCCTCTTCTTTGGGCTGGCACCAAGTGGCAAACCCAGATACGTAAACGGCAGCTTTTGGCTCTGGCAGTTTAATTGCCCAGCAAACCCATCCAAACCCTCCTCCTGTACTCCAACCCCACATACATGGCTTTTATGAAAGTTAATCCTCAAGCCAGACATCACCTCAAAGCACCTCAAAATTCTTTTAACATTCAAGACTTCCTGCTCCTCAGCCTTACAAAACACCACTGTATCATCTGCAAATTGCAAATGAGTGACAATAATCTCTCCATGGCCTATAACAGCTCCTTTGATCAGCCACAATGCTTTAGCTCTTTGGAATAACATATTTAACCCTTCCGCCACAATGCTAAAAAGAAACGGTGACAATGGATCCCCTTGTCTAAGTCCTTTACCAGGAGTAAACTCAGCAGTGGGTGAGCCATTAACCAGGATTGAAACTCTAGACGATTGCAAGCATTCCTTTATCCACCTAATCCATTTATTCTGAAAACCAAAGTTAGACATCAAGGAAAAAAGACACTCCTAGTTTACAGTGTCGTAAGCTTTCTCAAAATCCAGTTTTAGGATCAACCCCTTCTGCTTCTTCTTCTTCCACTAATCCACAACTTCATTGGAACTTAGCACTCCATCCAAAATGCTCCTACCACCAATAAAAGCAGATTGAGAGTCTCCTATAATTTTGGGCAACACCTTTTTGAGCCGAGATGCAAGAACCTTAGAAAGAATTTTATACATAGAACCAAGAAGGCTAATTGGTCTATAATCCGAAATACCATCGGGACAAGCTATCTTAGGAATCAGAGTTATGAAAGAGCTGTTAATATCTTTAGCTAGACACCCATAAGCATAGAATTCATTGAAGAACCTCAAGATATCCATTTTAAACACCTTCCAGCATTTTTGAAAGCACAACATATTAAAACCATCTGGTCCTGGCGCCTTGTTACCATCACTGTCCTTTACCACTCTCCAAATTTCCTCTTCTGAGAATGGTGCAACTAGCCCCCCAGAGTCCATATCCTGACCAATGTTCCTGAATATACCTACCAACTTTGGTCTGGATTTCCACTCTTCTGAGAACCTTCTTCTGAAATGGTTAAACACCTCCTGCCTCACTTTATGAGGATCCTCATAAAGCTCCCCCTCAACTTTGATTGAGTTCAACAGGTTCTTATTCTGTCTGCTAGTAGCAACAATATGGAAGAACCTGGTATTATTATCCCCTTTTAAACTCCAATTTAATCTAGACTTCTGCCTCCACATCCATTCCTCCCTCCTACTAAGAGACCAGACCTCCTTCCTAACCTCTCTTCTTCTTTTAAGCTCTTCCTTACCCAGACTTCTGGATTCAGCCACTAGATCAATGGCATGAAGTTCCTCCTCTGCTACTTTCAAAGCGTAAGTGACATTTCCAAACACCTCCATATTCCACTTTTTTAACACTGATCGAAGCACCTTAAATTTGTTCATTAACACAAAACCTGCCCAACCAGTAACAGCAGCCTCCTCCCAAGATTTCTTCACAACAGTGCCAAAATTAGGATGAAGAGTCCAGGCATTTAAAAAACGAAAAGGCCTGGGACCCCAATCCCTACCATCATCAAATAGTAGCAGAGGACAGTGGTCAGAAACACTTCTTTCCAGGCCTGTAACAAGCCCGCGAGGGACCTCGCTACAGTTCGGACTCGATTTTGTTGCGGTTCTAAATCTCGAACCAAAAAGTCCAAATCCGGCAAATCGTTTTGAAGGAAAACAGATTTTTTTGAAAAAAGTGCCAAACATGGACTGCTTTGCCAGATAACAGAGTCGCCACCTAAATATTTTTTAAAATGGGAAATTTAGGAAACCCTAACTCGGTGCCAAAGGCCACGTGTCCGTCATCACCAAAGTTGGCTCGGGAACTTGGGTACGATTAGGGAAGGTCACATCGTGAGCACCCCCTCTCGCCCGGTCAAAGACCGGCCTCTACTAACCATGATATCTGTTTTTGAAAACATTGTGCGTTCTAATTCCGGTTATTAGCCTAGGTTACTATGTGATGCGCACAGCATACAAGTATAGACTGAATCGCCTGAATTGGAACAAAATATTTCATGTTTGTTTGTGAAAATGGTGTGAAGGTGCTACTCGCAGGTAGGCTAAAACGCGGATTTGCCACCCTCAGGTGGGCTTAGAAAACAGGATTTTGCCACTATCTAGTGGGCTTAAAACAAGCATTTGATGAATTGTCCCAATCCAAGTAACTCAACCTCCACCCACAGGCATTCAAGGCAGTTATATCATATAAGCACATAGCCTCATGGTAAGCATGCTATTCATGGCAACACTCACACGCATGCAAGGATGCTAAAGCATAACAACTTACAGAGTACTCCAAGCCAAAACAGGAAACTGATCAGAAATCATGCATGATCCTAGATGCACAGGATTGCCTAATGCAACACATGCGAAGATGCAAACTATAGCAGGCCCGGCTATTCTAAACATGGCATGTGGAATGCTACAACTATCACGTATTCAATTTGGAATTGAAATACAAATGCAGTTTGTATGATGCGCCGAGCCTGGTGCGTACAAAACAGATGAATGATGCAAACATGCTGTCATACTGTATGCTAATTGAAATATGCCCTATATCTAACCATCATAAGCGGGTAAATAAAAGGGAAGAAAGAAGTGGGGGTTGGAAGACATACATCACACTCACACACCCTTATTACAATATTGCCCTCGCGCAGAGGGTCAGAATAAATAATACAGACCCGAATAAAAGAATAGTACAGTCCGAAATAAATATACAGATTCCTAATTAATTAACAATTAACTAAGAAAGCAGTAAACTGGCATGCGAGCCAGGGGGCTGCCTTGCTTCTGATGAATAGTGTATCTTTGTGCCTCGGTAAAAATCCAGGATGCCCCAATTAGCCTCTGTTTGCGATTTCTCGAAATCTTGCGCGGACTCAAAAGTTATTGGTCCTCGGTTCTTTGCATAGAAGCGAGAAAAGGGCATAGCAATGTATTTTCACAAATATATGCATGCCTCGATCCTCGTGCCACCAATCACGCATATCGATGCATGATGGCCGAGGAGCCGAATTGCACAACTCAATATAGGATGAATGCAGATGAATGCTACAACAAAACCTAACTCCATCATGGGTAATCTGGAGTGTCGGTGACTTGGGAATTGAGACACGTTCCGTCACTCGGAGTACGAAACGTGCCTCGTTTCCCGTGCCCGGACTAACGCCTATTCCGAACACGATGCAATATGCATGGTATGCATGAAATGCAACTAACATATATCCTAGCATGCACAATGCTATGCAAATGAGATGTCTCGAAATGCGTGCCCACGGGCACGCAAACCGAGGTGATAGCATAAAAACATGAAATGACATGAAAAATGATGTACAATGGGACTAAAATGAGATACCTCGAAATGCGTGCCCACGGGCACGCAAACCGAGGCGGTGACATACAGGCATGAAATGGCATACAGAATGCAAATTGGACTTACACTAACATGAGAGAGCCTCAGCCGCACTCACATAAGAGGCCGTCGGATAAAAAAGAAGTGCCTCGAAATGCGTGCACACGGGCACGCAAACCGAGGCGGTGATGTACAGGCATGAAAAATGCAGATCGGGCTTACACTAACATGAGAGGACCTCAGCCGCACTCACATAAGATGCCGATGAATGAAAACGGAGTGCCTCGAAGTGCGTGCCAAACCGAGGCAATGCACTAAGGCATGGAATGACATGGAAAATGATATGCAAGCATGCAAACCAAATTTCAGCAGCTAAATGAAGGGGAAAACAGCCCCGAAATGATACGAAATGACAATCAATGCATGAAATCATCCCGAAATGTGATTTTAAGTACCCGAAATGGCCTACGGCTATGCTAAACATGCAAAATTGGTACATGAAAGCAAAAACAGTAGCAAGGCAGCCCCAAAAATAGCATCTTCTCAGTACAAAACATGGCCAAATTGTGAGCATGGATATGGCAACAATGGCATGCAAAAATACTGAGGAAAGAGGGGAATTACAAAGCAAGTGGTATTTACAATGCTCAAACCCAAAAAATCAGTTCTAAAAAACTAAAGAGGGACCAAAAATATGTACATTTACAATAGATGACAGCCTCCAATTCAGTGTGTAGATATACTAAATATAGCATGCAAAATTTGGGCCAAAAGAGGGCTATAAAGAGAGGTATCATAAGCAATGACCAAACAACTTAAGACCTTTAATAAAACTTTAAGAATGGACCAAAACAAGACATTTTCTAAGCCTGATGAAGGCTGAAATCCGAAGCTAAGAAAGCCTAACAAAGCATGCAATTTTACGGAAAATATGGAGGATTACAAAACAAGTACCAAAATAATTCATCAAATGGCTTAAGGCCCTTAACAAAACACAAAGAATGGACCAAAATAAGGCTCTTTCTAAGCCTGATGAAGGCCGAAAACAGAAGTTAGAATGGCCTAAAAAATCATGCAATTTTACGGAAAATATGAAGGATATAACATGAAGTACCAAAAGAATTCATCAAATGGCTTAAGGCTCTTAACAAAACACAAAGAATGGACCAAAATAAGGCTCTTTCTAAGCCTGATGAAGGCCGAAAACATAAGCATGATAAGCTTAAAGAAGCATGCAATATAGGAATAGAACATGAATTCAAAGCAAGTGTCATGTAGAGCATGAAAACCAGGTTGAGCCATTCTTCAATGTTGAATAGGAGCTCAAAATAAGCACAATATCAGTTCATGAGATGCTCCAAATCAGATCACAAATAAGCCAAATAAATCATGCAATTTTGCGGTAAATTGGAGGAAATGCAAAGCAAGTGCATGATAGAGAGGCCAAACACGATTGAGCCCTTCTTCAATGTTGAAGAGGGGCTCAAAATAGGCCCACTCACCGTTTATATCAGGCTCGAAATCAGATCAATAATAAGCTAAAGAAAGCATGCAAAATAATGGCATTCCAAGAGGTATTGAAACAAGTGCATCATAGAGGGCTCAAACATGGTTGAGCCCTTAAACAAACATGTAGAATAGCTCAAAATAAGGCCCCTTTAAGTTAGGGCCGGAGCTCAAAACAGTGAGCAAGTAGGGTTAAGAAAAGAGACAAGAAAATGGTGTAAAAGAGAGGGATTGAGACTTACCCTTGAAGACCTTTCTTTCCTTGCTTCTTGACTTGAGAAATGTTTCTTCTAAGCCTCTAAGAACCTCTTCTTGTTGCTGGAAATGGAGTGGTGATGGTAGTGCTTGATGATGATGAACAAAAGGCACCAAAACTTGGATGTTTGAAGGTTTTTTAGAAGAGAGGAATGGAGGAGATGTATAAGCAAGGCTTAAAGGATTTTTCTCTTTTGCTTTTGCTTTGCAGAAACTCATAACCAGATAGGTCCTGATTTCCTTTGTTCTCATATGACCTGGGTTGAACCCTGCGGTTTTATGAAAGAACCAATTCTATTTTGCACAAATGTGGAGAATGGCACAGCACTCTAAGCACAAAACGATTTTATTTTTTTGAAAATGAGAAAAGGATTCTCAACCGGGTATTAAGCCTACAACTGACCACAGCCAAAACAACTCAACACAGAAAAACAAAAGGTAAACGACCTAAACACAACGAGACACGTTCGAAACGACTCAAAACAAGAATCAAGACAAACAAAACAAAAACACAAGACTCAAGTGTGCACAGGGAGCCTGTTTCACCGGGTATTATTTCCCACCCTTTCTCATTTGTGATTCTCACATCACTCGGCCCTCAAGCTCTGTTTTTCTGAAAAAGCCATTTTCCTCACTTTTTCTCTCAGCGCACATCTCTCTATTCTACAATCTCTCGTTTTTCAATCCCTCCCCTGGGTGGTTGGTAGATAAACAGCAAGTTGTGGGCTCATGCCCCTAGCATTACCTTTCGATTCTCTTTCTTCCGCTCACAGCTAGTGAATTCCTCCCACAGAGGGGTTGCAATACATTTGGGTGTGTAGCAAATCTGCAGCTGACATCGGTTGACGATGCTCTGCTGGGGAGTTTGGACATGATCAGATCCGTCTAGATGAGGGAGTGGAGTATCCTGATCCATTCCCAGTTCGTACTTCGCAATTGGCTTGATACCTCGCTGCTTGGAGGATACGAGAGCTCTCTGCCTTTTCTAGCTTCAGTTGTGCCCTCTTCTGGCAGGTACGGTGCCCTTTTTGGCAAGCGCGTTGATAAAGGGAAAAGACAGAAAACTTGACTCAACTGTGCTCCTAGTTCATCATTTTGACCATTTTTTGTTTTTGCTTTCTCCTAAAAAAATTTTGACCAAAATGAGAGCTAGATTAACGTGCTTGTTCAATTTTTGATTTGAAATCATGCAAGTCAGGCCATGAGCACTGAAAATTTTCCTTTTTTGAGTCCAGGGAAAAGGTCCAGTTTTGGAAAAATAGGATAATTTTCAAGAGAATTAGTCAGCCTCAGTAAAAATTCTCAAAAACTATTTTTGCAAACGGCCCCTGCTCAACGAGCATGAAACTTACTCCTGAGATGCACAACCTTGGATCCGGAGGAAAATTGCCCTTTGCTTGGAGAGCGCATAGCCGGAAAGTTGCCCCTTGTTTGAACGGCACCCTTGGCGCATTGAATGGCAGCGGAGAGTTGCCCTTGTTTGAAATGAAACGTGGCATTTTGAATGGCAACGAAACTTGCCCTTGTTTGGATGGCACATGGCGCATTGAATCACGATCCTCGAGTGACGAGCACAACCAAATCCTCGAATCTGAGAAGACAAGGATGACCGGAACCATCGCATGGACACAATCAAATTGAAGTGTTTTCTGGTGGACTTGAATGAAGTTGCCTCGTATCCCAAACATGGGAATCAAGCCTTCGTAGTTCGGGAATAAAAGCGGCCACCGAGAGATAGTCTCTGGGACCACTCCTCCCTCGAAAGAAAAGCAGAGAAAACCGAGTCGGTTCGCAAACCGAGACAAGGCAGAAAGAGTTCGGAAATGCGGAGGCGGGCGCCGGCGCGACTCGAGACTTCGAACGAGCACTGATGCAACATCACCGGCGCTCAATCGGTGACGTCTCGAGTCTTAAGGTCGGTCAAAAATGGGGTGTCTCTGATTTGCCTCTTTGTGAGAACTTCGGAAGTCAAGAATTGACGGAGTGAATGTCAAAGCCCAAAGACGACCCATTTTTGACAAGGCCGATGACTTAGACAATCATACAAAATAACAGAGATATGTGCCCGAGCGTGCCCATGAGCAAAGGGGCAAAATGCAAAAGCGATATGCGGGAAGATTTTGATAATTGGACTTACGCTCTGGCCGGTTTGACAATTGGAATTATACGCTCTGTGGCCGGTTTGAAGATTGGACTTATACGCTCTGTGGCCGGTTTGAAAATTGGACTTACACGCGCTCTGTGGCCGGTTTGATGAATGAAGTGAGCAAAGTGTGATGGATGCTCTTAGTGAGCAGTGTGTGTATGTGATTGATACACCAAAAGAACGTGTGTGATTGATCATAAGCGAGTGTGTGTGATTGATACACAAAGTAGGCATAGTGTGATAGATACAAAGCGAGTGTGTGTGATTGATACATAAAGTGAATGAAGTGAGCAAAGTGTGATGGATACACTAAAGGCGAACACGAAGTATGATAGATGCACTTAGCGAACAGAGTGTGATTGATACACTAAAAGGTGAACACGAAGTGTGATAGATGCACTTAGTGAGCAGTGTGATTGATACATCGAATGCGAACACAAAGTGTGATAGATGCACTATGTGAGCAGTATGATTGATATCTTGATGTGAACACAAAGTGTGATAGATGCACTATGTGAGCAGTATGATTGATATCTTGATGTGAACACAAAGTGTGATAGATGCACTATGTGAGCAGTATGATTGATATACTGATGTGAACACAAAATGTGATAGATGCACTATGTGAACAGAGTATGATTGATATACTAAAGGTGAACACGAAGTGTGATAGATGCACTTAGTAGACAAAGTATGATTGATATACTGAATGTGAACACAAAGGGAGATAGATGCACTATGTGAGCAGTATGATTGATATCTTGATGTGAACACAAAGTGTGATAGATGCACTATGTGAACAGGTATGATAGATATACTAATGGTGAACACGAAGTGTGATAGATGCACTTAGTGGACAAAGTATGATTGATATACTGAATGTGAACACAAAGTGTGATAGATGCACTATGTGAGCAGTATGATTGATACACCGATGTGAACACAAAGTGTGATAGATGCACTATGTGAGCGGTATGATAGATATACTAAAGGTGAACACGAAGTGTGATAGATGCACTTAGTGGACAAAGTATGATTGATATCTTGAATGTGAACACAAAGTGTGATAGATGTACTATGTGAGCAGTATGATTGATATCTTGATGTGAACACAAAGTGTGATAGATGCACTATGTGAGCAGTGTGATTGATATACTAAAAGGTGAACACAAAGTGTGATTTGATCTGAAAACGAGAATGTGTGTGATAGATACACAAAAGTGAATAAAGTGTGATTGATACACAAAATGAGAATCGTGTAATAGATACACAAAATGAATGAAGTGTGATTGATACACAAAGCGAAGAGTGTGATTGATACACTAAATGAATGAAGTGTGCTTGATACACTAAGGTAAATGAAGTGTGTTAGATACCTTTGAGTGAAGCAAATAAAATGTGATTGATACACTAAGTGAGCGAAGTGTGATTGATACACTAAGTGAAATGAAGTGTGTTAGATACCGAGTGAAGCAAATAAAGTGTGATTGATACACTAAGTGAATGATCTCAAACAGAACTTCTTTGAATTGAACCGTACATACAATATCGTGCATGACTGAGAAAGAAACTTGATAGATACAATGCATTACAATGCATAATGCTTACGGAAAGCAATAAATGGACAAAGCGGCGCTTTAGAAAGCACCTCATGAGGTGAGTGGCGGTGACCGCTCTACTCTGATGGGGATCTCCCATCGTGCTCTTCGAACACTTTACCTTGAACTCACAGTACAAAGGCTCTGGAATGCTAACAAGTAACAACATCTGCATGTAGGAGCCACGGCTGCCGCTTGTCTTCCTGATCATACTCACAACTTTTCCTATTCTCCAACGGGGTGACAGACTAGGTTGGTTCAGTATCTAGAATTGAGGTGCATACACGCTATCTCAACCTATGGGGCTTCCATACAAATTTCAAGCCGAGGGCACGCCTCTGGGTATTTAAACCGGACTTTAGTCTCGAAAATCCGAACCTTCGTTCTAGGCCCACGACCATTCGAACTCTCATTTCCACCGTCGCGGTTGGTCTCCTAGGAACTCGCCATAAACACGACCAAGATGCATCTGGCGGTGGAATTCAGAGAGAGCATTTTTGATCGCCATTCTGGCTTGAAGTAGACTTGATCTTGAGCTTGAGGTAGAGGCACACTCATACTTCAGAACATTGGCAAGACCTGAAGAGGTACACACGGAATATAGTCTCGGAACTTACTGAAGTTGGAACAAACTCAGATTCCCGACATTTTTCTCTTTTGCTTTTGCTTTGCAGCCCGAAACTCATAACCCGGATAGGTCTGATTTCCGTTCTCATATGACTGGGTTGAACCTGCGGTTTTATGAAAGAACCAATTCTATTTTGCACAAATGTGGAGAATGGCACGGACTCTAAGCACAAAAGCGATTTTATTTTTTTGAAAATGAGAAAAGGATTCTCAACAGGGTATTAAGCCTACAATGACCACAGACCAAAACAACTCAACACGGAAAAACAAAAGGTAAAGCGACCTAAACACAACGAGACACGTTAAACGACTCAAAACAAGAATTAAGACAAACAAAACAAAAACACAAGACTCAAGTGTGCACAGGAGCTTGTTTCACGGGTATTATTTCCACCCTTTCTCATTTGTGATTCTCACATCACTCGACCCTCAAGCTCTGTTTTTACGAAAAAGCCATTTTCCTCACTTTTCTCTCGGTAGCATCTCTCTATTCTTCAATCTCTCGTTTTCAATCCCTCCACTGGGTGGTTGGTAGATAAACAGACAAGTTGTGGGCTCGTGCCCTAGCATTACTGCTAGATTCTTCTTCTTCTGCCTTGACTAATAAGTTTCTCCCTCGGAGAGGCGTGCTACCTGGGGTGTGTAGCAAATCCGTGGTGACATCGATTGATGATGCTGCTTGGAGTTCGGACGTGATCGGATCTGTCGAGATGAGGAGTGGAATTTGGTCTCGTTCGATTCGTGCTTAGCGCTTGGCTTGATACCTCGTTGCTCAGGATGTGAGAGCTTTTGCCTTTGTTGTTAGCTTCAATTGTGCCCTTTCCGGCAAGTATCTTTGGCGACAAGGAAAAAACGAAGCTTGACTCAAGCTGTGCCCCTAGTTCATCATTTTGACCATTTTTATTTTGCTTTCTACTAAAACAATTTTGACCAAAATGAGAGTTAGATTAACATGCTTGTTCAATTTTGATTTGAAATCACGCATAAAGTCGAGTTATGAGCCTTGAAAATTTTCCTTTTTGGGTCCAAGAAATGGTCCGTTTACGGAAAAAAAAATGGAACAATTTTAGAAAATAGTCAACCTCAATAAAATTCTCAAAAACTATTTTTGCAAGCGGCCACTTGCTCAACGAGCATGAAACTTACTCTGAGATGCACAACCTCGGATCAAGGGAAAAGCGCCGTGCTTGAAGAGAGTATGACAACGGAAAGTTGCCTTGTTTGAGCAACCTTTGCGGCGCATTGAATATGGCAAGGAAAGTTGCCCCTTGTTTGAAAGGCACCTTGGCGCATTGAATAGCGGAAAGTTGCCCCTTGTTTGAAAACACCGCGCATTGTAGTCGATCCTCGGGCGATGATTGCAATCGAACTCTCGGATCTGAGAGGAGGCAAGGATGGTCAAAACCATTACATGGACACACTTGATTTGGAAGTGTTTATGGGTGAACTTGAATGAAGTTGCCTCGTATCCCAAAGATGGGAATCAAGCCTTACGTAGTTCGGGGTCAGGGTACACTCGGGTATTTAACCTCTCCTTTTTATGCTCTAACTTTTGCCAAGGCGCCTGTTGCAGGTTTTCGACCTTGCGAGCTTTGTTTTTCTTTCTTTTCTCTTTTTCTATTCTTTTCATTCCTTTTCTTTTTTTCTTTTCTTTTTTCTTCTCTTTTCTTTTTTTTTTTTTTTGCATTTTTTGTATCTTTGCATTTTTTTCTTTTTGCATTTTTGTATATATATTTTCTTGTCTCGCTCTAACTTTTGCCTAGGTCGCCCTTTCGGGTTTTCGGCCCAGCGAGCCTCTCAAAGGGTAAAAATGTAACCAGTCCATGCCAAATGGTTCTGAGATTGAAGCCCTCTATATCCAGGAGAGTGGGTCATTGTATTGACTTCTTGAAAGATCCACCTTTGGCTCTTGAGCACATCGGATATTTTTGCCCCTAGTTCGAGAGTGCTTACGCTCTAGCCTTGCAAGCTTCTTGATGAGGTCTAACCTTCTTGATCGACTTTGGTGCCTCTTGTTGAAATTTGCTTCAAATCTGGCCACCTGAGCCTCACATTGTAGTTGACCGTTGAACATTCGAATTCAAGTTCAAGGTTTGGAAGCAAAGGGTTGAGTCTCGGTAGAGGCGATCCTAAAATTGCACAATCTCAAGAGCGATTCCACACATGTCTTCGCAGGAATTGCATAAAACATTTGTTTTTGAAAATTTTAAAAGCGACAAATCGCTCATGGCGAAGATAGTGTGAAACGATGCGGATCAAGCGGGGTCCTTCTCGGTACTCATGCTAACAAGCATGATTTCATTCATTAAAGGCTTAGCATGCCTCTCTTTCTCTCATTTTGATCAAATTTTTGCAAATCGAGGAATTCCTCCTCTTTGTTTTCATAGTAGTGTTCAAAAGTTTTGAGAAACTTCGAGTTATTACTGATGACTTGAGGTACAAGAGAGCGGTGGAATGCTGCCATTTCATTCAAATCCGGCACAACTAGCACCTGGCGAAACAAATGCTTGAGGCGTGAAAATCCTTCTTTGTTTCATTCAAAATCTGTTGGCTGGCGGCTCCCTATGAACAGACTCAAAACAAAAGCGAAAAGACAAACACAAAACAAAATGGTGACATCAGGTAACACCCCAGAATCACCCGACTCTATACAACAGATGACTCGATACAACAAGATGGACACAGAACAAGCAGACAGACTCAATACAAAACAACAAGACTGACCCAATACCCAAGTCAGAAAGCACAAAAACCAGCATTCACAAATGCTCAAAACAGTGCGTACCATACGCCATAACTGGAGTTAATCAAGCGCTGCCCGCTGGTGGTTCATCCCCCATTCACATCACATTATCCCCCACAAGTTCACTGATCAAGTCTTAGATAGACTTTGTAGGACCCGGTCGGGGATGACTCATTGTCGTCGGATCTTGTATATCATATGGCGCGAAAAGCAAGCTGTCGGTGTCATGATCGGTTTCTTGATGGTAGGCACTGATTTAGTCTGGTCATGCTTTGCGAGGATAGGATCGGGTAGGGCCGTTGTTCCAACGGTTTCAAATGTCCTTCGGAGTAAGACCTCTAGAGCCTTTGAGAGGCATATGAAGTGGAGTGAAAACCCTCTTGACTCGGGGTGGATATTTGGCCGTCTGTGAGTTACCTCCGGACGCCTTGAATAAATTACTGTTTTTGATCGGTAGTGGTAACCATACCCACGTCGGAAGATCTTGCGGTGCATCACCACCGGTAGTCGCATTGAATTGGAAAACGCCCGCCTAGGCTGTTCCTTCTCTTGGTCAATAAGGCCCTGCTTCATGGCATCTTCGATCTGTACTCCCATCTCATGCAAATCGGAAAAGGTATGGAAGGGGAGCACGATCATTGTCTGCAGTTGTTTGGGCTGGTGGTTTCGCTCAACCATCCGTATTTGATCTTTATCCCTCGGCCTAATGGTCATCATTGAGTCCTTGGCCCTCCAAGACCCGCGAATTGAGCTCTCTTTAAGCTCTGCCTTGTCGTCTCAAGATCACGGGTTGTGATCTCGATCTAGGTATTGTATGAATATTGTCGACGAAGGCCTCGGCCATCTCCTCCGGCTTCCTTTATTGAATCCTCCAATTTGGCGTGCGGATGGCCGCAATACCCGGCGAGTCTGCCAGAGGAGAGCTTCGTAATCTTGTCAAACCCATCGGCGCAGAACATCTGAAAACAAACTCGGGTGGACCATGGGATCTCTGACGTCAAAACGGTCGATGTGAGGCATCTTGAACCTGTCCGGCAGTGTCACAACTGCGTCAGGGTACCCGTCCTCAATGTCCGGGATGGCTTTGACTCCTTGAGATTTCTTAAACATTTTTTCCAACTTACTCAGCTTCAGTGCTGTGGGGTCCGCTTCGAACTCAAGGGAAGAGTCCGGGATATTGATAGGCGTGAGCGCCTTGGATAGTTGTGGTAGAATCGGGGGCGGAGCCGGCCCCGTTGGAAGGTCTGTATCCTCTTGGACATTTTGGACATTTGGCGTCTCCCAGTCTTTGGAGCTCCTTTGGAGGAGAACTTGTTGTGAAGTAGGCCGCCGCTTTCTTTGTTGCGGCTGGTGATGAGCTCAGCCTGTTGAGCCATGATTGCAGCCTGCTGCTTGGAAAATTCCACTTGGCGGACAGCGTCTTGCGGCATGAGTTTCATACTCTCTTGCATTTGAAGCATCATTGCCTCTATCCCTGGCGTGTTCTGGCGATCCATCCAAGCGGTGGTGTATCTATCCTGCGATGAAAGTGAGACCTTTACTGTTGTTCACTAGTGGAGTGGATAAGAGCCACTGATCTGATAACTGCTGAGCTGGTGATCTGTGCCCGACTGGTCCTTTTCACCCTGCCTTTGATAAAGTAACACTGATTGCCCTTGAACTGAATCTCTGACCCGACAAAGTCTATCAACACAAGTTCGGTGTACCCGGGGGGGATTGGAGTCCTTTGAAGCTATGGTTCCCAAACTACCCTTGCAAAAGAGAAAACAGAATGACATCTCGACGATTTCACTGAGCAGATCTTGAGTAAAACCGAATGAGTATGCTCTCTACTGAATTCTGCCCCCAAAATTCTGCTTGTAAACTGCTACCCTCGTAAGGCGATTCCAAAATATCTGCCTTTGGTGCCCGAACTGATGCTCAAACTCATAAAGATACATGCATTCCTGTGAGGCACACTCTAACAAGCACATAACAGATAAGTGAGAGCCAAAACACCCCTATGTTGGGGTAGGGTTTTCCTGTCCTATTTTGTCGAGAGCTAGGGTTTCACTCACGCCGCTGACTTCAAACAACCTATATCGGGCAAGCAACTTTGTCCTAGTTTGGAATGGTCACTATGGATCCGAATATGCACTAGGTCGAATGGTCAAAAAGGGTGCCCGTAAAAGCAGGGGTTTGTGTTCCCATCTTTGTCGAGCCAGGCCGTCGGCCTTATGGACATGACTTGACAAGACAAGCCTCCGGCAAATCGTTAGAATGGCATATGGCAAACCACGGTGTCCTAGGCGCACCAATGCAAATGCAATGCAAAGAAACACACAAGTGTAGTCAAAACCGGATATCATGAGTTAGTCAAGTTCTCTAAATCCCCAGTAGTCGCCAGAAGCGTAACAAGCCCGAGGACCTCGCTCTGATTCGGACTTCGATTTTGTTGCGGTTCTAAATCTCGAACCAAAGAGTCCAAATCCGACCGTCGTTTTGAAGGAAAGCAGATTTTTTGAAAAAAGTGCCAAACATGGACTGCTTTGCCAGATAACAGAGTCGCCACCTAAATATTTTTTAAATGGGAAATTTAGGAAACCCTAACTCGGTGCCAAAGGCCACGTGTCCGTCATCACCAAAGTTGGCTCGGGAACTTGGGTACGATTGAGGAAGGTCACTTCGTGAGCACCCCCGCTCGCCCGGTCAAAGACCGGCCTCTACTAACCATGATATATGTTTTTGAAAACATTGTGAGTTCTTATTCCGGTTATTAGCCTAGGTTTACTATGTGATCGCCTGACATACAAGTATAAATGAATCGCTGAATTGGAACAAAATATTTCATGTTTGTTTGTGAAAATGGTGTGAAGGTGCTACTTTTCGAGTAGGCTAAAAGCGGATTTGCCACCCTCGGTGGGCTTAGAAAAGCAGGATTTTGCCACTATCTAGTGGGCTTAAAACAAGCATTTGATGAATTGTCCCAATCCAAGTAACTCAACCTCCACCCACAGGCATTCAAAGGGTTATATCATATAAGCACATAGCCTCATGGTAAGCATGCTATTCATGGCAACACTCACACGCATGCAAGGATGCTAAAGCATAACAACTTCAGTACTCCAAGCCAAAAGCAGAAAGCGATCGAAATCATGCATGATCCTAGATGCAGGATTGCCTAATGCAACACATGCGAAGATGCAAACTATAGCGGGCAGGCTATTCTAAACATGGCATGTGGAATGCTACAACTATCACGTATTCAATTTGGAATTGAAATACAAATGCGGTTGTATGATCTTGGCAGAACTGGTGCGTACAAAGCAGATGAATGATGCAAACATCTTTGTCATCTTGTATGCAAATTGAAATATGCCCTATATCTAACCATCATAAGCGGGTAAATAAAGGGAAGAAAGAAGTGGGGTTGGAAGACATACATCACACACCCTTATTACAATATTGTGCCCTCGCGCAGAGTCGAATAAATATCTGAGACCGAATAAAAAGAATAGTACAGTCAGAAATAAATATCTGATTCCTAATTAATTAACAATTAACTAAGAAAGCGATGGCGGCATGCGAGCCAGTGCCTTGCTTCGATGAATAGTGTATCTTTGGGCGCCTCGGAAATCCTTTGGGATGCCCCAATTAGCCTCTGTTTGCGATATTTCTCGAAATCTTGGCCGGACTCAAAAGTTATTGGTCCTCGGTTTTCTTTGTAACGAGAAGCGAGGAAAAGGGCATAGCAATGTATTTTCACAAATATATGCATGCCTCGATCCTCGTGCCACCAATCACGATATGTCGATGCATGATGGTAGAGAGCCAATTGCATAACTCAATATAGGATGAATGCAGATGAATGCTACAACAAAACCTAACTCCATCATGGGTAATCTGGAGTGTCGGTGACTTGGGAATTGAGACACGTTCCGTCACTCGGAGTACGAAACGTGCCTCGTTTCCCGTGCCCGGACTAACGCCTATTCCGAACACGATGCAATATGCATGGTATGCATGAAATACAACTAACATATATCCTAGCATGCACAATGCTATGCAAATGAGATGTCTCGAAATGGGTCCCCAGGGCCACTAAAACCGAGGTGATAACATAAAAACATGAAATGACATGAAAAATGATGTACAATGGGACTAAAATGAGATACCTCGAAATGCGTGCCCACGGGCACGCAAACCGAGGCGGTGACATACATGCATGAAATGGCATACAGAATGCAAATTGGACTTACACTAACATGAGAGAGCCTCAGCCGCACTCACATAAGAGGCCGTCGGATAAAAAAGAAGTGCCTCGAAATCGTGCACACAGACGCATAAACCGAGCGATGATGTCTGAGCATGAAAAATGCAGATCGGGCTTACACTAACATGAGAGGACCTCAGCCGCACTCACATAAGATGCCGATGAATGAAAACGGAGTGCCTCGAAGTGCGTGCTTACAGACACGCATAAAACAATGCACTAAGGCATGGAATGACATGGAAAATGATATGCAAGCATGCAAACCAAATTTCAGCAGCTAAATGAAGGGAAAACAGCCCCGAAATGATCTGAAATGACAATCAATGCATGAAATCATCCCGAAATGTGATTTTAAGTACCCGAAATGGCCTACGGCTATGCTAAACATGCAAAATTGGTACATGAAAGCAAAAATAGTAGCAAGGCAGCCCCAAAAATAGCATCTTCTCAGTACAAAACATGGCCAAATTGTGAGCATGGATATGGCAACAATGGCATGCAAAAATACGGGAAAAGAGGAGAATTACAAAGCAAGTGGTATTTACAATGCTCAAACCCAAAAAATCAGTTCTAAAAAACTAAAGAGGGACCAAAAATATGTACATTTACAATAGATGACAGCCTCCAATTCAGTGTGTAGATATACTAAATATAGCATGCAAAATTTGGGCCAAAAGAGGGCTATAAAGAGAGGTATCATAAGAAATGACCAAACAACTTAAGACCTTTAATAAAACTTTAAGAATGGACCAAAACAAGACATTTTCTAAGCCTGATGAAGGCTGAAATCCGAAGCTAAGCAAGCCTAACAAAGCATGCAATTTTACGGAAAATATGGAGGATTACAAAACAAGTACCAAAATAATTCATCAAATGGCTTAAGGCCCTTAACAAAACACAAAGAATGGACCAAAATAAGGCTCTTTCTAAGCCTGATGAAGGCCGAAAACAGAAGTTAGAATGGCCTAAAAAATCATGCAATTTTACGGAAAATATGAAGGATATAACATGAAGTACCAAAAGAATTCATCAAATGGCTTAAGGCGCTTAACAAAACACAAAGAATGGACCAAAATAAGGCTCTTTCTAAGCCTGATGAAGGCCGAAAACATAAGCATGATAAGCTTAAAGAAGCATGCAATATAGGAATAGAACATGAATTCAAAGCAAGTGGCATGTAGAGCATGAAAACCAGGTTGAGCCATTCTTCAATGTTGAATAGGGGCTCAAAATAAGCACAATATCAGTTCATGAGATGCTCCAAATCAGATCACAAATAGGCCAAATAAATCATGCAATTTTGCGGTAAATTGGAGGAAATGCAAAGCAAGTGCATGATAGAGAGGCCAAACACGGTTGAGCCCTTCTTCAATGTTGAAGAGGGGCTCAAAATAGGCCCACTCACCGTTTATATCAGGCTCGAAATCAGATCAATAATAAGCTAAAGAAAGCATGCAAAATAATGGCATTCCAAGAGGTATTGAAACAAGTGCATCATAGAGGGCTCAAACATGGTTGAGCCCTTAAACAAACATGTAGAATAGCTCAAAATAAGGCCCCTTTAAGTTAGGGCCGGAGCTCAAAACAGTGAGCAAGTAGGGTTAAGAAAAGAGACAAGAAAATGGTGTAAAAGAGAGGGATTGAGACTTACCCTTGAAGACCTTTCTTTCCTTGCTTCTTGACTTGAGAAATGTTGCTTCTAAGCCTCTAAGAACCTCTTCTTGTTGCTGGAAATGGAGTGGTGATGGTAGTGCTTGATGATGATGAACAAAAGGCACCAAAACTTGGATGTTTGAAGGTTTTTTAGAAGAGAGGAATGGAGGAGATGTATAAGCAAGGCTTAAAGGATTTTTTTCTCTTTTGCTTTTGCTTTGCAGCCCGAAACTCATAACCAGATAGGTCTGATTTCCTTTGTTCTCATATGACCTGGGTTGAACCTTGCGCTATTATGAAAGATCCAATTCTATTTTGCACAAATGTGGAGAATGGCACAGCACTCAAAGCACAATACGATTTTATTTTTTTGAAAATGAGAAAAGGATTCTCAACCGGGTATTAAGCCTACAATGACCCACAGCCAAAACAACTCAACACGAGAAAAACAAAAGGTAAGCGACCTAAACACAACGAGACACGTTAAAGCGACTCAAAACAAGAATCAAGACAAACAAAACAAAAACACAAGACTCAAGTGTGCACAGGAGCTGTTTCACGGGTATTATTTCCCACCCTTTCTCATTTGTGATTCTCACATCACTCGGCCCTCAAGCTCTGTTTTTTACGAAAAAAGCCATTTTCCTCACTTTTTCTCTCGGCACATCTCTATTCTACAATCTCTCGTTTTTCAATCCCTCCCCTGGGTGGTTGGTAGATAAACAGCAAGTTGTGGGCTCATGCCCCTAGCATTCTGCTCGATTCTCTTTCTTCCGCTCACAGCTAGTGAATTCCTCCCACAGAGGGGTTGCAATACATTTGGGTGTGTAGCAAATCTGCAGCTGACATCGGTTGACGATGCTCTGCTGGGGAGTTTGGACATGATCAGATCCGTCTAGATGAGGGAGTGGAGTATCCTGATCCATTCGATTCGTGCCATAATTGGCTTGATACCTCGCTGCTTGGAGGATACGAGAGCTCTCTGTCTTTTCTAGCTTCAGTTGTGCCCTCTTCTGGCAGGTACGGTGCCCTTTTTGGCAAGCGCGTTGATAAAGGGAAAAGACAGAAAACCTGACTCAACTGTGCTCCTAGTTCATCATTTTGACCATTTTTTGTTTTTGCTTTCTCCTAAAAAAATTTTGACCAAAATGAGAGCTAGATTAACATGCTTGTTCAATTTTTGATTTGAAATCATGCAAGTCAGGCCATGAGTACTGAAAATTTTCCGTTTTTGAGTCCAGGGAAAAGGTCCAGTTTTGGAAAAATAGGATAATTTTCAAGAGAATTAGTCAGCCTCAGTAAAAATTCTCAAAAACTATTTTTGCAAACGGCCCCTGCTCAACGAGCATGAAACTTACTCCTGAGATGCACAACCTTGGATCCGGAGGAAAATTTCCCTTTGCTTGGAGAATTTGCATAGCGGAAAGTTGCCCTTGTTTGAAAACGACATGGCGCATTGAATGGCAGCGGAGAGTTGCCCTTGTTTGAAATGAAAGCGTGGCATTTTGAATGTAGCGGAAAGTTGCCCTTGTTTGGATGGCACATGGCGCATTGAATCACGATCCTCGAGTGGCGAGCACAACCAAATCCTCGAATCTGAGAGAAGACAAGGATGACGGAACCATCGCATGGACACAATCAAATTGAAGTGTTTCTGGTGGACTTGAATGAAGTTGCCTCGTATCCCAAACATGGGAATCAAGCCTTCGTGGTTCGGGAATAAAGCGGCCAGCGAGATAGTCTGGGACCACTCCCTCCCTCGGGAAAAGCAGAAAAAAAGTGCGGTTATGGCAAGAGACAAAACCTGAAGAAGTTCGGAAATGCGGAGGCGCGGCGCCTGACGCGACTCTGAGACTTCGAGCAACATCACCGGCGCTCAATCGGTGGCGTCTGAGTCTTAAGGTCGGTCAAAAATGGGGTGTCTCTGATTGCCTCTTTGTGAACTTCGGAAGTCAAGAATTGGCGGAGTGAATGTCAAAGCCCAAAGGCGACCCATTTTGACAAGGCCGATGACTTAGACAATCATACAAAATAAGCGAAGATATGTGCCCATGGCGTGCCATGAGCAAAGGGGCAAAATGCAAAAGCGATATGCGGGAAGATTTTGATAATTGGACTTATCGCTCTGTGGCCGGTTTGACAATTGGAATTATCGCTCTGTGGCCGGTTTGAAGATTGGACTTATCGCTCTGTGGCCGGTTTGAAAATTGGACTTACGCTTCTGTGGCCGGTTTGATGAATGAAGTGAGCAAAGTGTGATGGATGCTCTTAGTGAGCAGTGTGTGTATGTGATTGATACACCAAAAGAGCGTGTGTGATTGATCATGGCGAGTGTGTGTGATTGATACACAAAGTAGGCATAGTGTGATAGATACAAAGCGAGTGTGTGTGATTGATACATAAAGTGAATGAAGTGAGCAAAGTGTGATGGATACACTAAAAGGCGAACACAGTATGATAGATGCACTTAGCGAGCAGTGTGATTGATACACTAAAAGGTGAACACGAAGTGTGATAGATGCACTTAGTGAGCAGTGTGATTGATACGAATCACGAACACAAAGTGTGATAGATGCACTATGTGAGCAGTATGATTGATATCTTGATGTGAACACAAAGTGTGATAGATGCACTATGTGAGCAGTATGATTGATATACTGATGTGAACACAAAGTGTGATAGATGCACTATGTGAACAGAGTATGATTGATATACTGATGTGAACACAAAATGTGATAGATGCACTATGTGAACAGAGTATGATTGATATACTAAAGGTGAACACAAAGTGTGATAGATGCACTTAGTAGACAAAGTATGATTGATATACTGAATGTGAACACAAAGTGTGATAGATGCACTATGTGAACAGGTATGATAGATATACTAATGGTGAACACGAAGTGTGATAGATGCACTTAGTGGACAAAGTATGATTGATATACTGAATGTGAACACAAAGTGTGATAGATGCACTATGTGAACAGAGTATGATTGATACACTGATGTGAACACAAAGTGTGATAGATGCACTATGTGAACAGGTATGATAGATATACTAAAGGTGAACACGAAGTGTGATAGATGCACTTAGTGGACAAAGTATGATTGATATACTGAATGTGAACACAAAGTGTGATAGATGTACTATGTGAACAGAGTATGATTGATATACTGATGTGAACACAAAGTGTGATAGATGCACTATGTGAGCAGTGTGATTGATATACTAAAAGGTGAACACAAAGTGTGATTTGATACAGAAAACGAGAATGTGTGTGATAGATACACAAAAGTGAATAAAGTGTGATTGATACACAAAATGAGAATGCGTGTAATAGATACACAAAATGAATGAAGTGTGATTGATACACAAAGCGAAGAAAGTGTGATTGATACACTAAATGAATGAAGTGTGCTTGATACACTAAGGTAAATGAAGTGTGTTAGATACACTGAGTGAAGCAAATAAAATGTGATTGATACACTAAGTGAACGAAGTGTGATTGATACACTAAGTGAAATGAAGTGTGTTAGATACACTGAGTGAAGCAAATAAAGTGTGATTGATACACTAAGTGAATGATCTCAAACAGAACTTCTTTGAATGAACCGTACATACAATATCGTGCATGACTGAGAAAGAAACTTGATAGATACAATGCATTACAATGCATAATGCTTACGGAAAGCAATAAATGGACAAAGCGGCGCTTTAGAAAGCACCTCATGAGGTGAGTGGCGGTGACCGCTCTACTCTGATGGGGATCTCCCATCGTGCTCTTCGAACACTTTACCTTGAACTCACAGTACAAAGGCTCTGGAATGCTAACAAGTAACAACATCTGCATGTAGGAGCCACGGCTGCCGCTTGTCTTCCTGATCATACTCACAACTTTTCCTATTCTCCAACGGGGTGACAGACTAGGTTGGTTCAGTATCTAGAATTGAGGTGCATACACGCTATCTCAACCTATGGGGCTTCCATACAAATTTCAAGCCGAGGGCACGCCTCTGGGTATTTAAACCAGACTTTAGTCTCGAAAATCCCGAACCTTTACGTTCTAGGCCACGGCCATTCGAACTCTCATTTCCACCGTCGCTTGGTCTCCTAGGAACTCGCCATAAACCGACCAAGATGCATCTGGCGGTGGTATTCAGAGAGAGCATTTCGATCGCCATTACGGCAGAAGTAGACTTGATCTTGAGCTTGAGGTAGAGGCACACTCATACTTGAACATTGGCAAGACACGAAGAGGTACCACGGAATATAGTCTCGGAACTTCTTGAAGTTGGAACAAACTCAGTTCAGACATTTTTCTCTTTTGCTTTTGCTTTGCGGCGAAACTCATAACCCGGATAGGTCTGATTTCCTTTGTTCTCATATGACTGGGTTGAACCTGCGGTTTTATGAAAGAACCAATTCTATTTTGCACAAATGTGGAGAATGGCCTGACACTCTAAGCACAAAAGCGATTTTATTTTTTGAAAATGAGAAAAGGATTCTCAGCGGGTATTAAGCCTACAATGACCCAGCCAAAACAACTCAACACGAGAAAAACAAAAGGTAAAGCGACCTAAACACAACGAGACACGTTCGAAACGACTCAAAACAAGAATTAAGACAAACAAAACAAAAACACAAGACTCAAGTGTGCACATGGAGCTTGTTTCACCGGGTATTATTTCCCACCCTTTCTCATTTGTGATTCTCACATCACTCGACCCTCAAGCTCTGTTTTTCTGAAAAAGCCATTTTCCTCACTTTTTCTCTCAGCACACATCTCTCTATTCTTCAATCTCTCGTTTTTCAATCCCTCACTGGGTGGTTGGTAGATAAGCTTGACAAGTTGTGGGCTCGTGCCCTAGCATTCTGCTAGATTCTTCTTCTATACACTTGTGACTAATAAGTTTCTCCCTCGGAGAGTACGTGCTGTTGGGTGTGTAGCAAATCCGTGGTGACATCGATTGATGATGCTCTGCTTGGAGTTGAGACGTGTCAGATCTGTCGAGATGAAGTGGAATTTCGGTCTCGTTCGATTCGTGCTTCGCGGCTTGATACCTCGTTGCTCAGGATGTGAGAGCTTCGGCCTTTGTTGTTAGCTTCAATTGTGCCCTTTCGCAAGTATCTTTGGCGACAAGGAAAAAACGAGCTTGACTCAGCTGTGCCCCTAGTTCATCATTTTGACCATTTTTATTTTGCTTTCTACTAAAACAATTTTGACCAAAATGAGAGTTAGATTAACATGCTTGTTCAATTTTGATTTGAAATCCATAAGTCGAGTTATGAGCGAAAATTTTCCTTTTTGGGTCCAAGAAATGGTCGATTTACGGAAAAAAAATGGAACAATTTTAGAAAATAGTCAACCTCAATAAAAATTCTCAAAAACTATTTTTTGCAAGCGGCCACTTGCTCAGCGAGCATGAAACTTACTCTGAGATGCACAACCTCGGATCAAGGAAAAGCGCCGTGCTTGAAGAGAGGTATGACAACGGAAAGTTGCCTTGTTTGAGCAACCTTTGCGGCGCATTGAATATGAGCGGAAAGTTGCCCCTTGTTTGAAACCTTGGCGCATTGAATAGCGGAAAGTTGCCCCTTGTTTGAAAAACCTTGGCGCATTGTAGTCGATCCTCGGGCGATGATTGCAATCGAACTCGGATCTGAAGGAGGCAAGGATGGTCAAAACCATTACGGACACACTTGATTTGGAAGTGTTTATGGTGAACCGAATGAAGTTGCCTCGTATCCCAAAGATGGGAATCAAGCCTTCGTAGTTCGGGGTTAGGGTACACTCGGGTATTTAACCTCTCCTTTTATGCTCTAACTTTTGCCAAAGCGCCTATTGCGGGTTTTCGACCTTGCGAGCTTTGTTTTCTTTCTTTTCTTTTTTTCTATTCTTTTCATTCCTTTTCTTTTTTCTTTTCTTTTTCTTCTCTTTTCTTTTTTTTTTTTTTGCATTTTTGTATCTTTGCATTTTTCTTTTTGCATTTTGTATATATATTTTCTTGTCTCGCTCTAACTTTTGCCTAGGTAAGCCCTTTCGGGTTTTCGGCCCACGAGCCTCTCAAAGGGTAAAATGTAACTTGATCCATGCCAAATGGTTACGAGATTGAAGCCCTCTATATCCGGAGAGTGGGCATTTGTATTGACTTCTTGAAAGATCCACCTTTGGCTCTTGAGCACATCGGATATTTTTGCCTTGTTAGGAGTGCTTGCTCTAGCCTTGCAAGCTTCTTGATGAGGTCTAACCTTCTTGATCGACTTTGGTGCCTCTTGTTAGAAATTTGCTTCAAATCTGGCCACCACAGGCCTCACATTGTAGTTAGATTGAACATTACGAATTCAAGTTCAAGGTTTGGAAGCAAAGGGTTGAGTCTCGAGGCGAGCGATCTAAAATTGCACAATCTCAAGGCGATTCCACATGTCTTCGCGAATTGCATAAAACATTTGTTTTGAAAATTTTTAAAAGCGACAAATCGCTCATGGTGAAGATAGTGTGAAACGATCTGGATCAAGCGGGGTCCTTCTCGATTACTCATGCTAACAAGCATGATTTCATTCATTAAAGGCTTAGCATGCCTCTCTTTCTCTCATTTTGATCAAATTTTTGCAAATCAGGAATTCCTCCCTCTTTGTTTTCAAGTAGTGTTCAAAAGTTTTGAAAACTTCGAGGTTATTCTGATGACTTGAGGTACAAGAGAAGCGGTGGAATGCCTTGCCATTTCATTCAAATCCGGCACAACTAGCACCTGGCGAGAAACAAATCTTGAGGCGTGAAAATCCTTCTTTGTTTCATTCAAAATCTGTTAGCACAAGCTGGCTCCCTATGACAGACTCAAAACAAAAGCGAAAAGACAAACACAAAACAAAATGGTGACATCAGGTAACACCCCGAATCACCCGACTCCTATACAGCAGGTGACTCGATACAACAAAGAGACCCAAAACAAAAGGCCGACTCAAAACAAAACAACAAAATGACCCAATACCCAAGTCGAAGCACAAAAACCGGCATTCACAAATGCTCAAAGCAGTCGCGTACCATCGCCATAAGCTGGAGTTAATCAAGCGCCCATTGGTGGTTCATCCCCATTCACATCACATTATCCCCCACAAGTTCAGCGATCAAGTCTTGGATAGACTTTGTAGGACCGGTCGGGGATGACTCTGTTGTCGTCGGATCTTGTATATCATAAGCGTGACGAAAGCAAGCTGTCGGTGTCATGACGGGTTCTTGATGGTAGGCCTGATGTTTAGTCTGGTCATGCTTTGCGAGGATAGGATCGGGTAGGGGCCGTTGTTCCAAGCGGTTTCAAATGTCCTTCGGAGTAAGACCTCTAGAGCCTTTGTGAGGCATATGAAGTGGAGTGAAAACCCTCTTGACTCGGGGTGGATATTTGGCCGTCGTGAGTTACCTCGGACGCCGGTGAATAAATTACTGTTTTTGATCTTGATAGTGGTAACCATACCCGCGTCGGAAGATCTTGCGGCTGCATCTGCTTGGTAGTCGCATTGAATTAACGAAACGCCCTAGGTTGCTCCTTCTCTTGGTCAATAAGGCCTGCTTCATGGCATCTTCGATCTGTACTCCCATCTCATACCGTCGAAAAGGTATGGAAGGGAGCACGATCATTCTGCGATAGTTTGAAAGTGGAGGTTGCGCACAACCATCCGTATTTGATCCTTATCCGTTGGCCTAATGGTCATCATTGAGACCTTCGCCCTCCAAGACCCGCAATTGAAGAAGCTCTCTTTAAGCTCTGCCTTGTCGTCTCAAGATCACGGGTTGTGATCTCGATCTGTATTGTATGAATATTGTGCGGCGAAGGCCTCGGCCATCTCCTCCGACTTCCTTTATTTGAATCCTCCAATTTGGCGTACCCGGATGGCGCATAATACCGGCGAAGTCTGCCAAAGAGGAAACTTACGTAATCTTGTCAAACCCGCCGGTATGAGAACATCTGAAAACAAACTTCGGGTGGACCATGGGATCTCTGACCGTCAAAGCAGTCGATGTGAGGCATCTTGAACTGTCGGCGATGTCTGGCTGCGTCGAGTGTACCCGTCCTCAATGTCGGGATGGCTTTGACTCCTTGAGATTTCTTAAACATTTTTCCAACTTACTCGGCTTGATCTTTGTGGGGTCGCCGAACTCAAGGGAAGAGTCGGGATATTGATAGGCGTGGCGCCTTGGATAGTTAATGGTAGAATCGAGGCGGGCCGGCAGATTGGAAGGTCTGTATCCTCTTGGACATTTTGGACATTTGGCGTCTCCCAGTCTTTGGAGCTCTCTTTGGAGGAGAACTTGTTGTGAAGTAGGCAGCGCTTTCTTTGTTCTTGACAGTGATGAGCTCGGCTGTTGAGCCATGATTGCGACTTCTTTGCTTAGAAAATTCCACTTGGCGGACTGACGTCTTCTTTGCATGAGTTTCATACTTTCTTGCATTTGAAGCATCATTGCCTCTATCACGGCGTGTTCTGGATCCATCCAAGCCCGGTGTATCTATCCTGCGATGAAAGTGAGACCTTTACTGTTGTTCACTAGTGGAGTGGATAAGAGCCAGCGATCGATAAGCTTCTTGTTGGTGATCTGTGCGTGGTCCTTTTCACCTGCCTTTGATAAAGTAACATGATTGCCCTTGGTGAATCTCGACCCGACAAAGTCTATCAACACAAGTTCGATTGTGCAGGGGATTGAGTCCTTTGAAGCTATGGTTCCCAAACTACCTAGCAAAAGAAAGCAGAACATCTCGACGATTTCACTGAGCAGATCTGAGTAAAACCGAATGAGTATGCTCTCTCTTGAATTCGCCCCAAAAGTGCAGCATGGCTACCCTCGGGTGGCCATTCCAAAATCTTGCCTTTGGTGCCTTGAACTGATGCTCAAACTTCATAATGATACATGCATTCCTGTGAGGCACACTCTAACAAGCACATAACAGATAAGTGAGAGCCAAAACACCCCTATGTTGGGGTAGGGTTTCCCTGTCCTATTTTGTCGGAGCTAGGGTTTCACTTTCTTGGCGACTTCAAACAACCTATATCAGACAAGCAACTTTGTCCTAGTTTGGAATGGTCACTATGGATCCGAATATGCACTAGGTCGAATGGTCAAAAAGGGTGCCGGTAAAAGGGGTTTGTGTTCCATCTTGTCGAGCCAGGCCGTCGGCCTTATGGACATGACTTGACAAGACAAGCCTCCGGCAAATCGTTAAGAATGGCATATGGCAAACCACGGTGTCCTAAAGCGCACCAATGCAAATGCAATGCAAAGAAACACACAAGTGTAGTCAAAACCGGATATCATGAGTTAGTCAAGTTCTCTAAATCCCAATGATGCGCGAAGCTGTAACAAGCCCGAGGACCTTCTGATTCGGACTCGATTTTGTTGCGGTTCTAAATCTCGAACCAAGAGTCCAAATCCAAACCGTCGTTTTGAAGGAAAGCAGATTTTTGAAAAAAGTGCCAAACATGGAGCTTTGCGGATAATGAGTCGCCACCTAAATATTTTTAAAATGGGAAATTTAGGAAACCCTAACTTTCGGTGCCAAAGGCCACGTGTCAAATCATCACCAAAGTTGGCTCGGGAACTTGGAGTGCGATTAGGGAAAGGTCACATCGTGAGCACCCTCTCGCCGGTCAAAAAGCCGGCCTCTCTTTCATGATATCTGTTTTTGAAAACATTATGCGTTCTAATTAGGTTATTAGCCTAGGTTACTATGTGATCGCCTGACATACAAGTATAAATGAATACTTTGAATTGGAACAAAATATTTCATGTTTGTTTGTGAAAATGGTGTGAAGGTGCTACTCATGAGTAGGCTAAAAGCAGGATTTGCCACCCTCGGGTGGGCTTAAGCAGGATTTTGCCACTATCTAGTGGGCTTAAAACAAGCATTTGATGAATTGTCCCAATCCAAGTAACTCAACCTCCACCCACAGGCATTCAAAGCGGTTATATCATATAAGCACATAGCCTCATGGTAAGCATGCTATTCATGGCAACACTCACGCATGCAAGGATGCTAAAGCATAACAACTTCTGAGTACTCCAAGCCAAAAGCAGGCGATCGAAATCATGCATGATCCTAGATGCCTGAGGATTGCCTAATGCAACACATGCGAAGATGCAAACTATAGCGGGCAGGCTATTCTAAACATGGCATGTGGAATGCTACAACTATCACGTATTCAATTTGGAATTGAAATACAAATCGGTTGTATGATCTTGTAGAACTGGTGCGTACAAAGCAGATGAATGATGCAAACATCTTTGTCATCTTGTATGCAAATTGAAATATGCCTATATCTAACCATCATAAGCGGGTAAATAAAAGGGAAGAAAGAAGTGGGGTTGGAAGACATACATCACACTCACACACCCTTATTACAATATTGCCCTCATGCGATCGAATAAATATCTGAGACGAATAAAAGAATAAATGCGTCAGAAATAAATATCTGATTCCTAATTAATTAACAATTAACTAAAAGCGATGGCGGCATGCGAGCAGTGCCTTGCTTCGATGAATAGTGTATCTTTGGTGCCTCGGTGAAATCCTTTGGGATGCCCCAATTAGCCTCTGTTTGCGATATTTCTCGAAATCTTGGCGGACTCAAAAGTTATTGGTCCTCGGTTTCTTTAACAGAGAGGGAAAAGGGCATAGCAATGTATTTTCACAAATATATGCATGCCTCGATCCTCGTGCCACCAATCACGCATATCGATGCATGATGGCGAGAGCGAATTGCACAACTCAATATAGGATGAATCTGCGGATGAATGCTACAACAAAACCTAACTCCATCATGGGTATCTGGAGTGTCGGTGACTTAGGAATTGAGACACGTTCCGTCACTCGGTCTGAAAGCGTGCCTCGTTTCCGATGCGGACTAACGCCTATTCGAACCACGATGCAATATGCATGGTATGCATGAAATACAACTAACATATATTCTAGCATGCACAATGCTATGCAAATGAGATGTCTCGAAATCGTGCTTGCACGCATAAGCCGAAATGATAACATAAAAACATGAAATGACATGAAAATGATGTACAATGGGACTAAAATGAGATACCTCGAAATCGTGCCCGCAGACGCATAAACCAGCGATGACATCTGAGCATGAAATGGCATCTGAGAATGCAAATTGGACTTACACTAACATGAGAGCCTCGGCCGCACTCACATAAGAGGCGTCGGATAAAAAAAGTGCCTCGAAATCGTGCACCAGACGCATAAACCGAAGCGATGATGTCTGAGCATGAAAAATGCAGATCGGGCTTACACTAACATGAGAGGACCTCAGCCGCACTCACATAAGATCTTAGATGAATGAAAGCGAGTGCCTCGAAGTGCGTGCTTACGAGGCATAATAGAAACAATGCACTAAGGCATGGAATGACATGGAAAATGATATGCAAGCATGCAAACCAAATTTCAGCAGCTAAATGAAGGGAAAACAGCCCCGAAATGATCTGAAATGACAATCAATGCATGAAATCATCGAAATGTGATTTTAAGTACACGAAATGGCCTCTGACTATGCTAAACATGCAAAATTGGTACATGAAAGCAAAAATAGTAGCAAGGCAGCCCCAAAAATAGCATCTTCTCAGTACAAAACATGGCCAAATTGTGAGCATGGATATGGCAACAATGGCATGCAAAAATCTCTGAGGAAAAGAGGAGAATTACAAAGCAAGTGGTATTTACAATGCTCAAACCCAAAAATCAGTTCTAAAAAACTAAAGAGGGACCAAAAATATGTACATTTACAATAGATGACAGCCTCCAATTCAGTGTGTAGATATACTAAATATAGCATGCAAAATTTGGGCCAAAGAGGGGTATAAAGAGAGGTATCATAAGAAATGACCAAACAACTTAAGACCTTTAATAAAACTTTAAGAATGGACCAAAACAAGACATTTTCTAAGCCTGATGAAGGCTGAAATCGAAAGCTAAGCAAGCCTAACAAAGCATGCAATTTTCACGGAAAATATGGAGGATTACAAAACAAGTACCAAAATAATTCATCAAATGGCTTAAGGCCCTTAACAAAACACAAAGAATGGACCAAAATAAGGCTCTTTCTAAGCCTGATGAAGGCCGAAAACAGAAGTTAGAATGGCCTAAAAATCATGCAATTTTACGGAAAATATGAAGGATATAACATGAAGTACCAAAAGAATTCATCAAATGGCTTAAGGCGCTTAACAAAACACAAAGAATGGACCAAAATAAGGCTCTTTCTAAGCCTGATGAAGGCCGAAAACATAAGCATGATAAGCTTAAAGAAGCATGCAATATAGGAATAGAACATGAATTCAAAGCAAGTGGCATGTAGAGCATGAAAACCAGGTTGAGCCATTCTTAAATGTTGAATAGGGGCTCAAAATAAGCACAATATCAGTTCATGAGATGCTCCAAATCAGATCACAAATAGGCCAAATAAATCATGCAATTTTGCGGTAAATTGGAGAAATGCAAAGCAAGTGCATGATAGAGAGGCCAAACACAGTTGAGCCCTTCTTCAATGTTGAAGAGGGGCTCAAAATAAACCCACTCACCGTTTATATCAGGCTCGAAATCAGATCAATAATAAGCTAAAAAGCATGCAAAATAATGGCATTCCAAGAGGTATTGAAACAAGTGCATCATAGAGGCTCAAACATGGTTGAGCCCTTAAACAAACATGTAGAATAGCTCAAAATAAGGCCCCTTTAAGTTAGGGCCGGAGCTCAAAACAGTGAGCAAGTAGGGTTAAGAAAAGAGACAAGAAAATGGTGTAAAAAGAGAGGATTGAGACTTACCCTTGAAGACCTTTCTTTCCTTGCTTCTTGACTTGAGAAATGTTGCTTCTAAGCCTCTAAGAACCTCTTCTTGTTGCTGGAAATGGAGTGGTGATGGTCGTGCTTGATGATGATGAACAAAAGGCACCAAAACTTGGTTGTTTGAAGGTTTTTAGAAGAGAGGAATGGAGGAGATGTATAAGCAAGGCTTAAAGGATTTTTCTCTTTTGCTTTTTTGCGGCCGAAACTCATAACCGAGATAGGTCTGATTTCCTTTGTTCTCATATGACTGGGTTGAACCTGCGGTTTTATGAAAGAACCAATTCTATTTTGCACAAATGTGGAGAATGGCCTGACACTCTAAGCACAAAAGCGATTTTATTTTTTGAAAATGAAAAGGATTCTCAAGCGGGTATTAAGCCTACAATGACCCTGACCAAAACAACTCAACCTGAGAAAAACAAAAGGTAAGCGACCTAAACACAGCGAGACACGTTAAAGCGACTCAAAACAAGAATCAAGACAAACAAAACAAAAACACAAGACTCAAGTGTGCAGGGAGCTGTTTCACGGGTATTATTTCCCACCCTTTCTCATTTGTGATTCTCTCACATCACTCGGCCCTCAAGCTCTGTTTTTACGAAAAAGCCATTTTCCTCACTTTTCTCTCGGTACATCTCTCTATTCTACAATCTCTCGTTTTCAATCCCTCACTGGGTGGTTGGTAGATAAACGACAAGTTGTGGGCTCATGCCCTAGCATTACCTTTCGATTCTCTTTCTTCCGCTCCACTAGTGAATTCCTCCTGAGAGGGTTGCAATACATTTGGGTGTGTAAATCTGCGGTGACATCGGTTGTGATGCTCTGCTTTGGGGAGTTTGGACATGATCGAATCCGTCTAGATGAGGGAGTGGAGTATCTGATCCATTCGATTCGTGCCATAATTGGCTTGATACCTCATTGCTTGGAGGATCTGAGAGCTCTCTGTCTTTTCTAGCTTCAGTTGTGCCCTCTTACTGGCGAGTGCGGTGCCCTTTTGTAGCCCAGCGTTGATAAAGGGAAAAAACGAAAACTGACTCAAGCGTGCTCCTAGTTCATCATTTTGACCATTTTTGTTTTGCTTTCTCCTAAAAATTTTGACCAAAATGAGAGCTAGATTAACATGCTTGTTCAATTTTGATTTGAAATCATGCAAGTCGAGGCCATAGTCTTGAAAATTTTCCGTTTTGAGTCGGGGAAAAGGTCGATTTTGGAAAAATAGGATAATTTTCAAGAGAATTAGTCGACCTCGGTAAAATTCTCAAAAACTATTTTTGCAAAGCGGCCCTGCTCACGAGCATGAAACTTCTCTGAGATGCACAACCTTGGATCCGGAGGAAAATTTCCCTTTGCTTGGAGAGAGCATGCAGCGGAAAGTTGCCCTTGTTTGAAGCACCTTGGCGCATTGAATAGCGGAGAGTTGCCTTGTTTGAAATGAAAGCGTGGCATTTTGAATAGCAGCGGAAAGTTGCCCTTGTTTGGATGGCATGGCGGCGCATTGAATCTGATCCTCGAGTGGCGAGCACAACCAAATCCTCGAATCTGAGAAGACAAGGATGACGGAACCATCGCATGGACACAATCAAATTGAAGTGTTTCTGGTGGACTTGAGAATGAAGTTGCCTCGTATCCCAAACATGGGAATCAAGCCTTCGTAGTTCGGGAATAAAAGCGGCCAGCGAGAGATAGTCTCTGGGACCCTCCCTCCTCGGGAAAAGCGAAGCAAAGTGCAGTTATGGCAAGAGACAAAACCTGAAAGAGTTCGGAAATGCGGAGGCGCGCGCGCGACTCTGAGACCACGAGCGAGCCTGATATGCAACATCACCGGCGCTCAATCGGTGGCGTCGAATCTTAAGGTCGGTCAAAAATGGGGTGTCTCTGATTGCCCTCTTTGTGAGAACTTCGGAAGTCAGAATTGGCGGAGTGAATGTCAAAGCCCAAAACGACCCATTTTGACAAAGGCGATGACTTAGACAATCATACAAAATAAGCAGAGATATGTGCCCATGAGGCGTGCCCATGAGCAAAGGGGCAAAATGCAAAAGCGATATGCGAGGAAGATTTTGATAATTGGACTTATCGCTCTGTGGCTTGGTTTGACAATTGGAATTATCGCTCTGTGGCCGGTTTGAAGATTGGACTTATCGCTCTGTGGCCGGTTTGAAAATTGGACTTACGCTCTGTGGCGGTTTGATGAATGAAGTGAGCAAAGTGTGATGGATGCTCTTAGTGAGCAGGTGTGTGTATGTGATTGATACACCAAAAGAAGCGTGTGTGATTGATCATAAGCGACTGTGTGTGATTGATACACAAAGTAGGCATAGTGTGATAGATACAAAGCGAGTGTGTGTGATTGATACATAAAGTGAATGAAGTGAGCAAAGTGTGATGGATACACTAAAGGCGAACACGAAGTATGATAGATGCACTTAGCGAACAGAGTGTGATTGATACACTAAAAGGTGAACACGAAGTGTGATAGATGCACTTAGTGAACAGAGTGTGATTGATACACTGAATGCGAACACAAAGTGTGATAGATGCACTATGTGAGCAGTATGATTGATATCTTGATGTGAACACAAAGTGTGATAGATGCACTATGTGAGCAGTATGATTGATATCTTGATGTGAACACAAAGTGTGATAGATGCACTATGTGAGCAGTATGATTGATATCTTGATGTGAACACAAAATGTGATAGATGCACTATGTGAGCAGTATGATTGATATACTAAAGGTGAACACGAAGTGTGATAGATGCATAGTAGACAAAGTATGATTGATATACTGAATGTGAACACAAAGTGTGATAGATGCACTATGTGAACAGGTATGATAGATATACTAATGGTGAACACGAAGTGTGATAGATGCACTTAGTGGACAAAGTATGATTGATATACTGAATGTGAACACAAAGTGTGATAGATGCACTATGTGAGCAGTATGATTGATACCGATGTGAACACAAAGTGTGATAGATGCACTATGTGAGCAGTATGATAGATATACTAAAGGTGAACACGAAGTGTGATAGATGCATAGTGGACAAAGTATGATTGATATCTTGAATGTGAACACAAAGTGTGATAGATGTACTATGTGAGCAGTATGATTGATATCTTGATGTGAACACAAAGTGTGATAGATGCACTATGTGAGCAGTGTGATTGATATACTAAAAGGTGAACACAAAGTGTGATTTGATCTGAAAGCGAGAATGTGTGTGATAGATACACAAAAGTGAATAAAGTGTGATTGATACACAAAATGAGAATCGTGTAATAGATACACAAAATGAATGAAGTGTGATTGATACACAAAGCGAAAGTGTGATTGATACACTAAATGAATGAAGTGTGCTTGATACACTAAGGTAAATGAAGTGTGTTAGATACCTAGAGTGAAGCAAATAAAATGTGATTGATACACTAAGTGAGCGAAGTGTGATTGATACACTAAGTGAAATGAAGTGTGTTAGATACCTTTGAGTGAAGCAAATAAAGTGTGATTGATACACTAAGTGAATGATCTCAAAAGAACTTCTTTGAATGAGCCGTACATACAATATAGTGCATGGTGAGAAAGAAACTTGATAGATACAATGCATTACAATGCATAATGCTTCTGAAGCAATAAATGGACAAAGCGGCGCTTTAGAAAGCACCTCATGAGGTGAGTGGCGGTGACCGCTCTACTCTGGTGGGGATCTCCCATCGTGCTCTTCGAACACTTTACCTTGAACTCACAGTACAAAGGCTCTGGAATGCTAACAAGTAACAACATCTGCATGTAGGAGCCACGGCTGCCGCGTGTCTTCCTGATCATACTCACAACTTTCCCTATTCTCCAACGGGGTGACAGACTAGGTTGGTTCAGTATCCAGAATTGAGGTGCATACACGCTATCTCAACCTATGGGGCTTCCATACAAATTTCAAGCCGAGGGCACGCCTCTGGGTATTTAAACCAGACTTTAGTCTCGAAAATCCCGAACCTTTGCGTTCTAGGCCACGGCCATTCGAACTCTCATTTCCACCGTCGATTGGTCTCCTAGGAACTCATATAAACCGACCAAGATGCATCTGGCGGTGGTATTCGAGAGAGCATTTCGATCGCCATTACGGCAAGTAGACTTGATCTTGAGCTTGAGGTAGAGGCACACTCATACTTGAACATTGGCAAGACACGAAGAGGTACACGGAATATAGTCTCGGAACTTCTTGAAGTTGGAACAAACTCAGTTCAGACATTTTTCTCTTTTGCTTTTGCTTTGCGACCGAAACTCATAGCCGGATAGGTCTGATTTCCTTTGTTCTCATATGACTGGGTTGAACCTGCGGTTTTATGAAAGAACCAATTCTATTTTGCACAAATGTGGAGAATGGCCTGACACTCTAAGCACAAAAGCGATTTTATTTTTTTGAAAATGAGAAAAGGATTCTCAAGGGTATTAAGCCTACAATGACCACTGCCAAAACAACTCAACACGGAAAAACAAAAGGTAAGCGACCTAAACACAACGAGACACGTTAAAGCGACTCAAAACAAAAATTAAGACAAACAAAACAAAAACACAAGACTCAAGTGTGCACATGGAGCTTGTTTCACCGGGTATTATTTCCCACCCTTTCTCATTTGTGATTCTCACATCACTCGACCCTCAAGCTCTGTTTTTCTGAAAAAGCCATTTTCCTCACTTTTTCTCTCAGCACACATCTCTCTTTTCTTCAATCTCTCGTTTTTCAATCCCTCCCCTGGGTGGTTGGTAGATAAACAGCAAGTTGTGGGCTCGTGCCCCTAGCATTCTGCTAGATTCTTCTTCTTACTTGCGCAGACTAATAAGTTTCTCCTCGGAGGGCGTGCTACAACTGGGTGTGTAGCAAATCCGTGGTGACATCGATTGATGATGCTGCTTGGAGTTAGGACGTGTCGAATCTGTCGGATGAAGTGGAATTTCGGTCTCGTTCGATTAGGTGCTTCGCACTTGGCGATACCTCGTTGCTCAGGGATGTGAGAGCTTCGGCCTTTGTTGTTAGCTTCAATTGTGCCCTTTCGCAAGTATCTTTGGCGACAAGGAAAAACGAGAAGCTGACTCAAGCTGTGCCCCTAGTTCATCATTTTGACCATTTTTATTTTGCTTTCTACTAAAACAATTTTGACCAAAATGAGAGTTAGATTAACATGCTTGTTCAATTTTTGATTTGAAATCACATAAGTCGGTTATGAGCTTTGAAAATTTTCCTTTTTGGGTCCAAGAAATGGTCCGATTTACGGAAAAAAATGGAACAATTTTAGAAAATAATCAACCTCAATAAAATTCTCAAAAACTATTTTTGCAAGCCACTTGCTCAGCGAGCATGAAACTTACTCTGAGATGCACAACCTCGGATCAAGGAAAAGCGCCGTGCTTGAAGAGAGGTATGACAACGGAAAGTTGCCCCTTGTTTGAGCAACCTTCTGCGGCGCATTGAATGGCATGAAAGTTGCCCCTTGTTTGAAAAACCATGGCGCATTGAATATGGCGGAAAGTTGCCCCTTGTTTGAAAACCTTGCATGGCGCATTGTAGTCGATCCTCGGAAGCGATGATTGCAATCGAACTCTCGGATCTGAGGAGGCAAGGATGGTCAAAACCATTACGGACACACTTGATTTGGAAGTGTTTATGGTGAACAGAATGAAGTTGCCTACGTATCCCAAAGATGGGAATCAAGCCTTACGTAGTTCGGGGTTAGGGTACACTCGGGTATTTAACCTCTCCTTTTATGCTCTAACTTTTGCCAAGGCGCCTATTGCAGGTTTTCGACCTTGCGAGCTTTGTTTTTCTTTCTTTTCTTTTTTTTCTATTCTTTTCATTCCTTTTCTTTTTTTCTTTTCTTTTTTCTTCTCTTTTCTTTTTTTTTTTTTTTTTGCATTTTTTGTATCTTTGCATTTTTTTCTTTTTGCATTTTTGTATATATATTTTCTTGTCTCGCTCTAACTTTTGCCTAGGTCGCCCTTTCGGGTTTTCGGCCCAGCGAGCCTCTCAAAGGGTAAAAATGTAACCAGTCCATGCCAAATGGTTCTGAGATTGAAGCCCTCTATATCCAGGAGAGTGGGCATTTGTATTGACTTCTTGAAAGATCCACCTTTGGCTCTTGAGCACATCGGATATTTTGCCCCTTGTTAGAGGTGCTTCTGCTCTAGCCTTGCAAGCTTCTTGATGAGGTCTAACCTTCTTGATCGACTTTGGTGCCTCTTGTTAGGTTTGCTTCAAATCTGGCCACCAGGCCTCACATTGTAGTTAATAGTTGAACATTACGAATTCAAGTTCAAGGTTTGGAAGCAAAGGGTTGAGTCTCGAGGTAGGCGATCCTAATTGCACAATCTCAAGGCGATTCCACACATGTCTTCGCGGAATCATAAAACATTTTGTTTTGAAAATTTTAAGAAGGCGACAACTCGCTCGCGCTGAAGATAGTGTGAAACCAGTCTGGATCAAGCCAGGGTCCTTCTCAGTACTCATGCTAACAAGCATGATTTCATTCATTAAAGGCTTAGCATGCCTCTCTTTCTCTCATTTTGATCAAATTTTTGCAAATCCCGAGGAATTCCTCCCTCTTTGTTTTCACCGTAGTGTTCAAAAGTTTTGAGAAACTTCGAGTTATTCTGATGACTTGAGGTACAAGAGAAGCGGTGGAATGCTTTGCCATTTCATTCAAATCCGGCACAACTAGCTGCAGCGAAACAAATCACGAGGCGTGAAAATCCTTCTTTGTTTCATTCAAAATCTGTTGCTGTTGGCTCCCTATGACAGACTCAAAACAAAGCGAAAAGACAAACACAAAACAAAATGGTGACATCAGAGGTAACACCCCGAATCACGACTCTCTATACAACAGGTGACTCGATACAACAAGGCGGACCCAAAACAAAAAGGCGACTCAAAACAAAACAACAAAATGACCCAATACCCAAGTCGAAAGCACAAAAACCGGCATTCACAAATGCTCAAAAGCGATCGTACCATCGCCATAAGCGGAGTTAATCAAGCCCATTGGTGGTTCATCCCCATTCACATCACATTATCCCCACAAGTTCAGCGATCAAGTGCCGATAGACTTTGTAGGACCGGTCGCGGGGATGACTCTGTTGTCGTCGGATCTTGTATATCATGGCGCGACGAAAGCAATGTCGGTGTCATGACCGGTTTCTTGATGGTAGGCCTGATTTAGTCTGGTCATGCTTTGCGAGGATAGGATCGGGTAGGGGCCGTTGTTCCAGCGGTTTCAAATGTCCTTCGAGTAAGACCTCTAGAGCCTTTGGAGGCATATGAAGTGGAGTGAAAACCCTCTTGACTCGGGGTGGATATTTGGCGTCTGTGAGTTACCTCCGGACCTTGCCGGTGAATAAATTACTGTTTTTGATCTTGATAGTGGTAACCATACCCACGTCGGAAGATCTTCTGGCATTGCATCACCGGTAGTCGCATTGAATTAGCGGAAAACGCCCTAGGTTGCTCCTTCTCTTGGTCAATAAGGCCTGCTTCATGGCATCTTCGATCTGTACTCCATCTCATACAAATCTGAAAAAGGTATGGAAGGGAACACGATCATTTTCTGCGATAGTTTGAAATTTGGAGGTTGCGCACAACCATCCGTATTTGATCCTTATCCGTTGGCCTAATGGTCATCATTGAGACCTTCGCCCTCCACCGGGCCACGAATTCAGAGAAGCTCTCTTTAACCTCCTGCCTTGTCGTCTCAAGATCACGGGTTGTGATCTCGATCTAGGTATTGTATGAATATTGTGCGGCGAAGGCCTCGGCCATCTCCTCCGACTTCCTTTGTTGAATCCTCCAATTTGGCGTGCGGATGGCCATAATACCAGCGAGGTCTGCCAAGAGGAGAGCTTACGTAATCTTGTCAAACCCATCGGCAGAACATCTGGAAAACAAACTCGGGTGGACCATGGGATCTCTGACCCGTCAAAAGTCGATGTGAGGCATCTTGAACTGTCCGTGATGTCACTGGCTGTCAGTACCCGTCCTCAATGTCGGGATGGCTTTGACTCCTTGAGATTTCTTAAACATTTTTCCAACTTACTCGGCTTGATCTTTGTGGGGTCAACCGAACTCAAGGGAAGAGTCAGGGATATTGATAGGCGTGGCGCCTTGGATAGTTAATGGTAGAATCGGGCGGGCGGCAGATTGGAAGTCTGTATCCTCTTGGACATTTTGGACATTTGGCGTCTCCCAGTCTTTGGAGCTCTTTGGAGGAGAACTTGTTGTGTGAAGTAGGCAGCTTTCTTTGTTGCGACTGGTGATGAGCTCGGCTGTTGAGCCATGATTGCGACTTCTTTGCTTGGAAAATTCCACTTGGCGGATGACGTCTTCTTTGCATGAGTTTCATACTTTCTTGCATTTGAAGCATCATTGCCTCTATCACGGCGTGTTCTTGATCCATCCAAGCCTTGGTGTATCTATCCTGCGGTGAAAGTGAGACCTTTGCACGACTATTCACTAGTGGAGTGGATAAGAGCCCGATCGATAAGCTATTTGGTGGTGATCATGCCGTGGTCCTTTTCACCTGCCTTTGATAAAGTAACAACGATTGCCCTTGAACTGAATCTCGACCCGACAAAGTCTATCAACACAAGTTCGGTGTGCAGGATTGAGTCCTTTGAAGCTATGGTTCCCAAGCGACCCTAGCAAAAAGAAAGCAGGCGACATCTCGACGATTTCACGAGCAGATCTTGAGTAAAACCGAATGAGTATGCTCTCTTGAATTACGCCCCCAAAATTAGCTTGTGCTGCTACCCTCGTAAACCGATTCCAAAATCTTGCCTTTGGTGCCCTGAACTGATGCTCAAACTCATGGTGATACATGCATTCCTGTGAGGCACACTCTAACAAGCACATAACAGATAAGTGAGAGCCAAAACACCCTATGTTGGGGTAGGGTTTCCCTGTCCTATTTTGTCGAGAGCTAGGGTTTCACTACATACGCTGACTTCAAACAACCTATATCAGACAAGCAACTGTCCTAGTTTGGAATGGTCACTATGGATCCGAATATGCACTAGGTCGAATGGTCAAAAAGGGTGCCCGTAAAACCGGGTTTGTGTTCCATCTTTGTCGAGCCAGGCCGTCGGCCTTATGGACATGACTTGACAAGACAAGCCTCCGCAAATCGTTAGAATGGCATATGGCAAACACGGTGTCCTAGCGCACCAATGCAAATGCAATGCAAAGAAACACACAAGTGTAGTCAAAACCGGATATCATGAGTTAGTCAAGTTCTCTAAATCCCAGATGCGAAGCGTAACAAGCCCTTGAGGACCTCGCTTCTGATTCGGACTTCGATTTTGTTGCGGTTCTAAATCTCGAACCAAAGAGTCCAAATCCAAATCGTTTTGAAGGAAAGCAGTTTTTGAAAAAAGTGCCAAACATGGGCTGCTTTGCGGATAATGATGCGCCACCTAAATATTTTTAAAATGGGAAATTTAGGAAACCCTAACTTCGGTGCCAAAGGCCACGTGTCCGTCATCACCAAAGTTGGCTCGGGAACTTGGAGTGCGATTAGGGAAGGTCACATCGTGAGCACCCCTCTCGCCCGATCAAAGACCGCCTCTACTAACTCATGATATCTGTTTTTGAAAACATTGTGCGTTCTAATTAGGTTATTAGCCTAGGTTACTATGTGATGCCTGACATACAAGTATAAATGAATACTTTGAATTGGAACAAAATATTTCATGTTTGTTTGTGAAAATGGTGTGAAGGTGCTACTCGCGAGTAGGCTAAAAGCAGCGGATTTGCCACCCTCGGTGGGCTTAGAAAGCGATTTTGCCACTATCTAGTGGGCTTAAAACAAGCATTTGATGAATTGTCCCAATCCAAGTAACTCAACCTCCACCCACAGGCATTCAAGGCAGTTATATCATATAAGCACATAGCCTCATGGTAAGCATGCTATTCATGGCAACACTCACACGCATGCAAGGATGCTAAAGCATAACAACTTACAGAGTACTCCAAGCCAAAACAGGAAACTGATCAGAAATCATGCATGATCCTAGATGCAGGATTGCCTAATGCAACACATGCGAAGATGCAAACTATAGCGAGGCCGGCTATTCTAAACATGGCATGTGGAATGCTACAACTATCACGTATTCAATTTGGAATTGAAATCTGAATCTGGGTTGTATGATCTTGTAGGGCACAGTGTGTACAAAAGCAGATGAATGATGCAAACATCTTTGTCATCTTGTATGCTAATTGAAATATGCCTATATCTAACCATCATAAGCGGGTAAATAAAAGGGAAGAAAGAAGTGGGGTTGGAAGACATACATCACACTCACACACCCTTATTACAATATTGCCCTCATGGCGAGTCAGAATAAATATCTGAGACCGAATAAAGAATAAATGCAGTCAAGAAATAAATATCTGATTCCTAATTAATTAACAATTAACTAAAGCGATGGCGGCATGCGAGCGAGTGCCTTATGATGAATAGTGTATCTTTGGTACCTCGGTGAAATCCTTTGGGATGCCCCAATTAGCCTCTGTTTGCGATATTTCTCGAAATCTTGGCGGACTCAAAAGTTATTGGTCCTCAATTTTGTACATAGAGAGCGAGGAAAGGGCATAGCAATGTATTTTCACAAATATATGCATGCCTCGATCCTCGTGCCACCAATCACGCATATCGATGCATGATGGCGAGGCGGTGCACAACTCAATATAGGATGAATGCGGATGAATGCTACAACAAAACCTAACTCCATCATGGGTGTCTGGAGTCGGTGACTTAGGAATTGAGACACGTTCCGTCACTCGAGTCTGAAAGCGTGCCTCGTTTCTGTGCGGACTAACGCCTATTAGAACACGATGCAATATGCATGGTATGCATGAAATGCAACTAACATATATCTAGCATGCACAATGCTATGCAAATGAGATGTCTCGAAATCGTGCCCACTGCACGCATAACCAAAATGATAGCATAAAACATGAAATGACATGAAAAATGATGTACAATGGGACTAAAATGAGATACCTCGAAATCGTGCCCACAGACGCATAAGCCGGCAGTGACATCTGGCATGAAATGGCATCTGAGAATGCAAATTGGACTTACACTAACATAGAGAGCCTCGGCCGCACTCCACATAAGAAGCCGTCGGATAAAAAAAGTGCCTCGAAATCGTGCACTGCAGACACGCATAAGCCGTGATGATGTACGCATGAAAAATGCAGATCGGGCTTACACTAACATGAGAGGACCTCGGCCGCACTCACATAAGATCTTAGATGAATGAAAGCAGTGCCTCGAAGTGCGTGCCAAACCGAGGCAATGCACTAAGGCATGGAATGACATGGAAAATGATATGCAAGCATGCAAACCAAATTTCAGCAGCTAAATGAAAGGGAAAACAGCCCCGAAATGATACGAAATGACAATCAATGCATGGAATCATCCCGAAATGTGATTTTAAGTACCCGAAATGGCCTACGGCTATGCTAAACATGCAAAATTGGTACATGAAAGCAAAAACAGTAGCAAGGCAGCCCCAAAAATAGCATCTTCTCAGTACAAAACATGGCCAAATTGTGAGCATGGATATGGCAACAATGGCATGCAAAAATCTGAGGAAAAGAGAATTACAAAGCAAGTGGTATTTACAATGCTCAAACCCAAATATCAGTTCTAAAAAACTAAAGAGGACCAAAAATATGTACATTTACAATAGATGACAGCCTCCAATTCATTGTGTAGATATACTAAATATAGCATGCAAAATTTGGGCCAAAAAGGGGCTATAAAGAGAGGTATCATAAGCAATGACCAAACAACTTAAGACCTTTAATAAAACTTTAAGAATGGACCAAAACAAGACATTTTCTAAGCCTGATGAAGGCTGAAATCCGAAAGCTAAGCAAGCCTAACAAAGCATGCAATTTTACGGAAAATATGGAGGATTACAAAACAAGTACCAAAATAATTCATCAAATGGCTTAAGGCCCTTAACAAAAAACAAATAATGGACCAAAATAAGGCTATTTATAAGCCTGATGAAGGCCGAAAACAGAAGTTAGAATGGCCTAAAAATCATGCAATTTTACGGAAAATATGAAGGATATAACATGAAGTACCAAAATAATTCATCAAATGGCTTAAGGCCCTTAACAAAACACAAAGCATGGACCAAAATAAGGCTCTTTCTAAGCCTGATGAAGGCCGAAAACAGGAGCATGATAAGCAAGAAGCATGCAATATAGGAATAGAACATGAATTCAAAGAAAGTGGCATGTAGAGCATGAAAACCAGGTTGAGCCCTTCTTCAATGTTGAAGAGGGCTCAAAATAACTTACAATATCAGTTCATGAGATGCTCCAAATCAGATCACAAATAGGCCAAATAAATCATGCAATTTTGCGGTAAATTGGAAGAAATGCAAAGCAAGTGAATGATAGAGAGGCCAAACACGGTTGAGCCCTTCTTCAATGTTGAAGAGGGGCTCAAAATAGGCCCACTCACAGTTTATATCAGGCTCGAAATCAGATCACTAATAAGCTAAAGAAAGCATGCAAAATAATGGCATTCCAAGAGGTATTGAAACAAGTGCATCATAGAGGGCTCAAACAGGGTTGAGCCCTTAAACAAACATGTAGAATAGCTCAAAATAAGGCCCCTTTAAGTTAGGGCCGGAACTCAAAACAGTGAGCAAGTAGGGTTAAGAAAAGAGACAAGAAAATGGTGTAAAAGAGAGGGATTGAGACTTACCCTTGAAGACCTTTCTTTCCTTGCTTCTTGACTTGAGAAATGTTGCTTCTAAGCCTCTAAGAACCTCTTCTTGTTGCTGGAAATGGAGTGGTGATGGTAGTGCTTGATGATGATGAACAAAAGGCACCAAAACTTGGATGTTTGAAGGTTTTTTAGAAGAGAGGAATGGAGGAGATGTATAAGCAAGGCTTAAAGGATTTTTTTCTCTTTTGCTTTTGCTTTGCAGCCCGAAACTCATAGCTTCAGATAGGTCCTGATTTCACTATTCTCATATGACCTGGGTTGAACCCTGCGGTTTTATGAAAGAACCAATTCTATTTTACACAAATGTGGAGAATGGCACAGCACTCTAAGCACAAAACGATTTTATTTTTTTGAAAATGAGAAAAGGATTCTCAACCGGGTATTAAGCCTACAACTGACCACAGCCAAAACAACTCAACACAGAAAAACAAAAGGTAAACGACCTAAACACAACGAGACACGTTCGAAACGACTCAAAACAAGAATCAAGACAAACAAAACAAAAACACAAGACTCAAGTGTGCACAGGGAGCCTGTTTCACCGGGTATTATTTCCCACCCTTTCTCATTTGTGATTCTCACATCACTCGGCCCTCAAGCTCTGTTTTTTTAAAAAGCCATTTTCCTCACTTTTTCTCTCGGCGCATCTCTCTATTCTTCAATCTCTCGTTTTCAATCCCTCACAGGTGGTTGGTAGATAAGCTTGACAAGTTGTGGGCTCGTGCCCCTAGCATTACCTTTCGATTCTCTTTCTTCGCTCCACGACTAGTGAATTCCTCCCACAGGGGTTGCAATACATTTGGGTGTGTAGCAAATCTGCAGCTGACATCGGTTGACGATGCTCTGCTGGGGAGTTTGGACATGATCAGATTCGTCTAGATAAGGGAGTGGAGTATCCTGATCCATTCCCAGTTCGTACTTCGCAATTGGCTTGATACCTCGCTGCTTGGAGGATCTGAGCTCTCTGCCTTTTCTAGCTTGGTTGTGCCCTCTTCTGGCGTGCGGTGCCCTTTTTGGCAAGCGTTGATAAAGGAAAAGACAAAAACGACTCAAGCTGTGCTCCTAGTTCATCATTTTGACCATTTTTGTTTTTGCTTTCTCCTAAAAAATTTTGGCCAAAATGAGAGCTAGATTAACATGCTTGTTCAATTTTTGATTTGAAATCATGCAAGTCAGGCCATGAGCACTGAAAATTTTCCTTTTTTGAGTCCAAGGAAAAGGTCCAGTTTTGGAAAAATAGGATAATTTTCGAGATAATTAGTCAGCCTCAGTAAAAATTCTCAAAAACTATTTTTTGCAAAAGCGGCCCTGCTCAGCGAGCATGAAACTTACTCTGAGATGCACAACCTTGGATCCGGAGGAAAATTGCCCTTTGCTTGGAGAGCGCATGGCAGCGGAAAGTTGCCCCTTGTTTGAACGGCATGGCGCATTGAATAGCGGAGAGTTGCCTTGTTTGAAATGAAGCAAGTGGCATTTTGAATGGCAACGGAAAGTTGCCCCTTGTTTGGATGGCACCATGGCGCATTGAATCTGATCCTCGAGTGGCGAGCACAACCAAATCCTCGAATCTGAGAAGACAAGGATGACGGAACCATCGCATGGACACAATCAAATTGAAGTGTTTCTGGTGGACTTGAGAATGAAGTTGCCTCGTATCCCAAACATGGGAATCAAGCCTTCGTAGTTCGGGGAATAAAGCGGCCACGAGAGATAGTCTCGGACCACTCCTCCCCTCGGGAAAAGCGAAGAAAACCGAGTCGGTTACAAGCCGAGACAAAACCTGAGAAGAGTTCGGAAATCACGGAGGTAGGCGCGCCCGCGACTCTGAGACTTGAGCCTGATATCTGTAACATCACCGGCGCTCAATCGGTGGCGTCGAATCTTAAGGTCGGTCAAAAATGGGGTGTCTACAAGGCCCCATAATTTTAAATTAGACACTGCATCCATTCACTTGACATAAGTGCTCTATCGAGCCTACTCCACCTTTCTCCTTCATTAGCATTACACCATGTGAATTGTCGGCCCATCATTGGTAAATCAATAAGTTCCAAATTTTCAATGAATTGATTAAACTCCTTCATTCCTTTGTCCCTCCTTGAACACCCCCTTCGTTCTCCAAGATTTCTTATTTCATTAAAGTCACCAATTAAACACCAAGGATTACTAAACAACGGTTTTAGTCTACAAAGAGTGCTCCAGAATTTGCCTCTCTCATTCACATCATTTGGGGCATGGATATTAACTAGAACACAATTGAAATTCGGCAGGAGAGTGCCTAAAAGAATAATGCAATACCTATTACAGCAGCACTGAGAAAGTCTGAACACAGATGACTTCCAAATACACAGCAGCCCCCCTGCTCTTCCTTCAGCATCAACTACCATAAACTCCATATCATCATCAGGCCACAGTGACTTTATAAATAGTAGTGAAACCTCCGATTTCTTTGTCTCCTGGAAGCATGCGAAGTCTACTTTCCTATCCTTAATTAAAGACTTTACCTTCCTCCTCTTAGCTGCTTTACCGAACCCCCTAACATTCCATGATAAGAACTTCATTAACACACAAAACATGACACCTAACAGCACCCAAACTAACAAATCAACTCTGCATATCCTTGGGTAGGGCCCTCTCCTTGTCTAGGACTTCCATATCCTTCAATTTTTTGATCACTTCCTCATCCTTACCACCGAAGCATATACCTAGAGCTTTACCTATACGAATTGTTGCTACTGCCTCATCCAGCGCCTCTTTACCACCATTAGAAATTTGTCGTTTAGACCAGAGTAGTGACCCCGAGCATCTCTTTGCTTGAACCTCTACCAGTTGACACCGATCTTGCGGTGACCCAACCTTTGCTCTGAAGGCACCTCTGCTCCGACTTCCCATGGCATGCTCCCATACTCCCTTCTACCTCCACTTTGCCTTTTCTCGGATTAGCTCTGATGCCTCGACCGCCTCACCGACTTTTTCTCTGTTTGAGCTCTCCCTATCTTTGTGTTCCTTAAGGTGAAAGTAGGTTGAATAGATCTTTGAAGCGAGCACAATATCTGGGCATTGCCAAATTCTTATCTAGGCCCACACCACGAATTATCTTCCAACGATAAGCCCTATTGTTCACTTGACTAAGTGATGTATTACCCAGTGGACTTGGCTGAGGTTGATCTGCACATTCACTAAGGTTAGAAGCCTCTATGATAGGCCCATCTGCAAAGCCCCCAAGCTGCACCTCATTTAATACAACCTCTAAACAGATATTGGGCACGAAATTTTTACGGCCCACTAACACTCCTAATGAATCCAGTGGAACAATTCTGACGTGTATCTTTTTGAATTTCATTTGCCACCTCTTTTCTTGAGCTGCCCACCTGCTGCAAACCTACCTCCATACAGACACCTCCATCATTTGGATGTTCCACATCACATCCAGTCTCTTTTACGGTTGATTCAGTCCCCCATTGATTGCTTCTTCCCTTTTCCTCGGCATCTGATACAACCATGCCATGTTCTTTGCTTGCACCATCATCTTTCCTTGACATTTCCTCCTTCCCTGCCTTTGCGGTCTCATCATCCTCATCTCCATTATCATGTTTAGACAATTGATCAACCTGGTCCTGAGATTTGGAAGCTACCTCCTCACTTCCCTGGCTTTGTTGTTGACATACACAAGTAGTGACAAACACTGATAAATCTTCACACACACGAACTGGGAAGAACATGCCATTGCATTCCACCTTGATCCTTTGTGTTTATGAGCTCAAAAGCTGTGCGTAATAATTTTGACCTTACCACATTTGGAAGGCATTGTGATTAAGAATATTGTCATCAATGAACAACTTCCCATAGTTTACCAATAGCTGACAAGGTGTGGGGGCTCCACAAGTTAAATGGAACACCCTCACAGCTTATCCACACACACCTTTCATTTACTACATGCGACCTTTTTCCCAATCGATTATGGATTACACCAATCAAAAATCCACTCTTCTATAGATAATCTTGCTTCCTTCATATGTTGTCTTGATTTAAATGATATGATTGCTAGCCTTCCACCTCCTCGCACTCTTATCTCCTTCATTTCTCTTCTTACAAACTCACCTTAAAATCATCGAAGGAAAAAACTCCTCAGCTTCACAATTAGACTTTCATATAGCCAACCATTTCCGGACTCATAGGCCTTTACAACTACTTCCTTCTTCTCCTGAAGACCTCCATTTTGTACAGCATCAGCGTAAGATCTACTTACATGCTTCAGTTGATACAATGTCGAGTTCCCTTGCTGGTATTGATTCATCATCCCACCTCCTCTGCTTCTGATTGTGTGTTGGGTTTGCACTCTCTGATCAACTTGCCCCTTCTTACGGCCTCCTAAGTACCTTCCTATGGGTTGTTTCCGATCCCCTTTTTTGTACTCTGCATTCTTTACCTTCAGAGCTTTGTTATCACACCAAATCCCATCAGCCTGTTGCACCGCCATGTCTGCTGCAACCTCACAGTCATACCTTACAAAACCGAAACGGGAGCTCGATACTTGTCTTCTTTTTGCTGGGATGAAAACATCCTTAACTACACCAAATTTACTGAATAAAGTGAATAACCTTTTTGGATCCATAGAGTCAGGTAACTCATCTATAAAGATGGTAACCAATCCATCTACATCCTTCAATCGTTTACTTTGGATGCCCTCTCTTCCTGTTCTTCTTCGTCTGAACACGGGGTTCCACCCTCCTCTCTCCATTGTAGTTCGAAATTTTTTTATCATGTCAGACTGTTAATGACTTCCACAAGGCATAATACTAATTGATACACTAGTGTATATATTAATGGGTGCATATAGCACCACTAGATATTATCACCCCAAAGCAACTGCTTAATTTAAGCTTTCAAAAAGAATAATATATTGTGCACACTAATAAAATTTATAAATTTTTTCATTCTCACAAATGTGACATGCAATCATGAAATTTTAAAATTGGACCAATTAGAATAATATAATAGAAACAACTAATTGATGTTATGTAATGCAATATGAAATTTTAAAATTGAACCAATTAGAATAATATAATAGAAACAACTAATTTATGTTATTAAGAAAATTTTGTAAACGTTGTTACTTTTTATAACATTATTTTAAAATAAAAAACAAAATTCTTTAAATTATATGCATAAATAATGTTCTCTTCGCCTCATTTTGTTTGTCAATCATTTTATTGAGTGTTCCATAGATATAGTTCAATTTGAAAAATTAAAGCATAAAGTGTGTACGTTTTTAAAACGAGTAATGTTAGGGATCATAAAAAATATATCATGAAATACATCATGAAAATTTTTCATCCCTTGATTAGTCTTGATTAGTGTGTGTAGTGTTTTATTGTATGAATAATCCAAAGGTTAAGAATCTTTCATGATAATATTCATGATATATTTTCATGATCCTAACATTCTTGTTTTAAAACTACCCCATGTAAAAAGTTACGAGTATATTTAAAAGTGATACATAAAGGAGCAATTTTAGATTTTAATACTCTTCTTGATTTTGAGTTTTGAATTACAATTTTTGAGTTTTTAAATTTTCTTTATTTTTGGTAAATTTTTTAATATTTTAATCAAAATTTTTAATTTTTAGATGCACATAACATATATGCACATAAAAAGTAAATATTTGTGAAATTTTTTTTAAAAAATTCTCTAAATACAAATAAATACAAATATTCAGTATATTTTCATAATTTTTTTGTATTCATTGAAATTTTTTTTTTATAGATTTCTTCATAAATATTTTTTACTTTTTAGGTGAATGTAGGTTAGATGCATCTACACCTTAAAAATAAAATAAAAATTGACTAAAATGTGAAAAAAAGCTTACTAAAGATAATAAAGCACAAAAAATAAAAAATAAAAAAACTCAAAACAATATATTTGAAAATTCAAAACGAAACAGAGTGAATTGCTTTATTTGGTTTGATTTTCATAATGTGTTTTCCAAAAATGAAATTTTTTTAAACGAACTAAAAACTAATTCAATGAAAAAATAATAAATAAATAAAAAATCATAATTTTCATATAATTTTACATTTTTTGGAGCAAAAAAAAATTAAAAACTTTTATTTTAAAAATACCTTTTTTTTTTTTTTTTGTCAAACTAATTTCTATTTCTCAGAAAAATGATTATGGGAAAGGAAATATTGAATCATTCTACATTGAAACTTGATTGTGATGTGAGATTGTGGGTTCAAATCCTATGAAAAGAAGTTTGATACTTTTTATGGTAATTTATTCCCTTCAATTAGAGGGGTTGTATGTAATTAGCACTTGTTATTAGGCTTGGGCTTAGTTTATTAGTAGTTAAGTTTTGTTGAGTTTCTAATTATTATGTGCTAGTTATATGTTTAATGAGATAAATATTTCTCATAATTGTAATTGTGTCCTATTTATTGACAAGAAACAAAAATTAAAATTAAAACCCTAAAATAGTTTTAAAATTGTGTTCTTTTTTTGGCGACGGCAACTATTTCCGTCATAAAAAGCCCTTTTATGACGGTAATCACCCGTCATAAAAACTTCCGTGTTATTAGACAGTTTTTCTTGTAGTGAAAGACCATATTATCTATGTATTTTTGTGACAAGGTCTTTTTTTTTTTATTTTATTTGGGTAAGTGCTTTTGTGACAAAGTCTAATGTGTACATTAGAATTGCAGATCATCAACATATGCAGCGCCACCCAAATATCCAAGAACAATTCATCGTTTGGCAACCATTTGAAAACATATATGTATTGTGTGAAATCATTTATGGAAAGCAGCTCTAGTTTCTCAACTTATCCTTGACTTATTATATCATTGTTGATAACTTAGAAAAAAGCAAGACAAAACAAACATCACAACAAAAGGATTGTCAACAATCTCTTCACAATTTTGTTATATTTTTCAATAAGAGAAAGTATTTTTATTATATGGGTACCATACAAAGTCGAGTTGATATAGTGTATTCTTCTCCTTATTATTTGTTATGCAGTAAATAGCAGTTTGAGAAGTCACTTTATACTCGACTTGAGATGCATATTAAGCATATAAAAATTCAATCTCATTTTTATTATATAACAAATAATAATTGAAAAATATATCACTTCTGATCAGCTACATGACATACATGTCCACACAAAAGCCCTGTTTAGTAACAATTTAATACCATAAAATTGTATTTACTAAAAATTTTGAGTTATTACACTGAAAACCTTGAAAACATATGTGTGAAACCATTGATGGAAGCAACTCTAGTTTTTCAACTTGTTTTGATTAGTTGATAGTAGAAACAAATAATAATAATAATAATAATAATAATAATAATAATAATAATAATAATAATAACAAAACAAAATAAACATTACAAGAAGCAAGGATTGTGAACCTTCTCTTAACATTTATTTATATATGGAAAATTACGTATCAATGTATTTAAAAAATAATAATTATAGATTAGTATAAATTTTACCAATATTAATATTTAAAGTCATAAATCTTTCATTTTTTTGAAAACACACTAAATTATAATTTTCTCATATATATATATATATATATATATTAGGCCTCGTTAGCTTTTATGTTAAAAAAATTTTAAATATAAAATATTAAATATCAAAAAATTGTTAAAAAAGTTAATTATACACGCCAATCATTCATTTTTTTTATAAAATTAAAAAAAAAATCAAACACATTTAAATTTTTTTAACTCAAAAAAATCCCAACCGAGACCACAATATCGCATAGAGATATAGACTTGAAATACTGGTTCTAAAGATGTCTTTGTCAATGCTACAAGACAAAATTGGGATTATTAAAAAGTTGGGCAAAGTTAATTCCTCTGTTTTGATGAGGTGACCTAGCAGCGGGAGTGCAGCCATTGGTGCACCGTGTCATATGTTGGGCGTAAAATCAGCTTACCGATCCGTGGCTTACTAGATACTCACTCGCAGTTCGGTGCGATCCGGTCCCGACCTCAATCCGAGATCTTAGTCTTGGACTATCTATTTTGAGGGTCGGCTCGGCTCAAGCTGTATCTACCGGCTTGCTCAACGCCTACTTCAAGGCCTGGCTTGAGCTCTGCTCTCATTTACAAGTTATTTTGGTGAGAAAAAATAAAATTTTAGTGAAAAAAATTAAAAATAAATAAAAAATAGATCAAGCCGGCCCAGAAATTTGAATACCCATAGGCACAGGCGCGATTTTTAGCGATTTGGGCGACAGCCTAGCCCAATTTTTGGTGAAATCCGCTTAACTCGATGACATATCGGGCCATTTTTACACTCCTAAGCATGTGTCATACTTAAGGATGGCAATGGGTATGGTATGGGTTGGGGGGGTCCTTATCCCATCGCCACACTCATTTCCGCTGCTTAACCCCACTTTCGACCATACTCGATCCGCAACACGGTAAAAAATTTAACAATAATATTAAAATTTAATAATTAAAATTAGAAAATGCTACTTATAATTAAAAATATATCATATATTGTACATATATTAAAATTATCTATAACATGATAAAAATTCAATAAATATTATATATACATATATATTCTATAAAAATTCAACAATATATTATATACATATTACATATATATGTAATATTATTATTTATGTAATATTTATATAATATTATTTATATGTAATATTATTATTTATTTCATATATATGTAATATTATTTTCTTTTGCCCCAAACTGAACCCAGATTTTTCAAAATAAAATTTCAAATCTGACATTATTCTATTTAACTACCCGAAATCCATGCCATTAAAATCGGAGGAAGTCGGAGACCCGAGGATCGAGACATTTAACATCCCCAGTCATAAATTCATATGAGAGGAAAGCTGTTGGGCTTAATAAGTGTACCTCCATATTGGGCTTGGGTCCATCAATTGAATTATGAAAATGATGGCTTTAGAGAGTAATAATATGTGTATGTACACCTCCAAATAACAGCTACCCTCATCTCTCATCCCATCTGCTTGTAGTCCTTTTCAAAAAAAAAAAAAAAATACACTTTTAGTCCTTAAATTACACTTATACATCATTTTACTCTTTGACTCCTAAAATTTATCTCTAAATTATTCCCAATAATGTAGATTGTTACATTTCAAGTATTCATTCATGTAGGAATCACACATTTATGGGTTAATTTCACATTTATCCTTTAATTATTATCATTTTTTATTTTCTATTTCATCTTTAAACTATCAATTTCTTCTATTTAGTTCTTAAAGTTTTTTAAAGTCTGTTTATTTGGTCCAATTGAGGACTAGTATATAAATCACTAGCGGTGGCCTTTGATTTAATATACAATTAAAATATTATTTAATTTGAATAATTTAAATCATGCGACAAAACATTTGTCATTCTTATTATTTTGAACAAACTATAACCCACAACCAATTTAATGGATGATTATTTGTATGATTCATTTGTCCAAATTATATAATTATATTTTTGCCCATCAAATTAGGATTTAAATATTACGGATTTGTGTAATTGTCTCTATTGGACTATATGGATAGAAATTAAAAATTCTAAGAACTACATAGACAAAATTAATAGTAAAACTGGTGATACTTGGAAGGATAAAAATGAAATTAACTCAATATTTATAACACAATTTTGTATTGTAAATAAAATTTAAAAGTGATGTGTTAAGGGATCTCTAGCCAGACTTGTTAAAATCAAGGATAAATTAAAAATACATTTTCTAAATTTTGCTTAAAATACTAATTATTTTATGATTTGAAAAATTACAAATATCCCTTATCGAATTTTTTGTTCAACAAAATTAACTAAAAAATAAAATTCCTAATGACTCTCCTATACAATAATAAAATTGCATGAATTATTAATTGAAATAAATTTTTGAAATCATTAAAAATTGTTGATTGACTTAATGATTTATTAATAAAAAGGTAATTTGTTATGAAATTAAAAACTTTAAGGGACACGGGTTGTAATTTATAAAATTACATGGGGCAATTAATATTTTAAACAAATCATTTATAATTTACCCTAAAATCAATCATCCTAGCATTATTGTTCAATCAATAGAAAGAAGAGTAAAAATACTTATTGACCTAATCTGGTATAAAAGATTTTTTAATCACAAATCATAATTAGGAGGAATTTCCAATTAATTTCATATTTCTATGTTAGATTGTTTTAACCACGTTCATAGGTTTGAAACCACTCTTTAGGAAAAAGTTTTTAATAAGGCACAGTTGGATATAAATCATATATGTCCTGGAAAATGAAATAATTTAATGTTGCTTCTTATGATATTAGAATAGGGTTTGATTTCTCTTATATTTACATCTCAACATAATAAAATTTGAAAAGCTTATGAGTCTTACTACGGGTCTCATTTCGATAATCCGAATCGTTCGTTTTGTAGGACTCTCAATGTATATCATTCATGAAAAAAAATTAGTTCAATCCAATAATCGTAATATTTTAGTTTATCATAAATGAATGATAGATGCATTTTTGAAAATTGACTTTCATTTTTAGAGACACACAATAAAATGAAATGTCATTATTATTGGATTGACATAATTTTTTCATGAATGAGATGTATTGAGAGCCCTACAAAATAAGCGGTTAAGATTGTTAGCGAGACTCGTGATGAGCCTCACGGTTGTTCAAGTTTTGAGAGAAATCAACTCATTGGAATATTCAAACTTGAATAGGATTGTAGAAACATCCATTAGACTGTCAAAATCAAATGACCGAACCAATCCGCCATCGATGGGCCGTTTCAATGGTTGAGTGAGCAGTGTTAATATATTTTTTCTTAATACATCTAAGTTTGGACGGATGACAGATAGGACGCCACCGAACCCATGCCGGATCCACCACACCCTTAAGGAAATAATGTTATGTTTTTATGCTTGGTGTGTTTAAAAATAAATAAATAAATAAATTCATTAGTAATTATATTTATTATTTTATGAAATAAGAAAGTCATGCCTATATTTTTATTATAAAAAATAAAGAATAAAAAGATTTGGAGACAAAATAGTAAATAATTCTTGAACAACAGGTTAGAAAAAAGATTCAAAACAGTGAAGTTCAACGCCAAATCAATCTTCATCCACTAGCCAACTTGCACAATCCACTCAATCATTATCCGCTAATTATAAGTGGATAGATACAAATTAATTTTTTTTTTAATCCGCTTAAATTTATAAAAATGACAATTTTATGGTCAGCAAATCCAACTCCGTCTACCAACAACCTGCGCGAAATCATACTCATAATTAATTAATTATACCTTGTCAATTCATGAAATGCTAAAAATGTTTTGTGCGTGATACTCCTGAAATGGTAAAAATGTTTTTGTACATGATACTTATGGATCACAATTTAATAATTCATGGGACATCTAAGCCTGCCGCTAGCCACTTGGCTTATTAGTTTACTTTTGTTAAACCATTTCTAACATATTATGGTATTTTAATCAGGTTAAAGCTATAATAAAAATAAATAAATAAATTATCAGGTTAATGCTATATTTTGGCATATTTTGAGATACCCATTCTAGAAATGCAATTTTTTTTTTTTTAGTACGATTCAATTTCTACTATATGAAGTGATTATTTGTTTCTAATTATATATAAAAAGTAGTGTCTTTAAATTAAATTTTTAATTTAAAATTGTAAACCAATAATTAATATTTTTAGAATGCCCAAACTTGAAGACATCTAGTCACGATTAATTATATCTTATCAATACATGAAATGTAAAAAAAATGTTTTGTACGTGATACTTTTATACCACAATTTAATAATTTCATTTTCATCGGACATCCAAACATGACCCTAGCCACTTGACTTGTTATTTTCATTTTAAATCATTTCTAATGTCATATTTTAGCTGTCTTTTTAGTACAAATTAATAATTTCATTTTCATAGGACATCCGAACATGACCCTAGCCACTTGCTATTATTACTGTTTGGTAGAATTTTTTCTAACTTTATTTCAACTTTTAACTTAATTTGACTATTTTATTGTGTTTAGTATAGCTTAAGAATCTGATTATAACTTTTTGTAAGTCAAAAATCAATTTTTTGTTGAAGTGGCTATGAGGATGCTTTTTGAATCGACAAGCGGTAAACTAAGAATGGAGGGACAAAATTACTTAAATGCTCGTCATCAACTTCAACAATTACCAAAAACACCACTATATAAACCCACAAACCAAACCTTTGTTCACTTCTTTAGAAACAAAACTTGAGGCGATTTTCGGTGAGTTCTCTCTGTCTCCGCGATCTGACGATGAAACATTGGTGAGAGTTTTGCAAGTGAACGAGCTAGCTCTCTCTCTCTCTCTCTTTTCACGATCATGGCGGATCTCTCTCTCTCGATGTGTCTGCGATCGATTTAAAAACCCTTCCATGCCGTCATGATCTCCTTTCGCCATCGCAATATCAAACCCTAGCACCACGTCGCCACTATGCCTTTATTGTTGTCCCCCATCCTTCATCGCGATTAATGGAAAAAGTGATCTCGGTAAAGCTCTCTTTCAAGGGAAGCAAAGTTCTCTCTCTATCTCTCTCTCTCTCTCTCTCTCTCTCTCTCTCTCTCTCGCGTTGTTAAAGTATGCATGATGGAGCAGCGATGAGGATGAGAGGAGAATAAGAAGGCTAGAGGCTGGAGAAGAAGGGGTTGTCAATGTTTTAATAATAATCAAGCATTTTAAGCCATTAATGAAATAAATTTTTTATTAATTTATACTAATTAATAATTTTATTATAAATTGATACTAATTATGCCATTAATTGATAATAAATTAAATTATAAAATATTAATAAATTGTTATATTTTGTAACAATTTTGTAATAATAAATTAAAAAATATTAATTGGTATTTGTAACAATTTTTAATAAATTAAAAAAAATATCAATTAATATTAATGTATTATAAACTAAAATGAATAAAATTTGAAAATTTTAATTAGTATTTCAACATTTTTCTAAATTTTAATCTCACCATGCATGCACCACTTCTAATTTGAAAAAATAAACTATAAACTAAAGAAAATAAAATAAAATGAAGAAAAAGAAAAAAAAATTAAGAGAAGAAAAGAAAAAAAAAGAAAAAAGGGAAAAAATAATTATTAATATTAATTGATACTAATTAATAATTTTAATATTAATTGAGACTAATTAAGCCATTAATTGATACTCATTAATAATTTTAGTATTAATTGATACTAATTAAGCAATTAATTGATACTAATTAATTTATAATGGAAAAAAAATGTTACAATAATACTTCCATTACATTTTGATCAAATGTATCAATTTTTATATTAATTGAGAGTAATTAATACTAATTATATTAACTTTTATTAATGAAATAATTTTTTTTAAATTAAAAGCTGAAAAAAAAAAATGACAAAATTATCATTTTATATCATATAAGGGCATAAAAATAATTATACAATAAAAGTTATTTTACAACTTATCAACCAAACAATACTTTCTTTGCTTAAATCCATAATCACGAGTTACACCAAGCAGTTAACGACTTATGTTCACAACTATAAGTTATAATCTATAATCACTTTCACGAACTCTACCAAGCGGGGTCATTATACCCAATGGTTGTGTGTGTAAATGAAATGTATAAATAAAATAAACAACAAAATAAAAATAAATAATCCAAAAATAATTAAATAAATTTAATTTTGAATTAATTGTTTACAAAAATTTTAAGTCGAGTCTTGTGTTGGACACAATCTCCTTAAAGTAGATTTTATTCTCGCTCAGTGCTTGAGAATTAGTGATGTCTACTTTCCAAGATAAGCGACTACTACTTAATTTGCAACACTATAAAATCGAGTCAGTGAACCAAACAATCTTTGTAACTCTCTCTTTCTTTTTGTAGAAACTAAATGGTAGACAAATGAAAAGAGCACAAGAGGATGAACAGAAGAAGAAAATGAAGAGACCTTTGGAAAATTCGATGAAATAAATTCTTTGAAATGGCGGGCTATTTATAGCCAACCATGCACTGTTCAAGTTAGGTTTAATGGCTATTTGGACATGGCGAAAAAGGTGCATCCGGAACGACAGTTAAAAGAAAACAACTAGGAATTCAAAATTTGAAAAATCAAATTTGAAATTATAGAACAAAATTTGAATTATTTTAAGTAAGAAAAAAAAAATTCAAACAAATTTTGTCCAAAAATTAAAGTTAGGACTCGACCCATACCTCACACTTTGGGTGCCCGGCTCGACTGCTTGGCGACGGCAATGACACCTGCGATAATGGTTATTTTGAGCCAAGCCCACTTTGTCCATAACTTCAATTCTTACAAAACTTGGGATGCCTTGGGGCCCATCCCAAGTGGCAAGTTAGAGTATATATACTCATATAAATCCTTTAGCCTTTCTTATTTAGGACAAGCACATTTCACAAATGTGTAGGAAACCCACCTAAAACCCTTTCTCTGAATCAGAAAATGCGTGTTGAATTCTCATTCATTAGAAATGATTATAAACAATCAAATACCGATGTTATTTACTCGTGGCATTAAACATGAACCCAATTAAAGCGTTAAAATTAACGCTTGGGTCCTACCTTACTTAATACTCAAAGTTAGCAAAAATAAATTTTTACAAAGCCATTTTCCAATCTCCCACATGAATGGAATTCCACGACAATGGAGATGCAACAAAATGCAAACAAAAGAAAGAGTAAATAAAGAAGATACACCACATCAAGATAAGTAGGTTTTGGCTTTGAACCTCCTATAGTGAAAGCCTACTCGGACATATTAGCTAACGGTGGGCGCGATGCCTTGAATTGTTGATTGTTTGTATAAGCCAAGACAATAGACTACACATAGTGTATCCACAAACATAGTTTAATTCTTACGGTTGTGTTCATTTTGTACGAACAACACCTGATAATTCATTAGTGCTCTAGAGAATTATGCCTTCTCAATTCTCACAAAACCGGCCCAGTTCACACTCATATAGGTGACTTCTTATTAAGAGTATCCTACTATACCCCACTTGGATGTCCAAGCTATAAGAATCATAAAAAGCAAAGCTTATCCTACTGACGTTGTAGGTATCACTCTTCTTATCATAGAAATAGGTAGGAGTAAACATCTTTAGTGATACATGAAGTCATCCATAATTCGGTTGTCCTTTTGAACCTAGATCTTGGGATCTCCAATCAATTAGGTTGAGTTGCCACTATGGTGACTTTTAAATAATAGGTTTTAATCTCATTCCCCTCGATAAATAATACACTTGCTCTCTAGCTAATCCTTTAGTCAGTGGATCCGCAATATTCTTTTTGGACTTAACCTATTCTATAGAATTTATTCCATGTGAGAGCAAATGTCAAATGGTATTATGTCTTCACCAAATGTGTCAAGACTTACCGTTATACATATCATTATATGCTCATCCTATTGCTGCTTTACTATCACAGTAAATGCATATAGCTGGCATAGGTTTAAGCCTCATTGGAATATCTTCTACGAAATTACGAAGCCATTCTGCTTTTTCTCCTATTTTATCTAATTCGATAAACTAAAATTCCATTGTTAACCTTGCTATGCATGTCTGCTTGAAGGATTTCCAAGTGACTGCAGTACTTCCCAGGGTAAAGACGTATCCACTAGTAGATTTTGAGTCTTTAGTATTCGATATTCAATTTGCATCGTTGTATCCCTCGAGTGCTGGTAGATATTGATATAATGTAAACCATTATTACGGGTGAAAGCCAGAAATTATACAATAAATATAACCCAAAGCATATATATATATATAAATGCATGAATCATAGTGTAAAGTTCTTTCATTTTATAATGTTAATAATACAAAAGAGTTTAGCATAAGTAAATACCCTATAGGCACACATTTTCAGAGTCTTGGCGATTATAACAAAATGAGACTAGCTCATACAATTTAAGCCTTAGGCTATACAAAAGATGAAACAAAACAAAAAGCCCTTGCTTCCCAAAAGTCCCTTAAATGTTATTGCCTTGGTGGAGGCATCCTATCATTACCTGAAAATGATTTTCCCAAATAAGGTGAGCCATAACCCAATAAGAATAATTTAACACAATATATAAGATTTAACAAAGGTATAAGTGCAATGTGCATATACAATGCCAGGGATAAAACATGTACATTTTATATGACCATTGAATACTAAATCTGTGTTTCATTTCATTTTCCTTCAATTCATTTCAACACATGAGTCAATTTCATTATTCTTTAAATAATCCAAATGAGACTACAACTCAATGGTTCCACAATCACACCATTAACAAACAAACACTTCAATCTGCCATTTTTAAAAATTTAGGTAGTGGGATCGGCACCCGTATATAAATTTTAGAACTTCCACAGGACACTCTGGCCAACTTAATTATAATGGAATCCATCCTTCTCGTCCCAAACAATGGAGTATATCCCCGTTCTCCTCCCACACATCCTTATATATCCAATATATTTAAAAATATAATCACACATAGAGTATATCCCTTTCTCCTCCCGCACAATCATACATATATAATTTATTTAAAAAAAATAATCATATTCAATGATAACCAACAATGGATTAGTTTTAATTCATCTAATCTTCATGCAATTTCTACAACAAACATAGCTATCCTCCACCGATAGCCTAATACGATTATTTCTAAGCAGATATTCAATCTTAAGATAGATAGTTTATTCAAAACTTCCAAAAGCGACATAATACATATCCAATCCGCCATTTACATCCCTACTCACCCAATTTCATTTTCAATGCCAATTTCAATTATTTATACAAAATAGCAATTAAATCTAATTAGGGCAAAATCATTTTCCAAATATCAACCTAAGTATCAAAATCAACTATTTTTACACACCATGACCTCAATTTCAAACCCCATACTCATTTTATTTCACATTCACCTTAAAACCCTCTTTCATTTCACACTCGAACCCTAGATTTGTTCAAACCACTCCCCAAATCTCACCATTATTACACAATGACAAATACTTGAGGCTAAAAACCATATAAGAGTGTAGAAAAATCCCTACCTCAAGTTGAAGACCAAGCAAAAAAGATGGAACTCAAGTATGCTCAAATCCAACTTTGTTCGAATCAAAAGCGAAGATCTAGAGATGCTCCACCTTTTTCTCAAAGGCACTAGGGTAGAGAACCCAAATGATCTAGGTCAAAATGTAAAAAGAGAGAGAGTATTTTAGAGAAAGAATTCAAGATTTTGGTTTTGAAAAGTTGTAGAAAGAAAAGAATGAAAAAGTGATATAACATGTCATTTTAGCGATCGATATAAACCGCAG